>CM027471.1:35599701-36112201 GCA_015776775.1 Magallana hongkongensis
CCCCCGGTACTTGATTCGCGCAGGACTCACCACGTTTTGCGAAGTATGGAGTTCAGACTGAACTATAGTGAATAGACGTACATTAAATTATTGTGGAGAAATAAGATACAGTGTAGTTTCAATTATTAAAATCTCAGGCACTTGGGACATATAGATACCCCCCCCCCCCCCCCCATTTTTACTTTTGGAAATTCAAAAGAAAGAAACGAGGTCAACTTTCAATTTATATACATTTTACTTTACTGATATTGTAACGTTTACTTATTTCACCATTTTAAATATGTTTTTAAAGGCTTTTGCATGTCAGTCGAAAAATGTGATTTTTGTAGGTAGCTCATAGAGTCAAAAACGTTTCAATTTCTGTAAAATGATATATGCAAATTAAAATGTTTTCATAGGAAGAAAGTGAGTGCATGTCGGCCTCGGATATTTTCTATTAAAACAAATTTGAAATGGGAGGGGGGGGGGTAGAGCCTCAAGCGCTTGTGCACAAAAACGCAATTCAGTCTTTAAATGACTTTAGTGATTCGATAATATTGTTTATTCAGTGATATCTAATGCAATAAAAAATGCACCTTGTATATAAATCAGAGATATAAATACCCATGTCTCTGATGTAAATACAAGATCGATTATTATTTTATGAATTTCACAATATGAAAGATCTCGATCGGACGTGAAACAGCAATCAATTAATAAGGTAAAACAACTGAGCATAAAGAAATTTATGTACACAGGAATCTTACGGGACCACAATGTCTTGAATCTTTGATTGATTTCGGTATTTTCTTTTCTTGGACGCCCATTCCAAAACCGGTTGAAAAACGATTCCATACCCTGGAACAGCCATACCATCTATTCTCTGAGATATAAGCATTGATTTTGGATTAATTAAATTAAAATTCGCTGCACTGAGATCCCATGAACACTTTATGGCGGGAAAAGACCAATTTGGTAAAATAAAGACCTCTTTTTTTGGATTTCTTTTATGTATCGATAAAATTAATTTTTTTTAAAAATAAATAAGGAATAACTTAGTAAACTCAAAATATACTGGAAAAAATGTAAACTTATAAATTTGCTGAGAAATTATTTATATAACAGGCTTTTCAAAGTTAGTAAGAGTAACCGGAATTTTTAACTCTAAGCGTTCACACCACTCAGATTTCAGTGTCTCTTCCGCGCTTGAAAAATGGCATCAAGTGGTGAAAACAACTCCAAGGCACTTTTCCCGTTAGTTTACGATTTTTTGAAAGAATATTGTCAAGATGTTGCCGAGAGTTTCAAGAAAAAGTTAAAAACGGTATGTTTTAATTGATAACAATGTGTGATGATATCGTTTCTTTACGTTAAGAGCTTGTTAAACACACCAAAACAAAAGCACGTGTTTTGACCCTGTACACGTGTATGTTGCAATTGATAATTTAACAGGCGCATTCCTTTTCCAGAAACCACCTCCACAAGATTCACCAAAGCTTCAACAAATATATGGACAGTGGTCTGCTGAAAAGTAAGATTTTGATTTTATTCAATAGTGCACACATACAGTATTCCCCATCCTGATTCATGACGAATGACATGGGCTAATTTGATAAAATCTGAGTAAATATCGGTGTTGTTTTATGTATTGCATTTATTTAGGGAGCCTAAAGGCAAGATTATATATGTTATAATTTTCACCATGGTATAGTACCAACCTGATTGTGAAATAAACATATTGTGTATATATTTTTAAGACTCATTTTAATCTTTCAGGTTAGGAGAGAAGAGAAAACTGATAAATTCCAACGGATCTCCTGCAGTTAAGAAAGCGAAGAAAGAGTCGTCTTCGGATGATTCATCAAGGTAAGTTGCATAGTGATGAAACGATTGTCGCCGATGATCTATTATCTATCGTTCTGAAACCCCTGATGCTGCTAATCGATTTCAAAATAACAGTCGCCGACATCGTTAACCAAAAAAAAAAAAAACATCTGGAATTTGGTCAGTTTTTGGTTAAGATTTTATTATCTGCATTTCAAAACAAAATGGCGGTATTTGATAGCGTGAATGGTAACAGTAACAATTTTCAGAGAAATAAAGGAGATCGGGTTGATTATCCATCCTCAGGAGTTACATTGTCAGATATCTGGGAGTTTTTTATTTCTACAAATTAAAAAAAAACACCTCAAACGGAAATCAAGTTGGATAGCAAGTCACAGACAGTGTAAAAATTGCATGTCTGGAAAAATACTGAAAAATACTCTTTCTTTTCAATATTCAAATACACTTACAGATTTTTATAGTTATCAAGTGTTTTGTTATTTCAAATAAATAATTTTTAAAAACTGCAGAAGATTATAGGATATTGAAATAGTTACCTAAACGCCCCTAGTTTTAAGAACTCCATAGAGAGTGTTGGTGGTGATGTTAAAAGTAATTTCATTAGATTTTAAAACATTCTTTTTTGGAGACATTATAAACTAAATTTCGTTACTTGAAATTCAGATTTATTTAACTGTGATCAAAGGAAGCAATCAATACAGAAGTTATTAGTTGTAACTCTGCTATATTTATAATAAGCCATGCACTTTTAACAATTATGATAATTCCGATTATAATCGATTATTAATGGATTACATGTGTCCGATTATTTCCGATAATCGATTATGGTTTTTAGTCCAATTGCCCATCACTAAAGTTGCACAAATCCCAAGTCATTAGAAATCAGCTAATTTGGAACAACATGATGGATCTATGTGAAATGATTAATATCTTTCTTTGTTAATTTTAGTGATTCTGATGATGATGCACCCAAACAAACTAAAAGGGTTCGAGAAAGTGACTCATCAGATTCTGATGCTAAACCAGGGAAAAAGACGAAAACAATGCCACAAGCAAAAACAGCAGGCATGAAAGGCACTAAGAAAGCTAAAGCGTCCAAAGTAGGAAGCGGAACATCTGATTCTGATTCAGACTCAGAAAGCTCTGATGTTGAAGATGTTAAACCTAAAGCAAAGAAATCACCTGTAAAAAAGGCAGTAAAGAAGACCAGTGATTCAAGTAGTTCATCAGATTCAGAAGACGAAAAGAAAGAATCTAAGAGCAATACATCATACAATGCAGTACCTCCACCATCTTCAACGAACAAAAGTAAATGCGGTACAAAAAATGGACGGAAACAAGACCAGAACAAGAAAACTCCAGTAAAGAAAGCATCAAGCAGTTCAAGCTCTGATTCCTCAGATTCTTCAGAAGAAGAACAAAAAGCAAAAACTGCAACACCCAAAGTAGCTGCTAAAATAAATGGAAAAGCAACTCCAAAGAAGAAGGCTGACAGCTCAAGCAGTTCCTCTGATTCATCTGATGAGGAGCCTGCTAAGAAAACTGCAACTCCCAAATCAGCTGCTAAGCCTGCTGCAACTAAATCTGTAATACAGAAGAAAAAAGCTGAGAGTTCCAGCAGTGATTCATCAGATTCATCTGATGAAGGACCAGCGAAGAAAATTGCAACACCCAAATCAGCTGCTAAACCAGTTACACAGAAGAAGAAAGCTGAGAGTTCCAGCAGTGATTCTTCAGATTCCTCTGATGAGGAACCTGCTAAGAAAACTGCAACTCCCAAATCAGCTGCTAAGCCTGCTGCAACTAAACCTGTAACACAGAAGAAGAAAGCTGAGAGTTCTAGCAGTGATTCTTCAGATTCATCAGATGAGGAACCTGCAAAGAAAGCAGTGACTCCCAAATCAGTTGCTAAGCCTGCTGCAACTAAAATGACAACACCTGCAAAGAAGAAAGCTGAGAGTTCTAGCAGCGACTCTTCAGATTCATCAGATGAGGAACCTGCAAAGAAAGCAGCGACTCCCAAATCAGTTGCTAAGCCTGCTGCAACTAAAATGACAACACCTGCAAAGAAGAAAGCTGAGAGTTCTAGCAGTGATTCATCTGATTCTTCTGATGAGGAACCTGCTAAGAAAACTGCAACACCCAAATCAGCTGCGAAGCCTGCTGCAACTAAAATGACAACACCTGCAAAGAAGAAAGCTGAGAGTTCTAGCAGCGAATCATCTGATTCATCCAATGAAGAACCTGCTAAGAAAGCAGTGACACCTAAAGTAAGCACCTCTGGTAAATCAACACCTGCAAAGAAGAAAGCTGAGAGTTCTAGCAGTGACTCTTCTGATTCTTCTGACGAAGAGCCTGCAAAGCAAACCGCAACACCGAAATCAGCTTCTAAACCTGCTGCAACTAAACCAGTCACACAGAAGAAGAAAGCAGAGAGTTCCAGCAGTGATTCCTCTGATTCATCTGATGAAGAACCTGCTAAGAAAACTGCAACACCCAAATCAGCTGCTAAGCCTGCTGCAAGCAAAGCTGCAGCAGGGAAAAAGAAGGCTGAAAGTTCAAGCAGTTCCTCTGATTCATCTGATGAGGAACCTACAAAAAAAACCGCAACACCCAAAACAACTGCAAAGCCTGCTGTAACCAAAGCTGCAGCACAGAAAAAGAAGGCCGAAAGTTCAAGCAGTTCCTCTGATTCATCTGATGAGGAACCTACAAAGAAAACCGCAACACCCAAGTCAACTGCAAAGCCTGCTGTAACCAAAGCTGCAGCACAGAAAAAGAAGGACGAAAGTTCTAGCAGCGATTCATCTGATTCATCAGATGAGGAACCTGCAAAGAAAGCAGTAACACCAAAAGCAGGCACCCCTGGTAAATCAACACCTGGAAAGAAGAAAGCAGAGAGTTCTAGCAGTGACTCATCAGATTCATCAGACGAAGAACCTAGCAAAACATCAAACACTCCCAAGGTAGTAAAAAAACAAACTCCTACCAAACCCACACCTTCTAAAAAACAGAAAGAGGATAGTTCCAGTAGTAGTGATTCTTCAGATTCATCAGATGAAGAAGCAACAAAGAAACCCACAACTCCTAAGGTAACGCCAAAAGCAGCAAGTGCTGCCAAAAAGAACAACAGCTCAAGTCAAGCCACGCCTAAAGTGAAACAAGACAGTTCAAGTAGTGATTCCTCAGATTCGTCTGACGAGGATGAAAAGCAACCTAAAAAAACTTCCAAAGCTGGAGCAGGCACCAGCGGCAAAGCCGTGAATGCAAAGAAAAAGGCAGACAGTTCCGGTAGTGACTCTAGTTCTTCAGACTCGAGTGATTCAGAGGGGGATTCTAAAAAGAAAACTCCAGCAACCAAGAGCAAATCCAAGGCTCCCACGACCTCCACCCCCTATTACGAACGGTGTCGTGAATGGATTTGGATCAGATGATGATTCGGGAGTGTTCACCTCTAACAAGGTAAGAACATGAGGAGGAGGTATTTTACTTACATTGTTACAATCTCTGTGGGTTTTGACATTGACAAAAGGCAAACTGTAATATGAACAGATGCAAATGATGCTATACAGTGTCTTACTGCTTAACTTCAAAAACATGACATAACAATGACCATGTACTGTAAAAGTGGCTATGTACATGCGGGGGAAATTTAGACTAGTTACATGGTAAGCTTAAAACCACATAAAATACCCCCATATGTATGGTAACAGTAGCTGTAAATCAGGCATCCCTGTTTTTAATACCCACACATATTGTTTGACTAGAGAAAACATGTACTTAACCACCAGTGTAAATAGCAACTTTTACAGTAATTACTCTGTTTGCAACAATATTTTTTTACATTGTTTAGATATGTAAAAGTTTCATCTTTTAAACAGAAACTAATGCAGATATAATTATTATTTTCACAACATCTATGAACATTTGTTAGAAATCTTCTTATTGTGAATAATTGGATTATTTTGAGAAGAAATGAATAGATACTCAGTACTGCCACGGGCCCTGGAAGTTATTGTAAATATATTGCATGTGCATGTATAAAAAAGTTTTATTATACATGCACATGCAATATATTTACAATAACTTCCAGGGCCCGTGAGTACTGCTAATTTTTTGGTATCAATTTTTAAGAGAATCATATTATCAATTTTAGTTATCTAGATCATCTCAAAGGAATTTTTTTCAATCTGTATTTAATACAAACCCACAATGACACACACAGTTCTCATTCATGATATTTTTTCCTGCGTGGTCTTTGGGCTTACATTTGAAATCACATAGTTCCTTGTTTTGATATTTATGAATATGTTTTAAAGGATGGTAAGTGTAAATTAATAATGTAATGTTTGACTGTCTGGCAATTGGAAATGAACAGGTTTGAAGAAAACAATTACCTGTTACTGTGACTTTTGATGAAAAAACTTTTTTGTTTTTATTTCCTCTGCATACTTTAATACTTTTAATTAAGATATTATTAACTTTGAACATGTTGAATACATGTTTATTTTGAAAAATATTGCAATGGGGGTTAAGATTTAATGATTATATATCACTTATTTTTCAGAAAGTCGAAGAATTAAATTTGACACCATGTTTAATGCTCTTTGGCACTTTCTCTTTTTTTGTAGGAGGAGAATTCTGATAATTCTTCAAAGCAAAAGACCGATACAGGGTCTGCGAAAATGACCAAGGCGAATGATACCCCTAATAGTAATAAAAAGGTTACACAAATTCCATGTCTCCATTATTCAGGCTTTGAACTTTGACTCCATAGTTGATTAAGTAGATGTAACGGTCTTTTAATTAAGAAACAATATCACTGCTTGAGTCATTTCTACAACAATTAAGTTTATTTGATTGATTTTTTGTAGAAAAGCACCAACACCCCTTTTAGGAGAGTGCAGGCTGAAAAAATTGCGGTGGATCCAAGGGTGGCGGACAATTCATTCGAAGCTAAGGTAAGTGCTGTATACAATAATACAAGTCAAGAAATTAGAATGAGTAAAGTGTTTCCCTTCTTGCGTTGGCTATCAAACTGAGTATTCCTACTCATTGCTTAAAATTCGTAAAAACAAAAATATAAACCATCCAATTTTTATTTTCTTTTTAAAGATTTAAATCTTGTTGCACAGTGTTTGTATCATTATATTTTGTAATGAAGCTGAATGCTTGGTGAACTTTTGTAGAGGGGAGCTTCAGGTTCCTGGGGGGAGAGAGCCAACCGTGACCTCAAGTATACACAGGGCAAATCATTCAGGCATGAAAAGACCAAGAAAAAGAGGGGAAGTTACGCAGGAGGAGCCATCGATACCAATGTGTATTCCATCAGATTCGATAGCGAGTAGAAAATTACAAGAAGGAGACATCATGCTGGATTTCTTATTGTACATATCGAGCTCTTTATCTCTTGTTAATGATTTTTCATTTGCACAAAATATTTTTGAGCTGAATTTATGTTGCAGTGTTAATTTTTTGACATTACCATAATGGCTTGATGCCATAATGCCATTGTTGTAACAAAAGTCCACAAAATATGGTGTGCTGGAAATACTAAACAGAATGGACTGTTGCTAGAAATAAGGTTTGCTTAAAAAGCTTTTTAATCAAAGGTCTGTTTCAGATTCGTTGTAACTTGGTTGTACATGAATGACATCTATTAATCCTTTGTCTCTACTTGAAGATTGAAGAAAGTTTATGAAAGATGGATATTAATTGTATTGGTTTAATGAATTGAATCTGCCACATGAATATGTATCTTGAATTAGGTACTTTTGAATGAGCCAGAAATCACAGACACATAATTTTTGTACAGACTTGCTGTAAACCAATTTATGTTAAAGTGATAGACAATTTTACTCTTTGGTGGTAACCATAGGCTTGTCTTTTTTTTTTTTCAGTAGACCAATTCTCTGACATGATATCTTGTTTTTATTTTCTTACTGAAAGAAACCACAGCTGATCAGTAGTTGGGATGAACCAATACTGTATACAGGAAATATTTGCCCCCGTTTTGTTTTAGCCCCTTTCGTCCTCGTGAGCAGGCGAATTAAAGACTGGGCGGATTCTTATGTATCAATCCATCTTCATTAATCACAACTTTGTCTTGGCTAATTCAAGACTGGGCGAAACGGTTTGCAAGTGAAAAGGGCGAAAATATAACCCTGTATGCTATTTACAAATCACAAAGTAGAGTTGTCATAAAGTTGGTTTACAGTATTGCGTTTTAAAACATTATCAAATGTAATCGGCGAAAGCCGTTTTTATGGACTCAATGTTGTAGTGATTTCAATTGCAGATTGACTTGACCACAATATTTTGAAGGTTAAAGGTCAAGGCTAGATTCTGTAGGAGATTTAAATGAAGTTCAAGGCTCTTCCTTTGGCAACCTTTTGCTTTGTTCTTCTTTTTCTGCATAACTTTGCTAGACATATTTGTGGCTAATTATGATTACTTGGATAATTTGACTTCACTTGTGTTCACTGTTATAAAATGTTTTGACTGGTTTTTAGAATTGTTGAATTTTATTTGTTACGATAACACTGTATTTTTTTTTTTATCAGAACCAACATTCAAGATCAGAAATGATCAGTAGGATATGTATAAAACTGAATTATGGAACAAGTCATGAATGACAAAATCATATGGCAAAATATGGCATGTATATGAACCTGATAAGCCTCCAACATGTATATGAACCTGATAAAGCCTCCCAACATGTATATGAACCCATCTGAGCCTTCCCTTCACAAGGTCTGTCGGAGGGGTATGTGAAGAGATCATTGATTGTTCGTATGATGGAAATCTGGGAAGTTGGAAGCAATGAGAGATATGTCATAATGTATGTTTCTTTACACATATTTGTTTTGTTATCGTCACCCATGAATTTTTATTGAAGCATTGATTTGTGTGCATCACCGCTGACAAATTTGTTATGATGAAGTTTTGAGTTGCTGATAGCTGAATCACACCTGTGTACTGGTAATTTGCTGGAGTATTTTAAAGACACTCTGTTTTCTTCCATAGAAACATATGATGTATAAAAAGAGGATGTTTCACTTTATTTTGAGATGTATCAGAGATAATTTATGCTAGATCTTTCCATCAGTATGAAATACATATACCGGTATCCTTGTATCAAATATTAAGATCTCTCTGGATGAAAATAAATCCTTACAATGAGTATTGGATTGAGTGTTTGTTTGTGTACAATATCAATGGGAAATATCCAATGTGGGATCTGTTGAGTTTTGTGGATTCACATTATAAATAATTCCTATAATAAGTCCCGAGTTCGAATCCCGCTGGGGCTTTTATAATTTTTACTTTTTTGGGAGTTAAATGTTGTGAAATTTGAAACGTCTATAACAGTGAAAGTATTTTGATTATTGTGATCTTTTATCCACATTAATATCAACAGGTGTCCCATACCACCTTAACTGCCAATTAGTCATTTACAGTACATACACGCTGACCTCTGTATATAAACAATTGAGTATTCAAGAAAGCTTGCATTGCAATCCTGTTTGTAATGCATGTGTGTACAGTGGTTAATTTACAATTAATACAAGGAATAGAACAAGATCGAGCAGCTTTGAAAGAGGGTAGTCTCTATTATATTTTATCAAAGGTTTTTTTAATTCATCAAAAGTTTAATTAGTTACTGTAATAAGCAGAAGATGGACATTTTTATTAAAACAATAAAATGATTTCTTTGGTGATTCATGTAGGTATGAAGGTAGCAACATTAATTACAGAAAAAATAGAAAACCTGAGTTTGCGGGTTACTAGTATGTAAATTTTTTCTGCAATGATCACTACCTTCTTAGCCCACATGAATCATCAAAGAAAGTTTTATATTGTTTATATTTACATCTTTCTTTTAAAAAATCAGTAAATCGTAAAGAGCACGTAAAAGTACCTAAATTATCAGTACATTGGCCAATTATTCATATAGGTGGATTTGGGTCTGACATCATCATGATTATTTCATACAGTCCATGATTTTTCTAAGACTGGTTAGAATTTGATCGTGTAGATTTCAGTCCTGTTAGTTCCTATTGAACTATGAATCACAATCCGTTTTCTTAAGAAATATACAGGAGGAAACACTCTGTAGATGTAAATATACATGTATACCCACAATTCCAAGTATACAGACAGTAATTAATGATTTTACTGAAAGAAGTTTATTTGACAATAAATATCAATATACATGTAATATAAGTACAGTGAAAAATTTGTCTTCAACAAAAAAAATAATAAATCAGATTGACTTAATTATCACAGTCATTATTCCACAGCAAAAGCAGACGTGTAGGGTATTTGGCAAACTCCTGGTTTTTGACACTTTATCATCATTTCAGATGGAATGATCAGAGTTTGTTTGGATTTTTTTTCAGTAGATGTTACGTACATTTAAAACACAATAAAATTAAGTGCATAGTACAACCTTTCTCTTAAACGACTTTCACAAATTTGTTACAAAAACAACAAACACAGTTTTGCAGAAATCACAGAAATGCAGATCAGGTATATAATAATATAATTATTTTATACATAAAACATATAAAAAATAAATAAATTCTTCTGTACACATCTGGAAAATTGGACTTAGAAAACTACATCTTTAGCATTGTTGCACTTGGGATAACAATATACAATGGACGGAAAAACCCTGTATAGAAATACTTTTACAATAGCACATTAATTTGTCATGACCTTGATAGCGCATATCATAACATTTTCAATAAACATCATAAACAGTTAAAATCGTAACCTATGTAATACTTCAGTGTCTGAAAAAGATATTATGATTATGGGCAACAGAAGGTCAAAAGTCAAGGATAAATCTCATGACCTTTGACCTCAACCAATTCATTCAATAAACAGTTTACTTCAGACAACGAAGAAATAAAGTAGCAGTTCTTGGTTAATTTCAATGATCTTCCATCTTTTTAACTCCTCTGTAGCAAGAAGATAGGTTTTCTTTTTGTTGTTGAAAAGTTCAATTTAGTCTCAAAACCAACATCAGAGTTTCATGGATCTAGTCAGTAGGGGGGCCCCCTTGATCGGGGAGGATACGGCTGTAGTGGTTAGTCTCAGGTTCTCTCGGATATAATTCATTTTATCGCCCCTCATTCGAGGGTCAGGATGAGGGCCAGCGATGGGTTGAGCAGATTTGCCCCGGGGTGGGGAGTAGTGAGGCAAAACTCCTTTGACATCATAGCTCCACTGCATATCTGGAGTCTGAAAATTTTTAAAATTAACAAATTGACATTGATTTGGAATCTGATTTATTTCATTTTGATCGTTACACTTACTAGTGGTTTTAGGTAATTATGAATTACCAACAAATATAAAATATTCATAACAAAATTAAAAAATATATTTTTTAGCATTAATCACTTTTAATCTGTAATAAAAGAAAGAAAAAAAACCTAATATATTCATTTTCAAAATTTAAATATTTTTAATTCAGAGCTAATCTTTTCTAAGAAGTTAGAATAGTCTAAATATGGCCTAATAATAATAATCAAGCCCTATTAAAATCAAGGTACAATAAAAGCTTCTTCCATTAAAATATGAAGAAATAAATTTTACCTGAATGACAAGTTTAGCCATATAGATCTTGCCATACAATGATGGTTTGAATTTGATGGCCAGTAGGGTTCCATTGGTTCCTTGGGGCAGGAGTTCCCCTGTCTGGGGGGTGACAGTGAACTCGGGGTCACTCCCGGCACCAAAGTATGCATTGTACATCACAGGGTGCCTGCAAAGGAGAAGGGAATCAATAATTCATTTCCAAATGTTATACATAACTGACTTGAACATTGTTTGAGTGTTGAAATAAAGGCTTGTTTTATTAAATACATGTACTGTTAAATTTCTTTTTTTTAAAAACCAATTTATCCTTCTTGAGTGTTGAAATAAAGACTTAACTGGACTTAACTTTTTTTCAAAGACCAAATTTCTATCAAATATAATAAAATAACAAATAAAGGCAAACACAAACTTTCACAAAGTTCTTCTAAATTAATGTACATGAACCATAGCGGTTATCAATATTTCAAAAATCCATTGTACAGGAATACGGGTAATAAATTCTTAAGTTACAAACACATTCAGTATCGTAGACTTACTTAGATTGACTTGTGAGTCGGAAACCAACACTGGATTCCTTGTTAAGTCCGGTGGCTTCAATTGTGATGGTGTCATCTACAGGCGGTTCTGCTGCCACAAACTTCACAGGGAAACGCCACAAACCACCTGTGGCAGCTCTTACCACCAATTCCACATTATGACTGCAATAAGTAAATGTATCCATGCACAAAATATCATTTTTAATATTCTAAAATATTTTTAATATATGTCAGGGCTTAGTTTTTGTAGATTTCATGAGTACCTCTTACCCAATCAAAATCAACATCCCTTATGAATTATGAATCAGTCATAATTTATAACACATAACAAGCAAGGTCATGAAATTTCTTTATGCCACATTTCTGAATTTTTTCTTTTATTAGAATAATGAAGCTTTGATGTCTTACCTCATTGCTTTGAAAGGAGCAAACACCACATTAAAGACCAGCACTACTAGTCCAGAAACCTCTTCTCTGCGCGCTCGTACAAGCGTCAGAGCCACCGAGTTCTGGAGGTTTTCCTGGGAATCCCGATCACCGAAGTTCAACTCATACTCAAACTCATTGGCTGTAGCCAGTGCTGGAAATAACAAGAAAATTAAATTAATAAGACACCAGCTAATGTCAATGTGTGAATCAGCAACCAATATCAGGAGGCCCCACTGCCACCAACTTTCCTCAGGTCAATACTTAGCCGGAAGTCTGAGTTTTGACCTCAAATTTATGCACTTTTTTTTATGGATTTGAGTTGAGGACAGAGTTGAGCAATTTGATAATTTTGGGTAATAGTGGGGTAAGTTTACAACTAAGTATTTCTTCTCGTTTAGGCAGTGCCTCTTATTTACTACTTTTAAGGCAGTGTCTCTTACTTTCTCCCACAACGATTCCGTCGGAGATGTTGGTACTGCTTCCTTTGGGGGTAATGGAGCGGGTCAGGACAGACTTGTGGGGTCCAGAGGATGAGGGGGCCACTCCAGACAAGGTGACCTCTAGCCTCTCTTCCAGTCTGTCACGGGCTTTACATTCCACCACAGCCCCCTGCGAATCCTTGATGGGCTTGGACTCTGGAATTCCCTGGATTGGATACAGCCATCTTATTTCCTTTATTCCTTCATTTCCTGTGACTGACAACTGGTATCTAAAATTCAAATTAAATTGGAATTTGAAAAGCAAGATCATGATCAAAATCATAAAACAATATATGTCTCAGTGTCTTACTTAATATACAAGAAGTATCAATCTTTTTTTTTTAATTAAAAGTTTTTAAACTGATAGCAAAACTTCAATTACCCCTCGCTGTCTTTTGGAGCATACTGCCATCTGCTGCCATCTTCCTTTCTCACAATGACTGAGCACAGAGCCTCATACTTTGTCATCTCTGTGGGAGCGAAGCAGACAGGGATATCCAGGGTGGACTTGGGACCCACCCTGATAGTGCTGTTCTGTTTCAGTAGGAGGCAGAAGGCTGCATCAGGAGTTGGGTAACTGTTTAGTATCTGCTCCATGGCGATACTAGTGTCTACAAGAGTAAAACATTGATATTAGTAACTTAAGATGCCAATCAATTTTATTTATTGAATAACTCTCTCTCTCTCTCTCTCTCTCTCTCTCTCTCTCTCTCTCTCTCTCTCTCTCTCTCTCTCTCTTTCTCTCTCTCTCTCTCTCTCTGTAGCTATTAAGCTACATATATTATGTTATTTCCATTAAAATTATTTAAGTCATTCCGTTTTGTTAAGATCCTGGTAACAGTGGCACTGACCTTTCAAGGAGACGTCCACTAAGACGGCATGGTCCATGGGGTTTCGGAAGGGGATGATCATGGTGGTGTTGGAGCCCGCCTCTGTGTACACACTGACTGGTTCCTGGGGCTGGGGTAACAAACCTGTCCCTGAGGCCACAAACACCCACTCCCCTAGCTGATAATTCAAATTTAAATAAAAATGCATTAGCCAATTACACAACATATTCAATCCTGATAAGATATTATCATCATTCAACAAGGCCAACTTATCAGGTACAATCATCTGATATGTATATTTACCTGTTCACTGTGGAAGATGACCTTGGCCAAATGGTCACCTTGACCTAGTGTAGAGGGCATAAAATGTATGGGAACCTCAATCTCAGAATGAGGCCTAAGCACAAGGGGTCCGCTCATTATCTCGCTCCAGGGAGAAGTTATTGGAGTTAGGAAATAGGTTGGTGTCAGTTCGAGTAATTCATCAGTAGGGTTGCTAAGTACTATTATCTGCTTTGTCCATCTAAATTATAAATCAGAATGATGTGTTCAATTTCAAAAATATCAAATTGCATTTGATATTTAACTCTAGGGATTTAAACAAATACCTGGTATTTGTAATCAAGATTTTTAGTTGACTTTGAAGACCTTGAAATATACATATATATTTTACCTTCCGAGGTCACACTCCATGTGAGGCAGAGTGGTGGGGGGTGGAGGGTCTGCCTTCAGTCGGAGATCGTACCAAAACTCTCCAACACTCTTATGGTAAAATATCAAACTGAAAGATAAAATCATAAATCAGGTTATTTTGTGATGATTTTGAATAAAACAACACATGATTACACTTGCACATAATATTATATACAAACATGTGACAATATCAATGTCAAGCTTGTTTATTTCAAGCCTTGTACAATTGTTTGTTTGAGGTATGTTATCATATGTATCTGGGAAATATAGCAATCTTTTAAGCCTTTTGAAGAGATGCACAGATTAACTTCATCTCCCTACCTTCCTCTGTGTTTTCCTACAGCTGCAGGGGCATATGTCAGAGTGTACACATCTTTCTCCCCAGCCTTTAGTGTAATGGAATCCTTGCCCTTAAGGTCACGCCCCTCAATGGTGACCTCCAGTGTGATATCTTCAGGGGTCGGGTTTCTCACAATGACCTCCAGCACTGCCTTCTTCTGCAAAGTAAGAAAACAAAGTGTCACAGATATGAACACCAAAAACACTTATCAAATCAGCAAATATGAATTTGATATATTAAATAAGAAATAATACAACGTTTGAAAGTTTGATCAGTGTTCCCAAATATTACAGCTTAAATAAGTGTTCAAAATTGTACACTTCTGCTGAAAAGAAAACTCATAAATCTAATACATGTCATTGACAGTTCCTTACCTGGCAACAGCACTCGACAGCCATGATCCTCTCCGGTGGACTGGGCTTGACGTGGATCTCCAGGGAGTACCACACCCTGTAACCATAGTACTTCCTGCTCTCCTCATCCTCCTCATCGGGGATCTCATCACCATCACTGTCAACCTCACTGTAATCGTAATATCAACCTCAACGTAATCACAATATCAACTTCAATGTAATCATAATATCAACCTCACTGTAATTGTAATATCAACCTAAATGTTTATGTAATCATAATATCAACTTCAATGTCATCACAATGTCAACCTTGCTATAATCATAATATCAACCTCACTGTAATTGTAATATATTTACATTATCCTACAGAAAATTGAGATAATTAATAGGAAGAATTAAGGGTATTTAAGAATAAGTTAGATGATTTCTGTTCAATTGCAGACTTAACCTCCATCCTATTGTCACTCCCATTCCTTCAATAAAGTAACGTAAATAAAGATATACTCACACGACAGGGTTCTTGCTGGCGATGAATGCAATGAGTCCTTTGTACACGCCCCTCCTGCTGGGGGTGATGTCCATGCCATAGGTCCCTGTCTGCCCCGGTAAAACAGTCAGGGAATTGTTACCACTCACAAAGGAGAAGTCAGATTCCACCTATAACATAGATCAAGATATATACATACAAATACATGTACCAGCTGTACTGCAATCAGTACCACTCCCTTGGTCTTCACTTAATATCCTACCTTGTAACATAGCTTCTTCTTTGTCACATTAGGAACAGACAGAATGTGTTGGACTCTGTAATTATAAAGAATAAAAAATAAGTCTGCTTTAGTTTAAATGATCAATATTGTTTGTTCTGAGAGAGAGAGAAAGAGAGAAAGACAGAGAAACAGAGCAGACAGACTTACCCCTTTTTGGCCTCACACCTGATGACCACATGGTCCAGAGCTAGAGGTTTCTGGGGTTTACCACACAGGTGGAATACATGGTCAGTCCCATCCTCCGTGTTGGAGAGAACCAGTTTTCCCTGCAGATACAAAAGACCAGGACTAGTTTCTTTCGTATCAATTCTGGTTAGCCTAAAGACTATAGCCTTATTTTTAATGTTAAATAATTTCCAAGTTACATTGGATCCAACTTTAAATCTCTCCTTATTAATAATAATATAAAATTATTTTTCTGCAAAAACCCTGTTTTATATTGGATCCTACCTGGACAATGGTCTCATTCTGGGGCTTGAACACCAGCGGATACTTAGTGGTGTTGTATGCCTTGGCCAGAACCATAGGAGGTCCAAAGAAGCCAGGGCCCTGAATGGCAGCTCTTAGGGGCCAGTCATGGTTGGTCATGTTGGCCTGTGGATTAACAATCAGATCTTTGACAATAATCCAACTTACTAGGTTTACATATAAATCTCTTTGATAATTATCAAAATAGTTAGGTTTACATAACTTGTTCAAATGGTATCTTTTTCAGAAACTTGATTTTTTTGAATTTGCTAGTTGTACCAATTCTTGGACATAAAGTTCTGGGGTTTTTTTTTTAGAGATTTATTAAATTTGATAAATCAAATCATAATTCATTTTGATTAAAGTTTCAAAGCATCACAAAGGACATTTCAATGCAAAGTTTCCAGAAAAACTTACAATAGGGATTTCCTGTGTGACCGACTGATGGACGGGAGCCTTGAATTCAAGCTCTGCAGTGCTGCCCTCTGGATTAACCGTGCACTCCACCTTGTAGACACGCACGTCATCAGGGGCACATAACTCTATCTGACAGGGGTAGTGCCCTGGATCCTTGGCTGTGAATTGTATGGGCAACTCAACACAGGAATCTTTACCTGCAAAACCAGACAAAATTATACAATCAACCATTGTTAAACTACCAGTAAACACATGTCAATATTACTTCTTTTCTGGTGGAAATGTGGTTTTCAAGAAATACTGTGGAATCATTTAAATTTGCGAATTGCCAGGTTTTTTTTTAACAGGTTTGTGGGTACATAATTTCATGAATGAACAAAAATTGAGTTTCAAAATTTGTTGCGGATGTAAATTCTTGGATGAGATCAGGTATCAAAGAATTCACGAATTTCAGTGATTTCACAGTAAGTCAGACGTACCATTGTTGGAGACTGGGGCACTGCTAGACCTCTGTAGAGGGGGAGGAACAACAATCTTTTCGGGAAGCTTGTAAAACTCAGAGTCCCATTTCACCTTGTAGGTATAACCTTGAGGGGATTTGGTCTAGAAAAAAAAGGGGAAAGATTGTATGTACCATCTTCACACAATTCACAATAGGGTATCACATTCAGATGTTTTGTTAAACACTGCAGTGGCTCGTTAGTAGGGAGACTGCTTCATGTGCAAGAGGTTTGGATGATTTGAGACCTATTCATTGCAAATATACAAAAGCAACTGCTCTTCACGAAGTGTTTGGCTCATTGTCAGGGTAGAACAATTACCGGTAATTGCATTTTGCTTAGAACACAATTTTTTGTCAATGAATTAAACTGATCTATAGTCATCCTAATCAAATTGTCTACATTATAATATTTATCAAATTATTATCAATGCATTGTGCTTTTCACCACTTCTCACTTTATCATTTTGCCGCTACACTGTAGACTTCACTTAATCTGCCGTTTTGCAAAAATATAAAATCACACACGTGGGAGTTTTTCATAGTTTTTATATACTAGTTAACATATTTTCAGGAAAAAAAGCAAGATTTTAAAATCTGTAAGGTGTGTTTCTCGCTTAATTAATTTCTCCCATTTAAATAACGGTAGGAATTTATAGTAACGTTTTTCAAACAATAGCCATACCTTGGCCTGAGTGATACTCTTCTGAGCGTTGGTGGAGAGCATGGTGACAGTTTTGGCCGTCACACTACACGTGTTGATGGTTCCGGTGACCAGACGCCGGTGTAGCTCTTTATCTGACATGCGCTGTAAAAACGAAGTTATCTTTTGTACTATTTATTATGCATCATATTTTGAACAACAATTAAGCATGAAACATGTAGATTAAACTCATTTCGATAAATACAGTGTATTGGCATTGTAAGTACTGTATAAACATATCAAATTTGGCTGTGTCTTCAATTTAGCAATTTTTGGCAGGACATGGCTTCTACTAAACCTAGTACATGCATATTCACAATTGTAATGTGTAAGAATAAACAAATTCCCATTGTGCTAAATCATGTTGAGCAAACCTGTAGAAAAATCAATTTTTGTCAAATATTATAGATTTGCTAAATAGGAAAAGTTTACAGTATGTTTACAGTGTGTTTACAGTATTTCAATAGACTGTGATTGGCTTTACCTGCTGAGCAGCCATGAGCAGGGCTCGCTCCTTGGCCTTGTTTGTGATTGGTACATGGATGCTCTCCTTCAGGGTCTGCCCTGACTCACACTTCCAGTAAACCACCCTGTCATCTCCTCCAAACAGGCCACGCCCAGTACCTGGGGGGTTAAAAAGAACTAATGCACTTTTGTCTTAAAAGTTTAATTGTGGCATAGTTGATGGGGTTCTCATTATTCCCTCCCATTTTATAGCAAATTGGAAAGCAGGTCAATTTAAAATGGGTTATAGTTCTAGATTTTATACAAGATTTTAAGTGACCTTAACTTCCTCCCAAAATCATATTTTATTTCCAGTGGGCAAAATGTGATAATGGTAAATTTAACCTAGTAAATAATATATAGCATGTCTTGAACATGTTAATCCAGTAAAGACTGCCAAAATTGCAGAAACTCAAATGAAATAAATAAAAATTTTCAAACCTGCAGCAGCGGCACTAGTGATGCGGACACTGTGTGGTGTGCGGACAAATGGTACTTCTGACGGTAGTGGTAGAGTGGCGTTGGCCTCAATGGAGTACAGAAACTCTCCAATTGTCTCATTCAGGAAGATGATGGAGCACTGGCGCTCTCCAATGTTGAAGGGCAGAAAATGAATTTCTATGTTAGCTGAGTCATGCGCTTCCAAATACAGACTTGCTACTGGGCTGTAGAACGCACTCATTAATGGAGGTTCTGGAGAAAGAAGGAACAAAATTGAATGGAAAAACATGACAAGTCTCTTTTTAAAAGCTGGTAGAATAACTTAACACCTGCCATAGCTTACTTGATATATCTGATACATATAAGTATACCACAACTAATTAATTTTGCATCCAAATGGGTATATTTTAATTATCCTCCCCCCCCCACCCCACAACCTTTTTATTTGTCTTATCCTTTCAGGGGAAAAATGAACAACTTAAAACCCAGACTTACCATCTTTCTTAAAGAAGGAGTCCTCTTGTCTTGGTGGTGGGGGGGTTGGCGGTGTTTCTGGCCGCTTGATTCCATGGTCCACCCTGGCTCTAATCTTTCTGCGCCTCTTCTCCTTCGGTTTCATCAGGTTGGCCGGCTTGTTTGGATCCAGGAGGTCGGCACTGGCTTCTACTAACACTACACGGAACTCCCCACCCTCATCAAACGGGTTCGTGACCTTCAGGGGAATCCTCTCCAATTCATAGCAAGGAGACTCTGTTTTGATGACATGCTGTAATGGAGGAAAGATGAGTTGAATCGAAGGAATGTTTTCTCTTATTTGTCAAATGAATGAAAAATATTGTAGTTACACAGAAAGTGATTATAAAGCTAAGTACTACTTAAGGTTCAATGTACTGTAGGATTTGTTTTATTTGTACAAGGTTTAATCTACCTAATTTGACTACTCCAAAAAATTCATATTAAAATCAATAAACACATTATTTCACTGTTTGTTAATGGTTAACAAAAATTGATTATGAATGTTGTTAATAAAACAAATGATGGACACAATGTTTATGGGTATACTGTATGAAAGATTTGATGTGAATTAACAATTGATGAACACAATCCTTATGTGTGAATAATACTCTATGAAAGTGTTGACATGAATTAACAATTGATGAATGAGTGCATTGTTTGTGTGTGTACATGTTTGTATGAAACTTCAATAATGGATGTGAATGATATAACAAGCTAGGTGCCCTTCCATTTCAAGAAGAAATCTTATTTTAAAACATTTTATAACATCTAACAGTACATTATACATGTATAAACATTTAAGAATGTACATATCATTTACTTGTTCAAATTGCAATATCCTTCATAATTTGATAATATGTGTGGGACATTCACCAGGTATCATTGTGATAAGAAATTGATAAGTTTTCATCATATCATGCCATTAATGTAGGGATAACGGTTCAACCATTGTAAATTTGCTAGGTATAGTTAATTCAAAATAATGAAAGATCAATTACATGTTACAGAACATCATGGGATTTTTGTTTCATTAAGTGATGGGATTGGATGGCAATATTTTTTAGTATAATAAGTTATTCTGTCATCTGTAGGGTGAGAATAGTTCTCTTAAATTGGTCAGCACACATCTACAGTAATTCAACAAAGCATTGAGGGTAGTGGGATAGAATATACCTTTTTTGTGAAATGCATTGAACCCTTATAATATTCCAGCACTAGGAACTTAAAATATTAGATTTTTTTTCAAGCTAGAGAAGAGTGGATCATTGATGTTAGCACAAACTGGGTAAATTGTGCAAATATGTATACATGTACCTGAGACTTATGTAAATGCTGGAAACAAAACAACATGTAAGAGATGATTGCAATACTAAAATCATAAATAAAGCACGAAAAAGGCAGGCAATTATACCACTGAAACAAGTTTACATTCATCACCCTTAAAAATACAATAACCACCCCCTCAACTGCATTTCTTGATTATAAAGGATATGATTCATGAAAATTAAAACTTCCCCAGTTACAAATCCAACACCTCAAATACCAAGCAACAAAAATGATGATAATACAAAGAGAAAAAAAAACATAGTTGAAAAAATGCACATACCTTTGGAGTGATGTTGTCAATCTGGGTTCGAAGGTTAAAGGTCAAAGTTGAACCAACTGCAGATCCATGCCTTCTACCAACGAGCACGAGAATGGCCTCAGCGGGCCTTAGGAAGCGGCTCGTGAACTCCACGTTCAGGTGGAGGGTAGACTTGGGGGGTATAGTCACCTGGTCACCCTTGGGGACACAGAAATCTCTGGCATCGTGGCCTGCCACCAGAACTTGGTATTGTAAAGGTTTGCCGCTTGGGTTACTTAGTTTAACCTGGAGTGAAAGGAGAAACGAACATTGAGACCTCAAAAATGACCTGCAGATTTTCTATTTCTTATGACCCTCACAGCCTGATCTGTGGACTTGACAACTTGTGGAAAGTACTGTACCTGTCTACAGACTGTGGTGTGGAGGCGACCAGAAAACTCGACTGTTGCTTTTGGCAGGAACTGCGGGATCTTCTGATAGAGGTGAACACACAGCATCAGCAGAGCGATGGGGTTCGGATCTGTGATGTCTATGGCCTGCAAGTAAAACATGATGTAAATAATGTTTACAAGCAAACATTGGCAATGGTATCATGAGAATTATAGGGAATACTTAGAGTTCTTAATGTCTAAACTACACTGCATACGAATTTAAAATCAAGAAAATAAACTGGCAACAGCAGAAATGTTCTTTGCCTAGAATTAAAATTCGAAACCTTAGACATTAAATTTTTTAGAATGGCAACCTAGTGAAAAGAAAATTACTAACATTGAGATTTGATTCATAAGGATGGGGTTACAAAAGTAAAGATGTCTCTAAATACCTGAATATCATAGTCGACGCCTACATATCTCATGGCGTTGACGATTTTGAGGGCATTGTGGAGACATTGTTCAGCAGTAGAGGGGTGAGTGTACATATCCTGCAGGTGGGTCTTTATCTATGTAAATAAAAATAAAAATACATCATACTATTTGGTGTTTTAAACTGGATTTATAAAATTTTCAATGAAATATTTTTCTGTGTGCAAGTTGATTACTGTGGAATCATTAGATTTCGTTGTGGCTCAATTTTCGTGGAATTTGTGGGTACCTCTCATCCACAAATTAACATCCACCACGAATTATATATTATAAAATTTTCAATGAAATATTTTTCTGTGTGCAAGTTGATTACTGTGGAATCATTAGATTTCGTTGTGGCTCAATTTTCGTGGAATTTGTGGGTACCTCTCATCCACGAATTATATATTAGGGTTAAAAAGTCAAATTTCGTTTTGTAGTGTAAGAGAATACACGAAATTACGTCCCCATGAACCTATAAAATTTCAGCAATCCACGAAAATTGGCCCCCACCAAATTTGATGATTCTACAGTACATGGAATCCTTATTTTAAGCAAGTACAAAATTTTGTGATTCCACCTTTTTATATCTAAATCAAGAGAATATAAATTTGCAAGTGCTGAGTTATTGTTGTGATTTTTAAAATTTCAAAACTGACAGAATAATAAAAGCAATATTTAAAAATCTCTGAGGGATGCTTAATTCTTTTAATTCTAAGCCGATATTAATTCCTCGCGTTTAAGTATAGGAATTAACAACATTTCACCCACCAGGAATGGCATATGTGCCCCTAACACAGCTCCAATGACCAGGCCATCCAACAGATCAAAGTCGTAGTTCACGATCCACCTGGAGGGAGGTACACCACCTAGGAAAAAAAATACACCCGTAAGAAATAAGTATATCAACCATGGAATATGTCCGAAATTATGACTCTTTTCCAAAAATGACAAAGTATCGATCCCTATCTGCTCATATTTTAAAGAATGAGCATAAGTGATTTATTTTATAGAAGAGAATTTCCTGCCAATCTTCAAATAGTAGAAAGTTTCAAAACAATTTTTTTTATTTTTTCCCTTAAAAAATTAACATAAATAAGTTTTTTGTTCTACATTATGAAATATCTAAGTAACCCTATTGAACATCACATCGAAATTTGTTGGTTTGTCTTCTTCCTTTTTTTTTAACATCCATGGGGACTATTCTTTTCAAAAAAAGGAATATACAGTACAGGCAACGCGGATCCCGTATTGGCCCGCGTTACCGTCACGGTATTTTTATCGTTCCCGCGATACACCATCGCGGTTTTTGATCGCGGTATGGATTGCGACCGTGATGACACCGCGACGGTGTGATTTACCGTTATTCCTGCTGCTGCTTGTTGTTGTTGCTTTACCATTACAGGCAATGCAGGTCGTGTAAATCCACGTCAAATATGCGACTTCAGATTTAAGCATAACAGCTGCATTGTAAATTAATTGTGGTCCATATTATTATAAAATTAATAAATTATATTTATGAAATAGAATTTCATGACATCGGAAACTACATTCGAATTACAACATAAAATGATTATTATGCTGTTTAATTTTGTGATGTGTAAATAAGAACACATATCTTTGTATTTGACGTGCTTATTTCAGTTATTATTTCTATTAGTTGATAATCCTGTTTTTATAACAATCTTAAAATTAAATATTTTCATAAGATATGAACTCGTATCAATGCAGAGCAATTTCATCTTCTCATTTTATAAGTTTACACGCATAGCGCCGTAAACTGTCAATACATGACTTGTGTATGTTTTAAATTAAGAAATGAACAAATGTTGGGAATCAACTAAGAGATCTATTTTTCCATTCAATAATAAAATTATCATTCATATATAAAGTTGGTGCTGCGTTAAAGCACATTGAATCATAACGTGTATCAGTATGCGTTTCCTGTGTATACATATAAAGTTTAAGTCACGATAATTTTCTGTGTATACATGTAGTGATTAACAAACTCAGGGTAGAAAACGACATGCCCTTGAGGGTTTTCACACCTATTCACGACAAAAGAAAAAGTCTATATCGCGTACGGCTTCGTCTAATCGCACAACACCTTACGAGAGAGAGAGAGAGAGAGAGAGAGAGAGAGAGAGAGAGAGAGAGAGAGAGAGAGAGAGAGAGAGAGAGAGAGGTTTAGGCGTAATTTAACGTACACTTATGTGAAATATACTAATATCCAATACTAAATATTCATAAAATTAGTATTCATAAAAGAATATGGTACACTGTGATTGAATCCATCATGCAATTTCAGATTTGAGTCCACGTGCTGCACCTGTCAATCAAATCAACCCGCTAGCTCTACCACGTGTTTGCTCCATGATAAAGTTTCGTTCTATTAGTTTTATTTTAATAAAGAAAAAAAAAAGAAGTATGTTTAACAGTTAAGTTTTTTTAACAATGTTCGTGATGCATGATATACTGTGTTTGGAAAGTTTAATTCGTTGTGTTTTTTCTCTATCTCTCGTTTAATTTATAATGGAGGTTTTTTGCGGGAAGGAACATCTTCAACACGTTTAGCGGTTAAAGAACGCAGTAAAATAAATCAATTAATTGATATAACTATTAGTAAAATTGTTTGATATGCATGTAGAATTCTTCTTGGTCAATCGTTACACAGATTATCTACCTGCCTCATTCCTGTGTATTCTGTGCGTTCAAGCGTAGAGTGATTTCCTGTCAGTGCGACGGTTTCACCCCTTTGTGTAAAACAATTGGGACTGAAGTCAAATAATGTTAACTTCGACAGTCTTAAAGCGGTTGGGGGGGGGGGGGAGGGAGGATAAGGTTACGATAACGGGATACGGGTTTACATATTTGTAGTAGCTTTATATTCAGTAAGATTACATGTTCATGCCCACATAACATGACATCAATACATTTACTGAAATGTTTAAATGTTTTTTTATCGGCATGAAATGCAAAACTTTCAAAACATGTTCTTAATTTCTTTGAAATGTGTAAGAACATAAGAACAGTTTAACAACATTTCCTTCTCAAAATTTTTTATCTAGTTATTCTGTTAAGAGAGAGAGAGAGGGGGGGGGCTCGGTCGCAAGCGAACGCTAACCTCCGTCACGGCGGGTAGCTGGTACACCATCACGACACCATGACATGGGATACCCACAATATCTTTCGATTACATAATTTTATGCAACTCATAAGAACACACGGCTTCGCACTTAAAGATTGTCGTCGCAAACGTAACGCACTTGAAAGTGGGAATCCTCGCGCAGTGACAAACGACGAGCCATACATGTACCTAAAGTAACGCAACACAAATTCAATAAAACGTGAATTCACAAAAAATGTTCTTTACACGTAAAAGACCTTGTAAGAAATGAACGGAACATGCTAAAAATACCGGGTTGGTAATTTTATAGGAAGCCCTAATTTTTAATCACTTGCTCATCATTAGTTGACACGCATGGACTTCAAAACAAACAATACAAATGTAGGCGGACCAATTAATTGTTAAGAAAACACAATCACACTGCGTACACATTTATAATTTTATTGGCAATTAAAATCATTTCATGATAATTTTTAATTTAACGACCTTCTTAAAATATGATAATGGATTCGAAAATATTTTATTTGCAATTGCTGCACAAGTATTAAATTAAATACTATTATAATTTATTTAATAGCTATGAAATAAAAAAAATAGTAAAAAAGACTCCAAGTATTTCGATTATAATCTCTGTCAAAATCGGGTTAAATATCGTCATTAAATATAAAGAAACATTCAATTTATTTGTCATTCGGGGAGATAACTCCCGCTTGTATACGATACTTTTCCATCGATAATTTTACCGTGGCGGGGACAGGTAGATGATGAGTTTACCGTGATGGGAACGCGGTATACCTGTCTCACCTGGCCGATCACCTCGATGTGTTTATACCGTGACGGGGCGCGGGAAACACGGGATCCGCGTTGCCTGTACTGTACCTATTTTTTTAGTTCTATATTATCAAACAAATTACAAACCTTTTGAACATCCTGTCCAGATTCTTTCCCTGTAAGTCTCGTAGTGATGGTTGAGCCAGGAAAGGATGATCCTCTCTCCCACACTGTAGATGTTGGAGCTCAGGGGGTCCTGGTTAATGCAAGGCAGGTCAATGTTCTTGTCCGGTGAGGGGGTGTTCTTCAGTGAGCGGGGGGTCACCTTGGCTAAAATAAGGGTCTGCAAAAAAAACACCATACATCATACATTTTTCTGTATTGTCAATCTTTCAAAGGTTCGAAGGGATATAATTTTACACACACTTGCATGTATATAGAATAAAGACTATGACATGAATTTATGTGGGGATATGAATTTGAAGGTAAGGGGTACCAATAGAATTGACTAAAATTCAGCCACCCTGAATTCTAATGATTCCACAGAGTGATGCTGACATGTAACACAGCTCCATCCGTTACCTTGAGGAGCTGTAATAGGACGTCGGTCCAGGAGCGCTTAGACACCGCCTCAAACACGTCCTCCTCGAGCTCTTCTTCTTCCTCCATCTTGTTGGCCTGATTTACTTCCCCTTGTTTTGCCAGTTCTAGCTTCAGTTGCTTCTGCATCTGTTTCCAGAGGTGGTAATCCCGTGGCTCCAGGAGGTACTCAGGCTTGACGGAGGCTACACAAGCTCCCTGGCATCTGCAATTTGAACAAAATTATTTATGGTATTTTTCATTAGATTCAACAAGAAAATTCAAGATTATATCACACATATGTTGCCTAGCTTTTCTTCAGGCCATGTTAAAAACAAACTTTAAAATGTTTGAAATATGAGACACACAAAATTAGGGAAGATAAATGAATCCTTGAGGATCTTAATTTTTGTTAACATGAAACATTTATTATAATTATCATACTTGTATAAAAAGCATGCATGATATAAAAATAACGCTGCAATGGCTAAAGATGCTGTACATCTTTTTGAAAATGCTATGATTTTGACAAACATTTTACCTCAAAAAGGTCAGAAGTGTAGCGTGTTGCCAGTAGATCTGCTTGACCCTCTCTATGGGGTCCGAGGGGAGGGGCGAGTTGATGGGGATCCCAGGGACTGGACGGCCACTCAGATTACTGATCATGTCATAGATGGTCTTGAACTCCTTCTTCAGGTTGTTGGTGTCCCAGCTCCCAGCCTTGGCGGCCTTTGGGGAGTCGTCAGTGATCGGTTTCCTGCTTATACCACTGAAAAAAAGATTGAATTGAATTCTGAGATAAATTCATGCCAAGAAAAAGCATAGCTCTACGACTATAATTTGGATGAGGAAGAAATTAAGCTGCCACTGCTGCTGTTATCAAGATCATCTTTATGCCAATATTATATGCTCTTCCCATGTTGCTTATCATTTCCAATTTAAGTTATATCTTAGTCTTCTGTATTAAGAGCTTTCCAGTTTCAAAAATGTACCACTTATGCAAAGTATATACAGTGCATTGAGAATGCACTGAAGATAGTTAGATTTACATCTTTATAAGGTTTTTCAAAATTTACAGCATGAACAAATTGTCTGTGCTCACCAGCGCAGAGAGTGGGGTATGATGATGGGGAATTGTCCCCCGGGCCATCCCTGAGAGGAGAACCACCTCTGGACTGCCAACAGAACCTCCATGTGAAATATCCCCTCCTCTGTGTCCTCATCAGGGAACATGGCTGATCCCAGTGACCTTGAAGCCTAGGTCCATTTGACCACGACTGACATTGTGTTCTGATCCAGATGGAGGCTTATTCATGGCTCCTTCACGGTTCAGTGGAGTGCTCTCATCTGTTGAATCTAAACAAAGGAGGGATATGATGTTAGAAAATTAAATGACTGAAAAATACTCACAAAACTGATAAAGAAGTATCCACACAATATATTTCATCTTTCAATCTTAACATTTTCTGTATCATACCTGTTACACTCGCAGAAGACTCATAGCTAGAGGACGATATCTGAAAGTTTGAACTTGTTGCACTGGTTGAAGGTCGGCTAGTGTGCTGGGGCGAGGCACAGGGAATAAAAACGGCCTCCCCACCATTCTGGTTGTCTTTGGCCATTACGACTTTTCGGCCTTTTGGGGATGCACCCTGAAATATTCATTCACAGAGTTACAATCTTGAATGCTTTATACCAATTTCATTTTACACAGTTAATTAAGATTGTAAGTTGAATTTTCATTACTTCATTGTTTTGATTTATTCACACATATACTTGGTAAATTTAGTACTTTAATTTACCACAAGTCCAAATGCTTTACAATGACGGTAAACACTCCCAATTACTAGGATCTTGTTATAGTTTCATTGAATACATTCAGGACTCGTATTTTATCAGTATGTGTCATAATTCCAACTTCCATATTTTGATTGTGTCATATTGAGTAGTTACATTAAATACTTTCAATACTTTGATTATTTACCTGTTCACACACAATTTGGTAGTCGGTTCTATGGAGAGCTAGGAATGGGTAGCAGGTCAACAGACAGTTGTCAGCCGTTGCTGTCACCATCAGCTTAAAGCTGCGAAAAACAGAAAGAAATACTTAAAATTTAAACAATAATAAAGATAATCAAATATTACAGTTTTTGCTGTTTCTTTAATAAAATCAATAAATGATAATTTATATAATTATGATTTATTAGGATATCCCCCCCCCCCCCCCAAAAAAATGACAAATTTAACTGAGGGTTATTCACTAAAGGTTTTATGTACCACAACAAAGCATTGTAAAGGAACTTTTATTATCAAAATAATGAATCCCATAATGACTTACATTGTGCCACTGTCATCAATGAAGTTGACGGGCTGGCAGAAGGAGACAGGTTTGGGACTGGAGAAGACAATCCTACAGGACAAAGCGCATGGCTCAATCTGTCCGTCATCTCCATTACACGGCTTGATCACACCTGTAATAGATATAAAGATCAAGTCAAAACCTGACATAAAAACTAATCAAAAATGTGTGTTTGTTGCTCAGAATTAATTGTTCTTTATCAAATGATACTGATTACAACATGTTTTGCAATTATGATAATATTTACTACTTTCTATTTTTTCCATATTCTCTAACAAAGAAATTGATTGTTCATAATAATGATAAAGTTTTATTATGGTTATCTAAAATGTTTAGATTTCTCAGGCACCATATTACATCATTCTTATTTCAAAGATTAAGGAAAAGTGCTAAAATTTAGTTATTCTCCCTTTGCAAATCTTTCCTTAAATATAAAATATCTGCCTTATGCATAATATTTTTGAAATTTCTAGCCTTGGAAACTAAAGATGGGTATTGGCCTAAACAGTGTTGACTATATGAGAGCAGTGTGGGGCCTTACTTGATCCCTCGGGCCAGCTGACAGTGAGGGGGGTGATGATGCTCCCGTCCTCACTCTCCACCTCAGGAACTTCCACCGTGATGTTGGACGCCCTATTTGAAAGGTCACGGTCAATTTTGTTAATGATCAAGAACTGAATTATCATTCGATCAATCAAAATGCACAATTTAATATAATAATCTTATGATGAACACCATGAAATTTGTTCAACACATTATCATCAGTAGAGCAGCAATGTTCTGTAGTACGTGGTTTAAATATGACACTTCACAATAACAAATTTCATGAAGTGTATTAGCTTACGATATATGCCGTGTATTAGCTTACGATATATGCCGTGTATTAGCTTACGATATATGCCGTGTATTTGCTTACAATATATGCCGTGTATTAACTTACGATATATGCGTGTATTAGCTTACGATATATGCCGTGTATTAGCTTACGATATATGCCGTGTATTAGCTTACGATATATGCCGTGTATTAGCTTACGATATATGCCGTGTATTAGCTTACGATATATGCCGTGTATTAGCTTACGATATATGCCGTGTATTAGCTTACGATATATGCCGTGTATTAGCTTACGATATATGCCGTGTATTAGCTTACGATATATGCCGTGTATTAGCTTACGATATATGCCGGTAATACATCATATAATACACCAGTCAATTATAAGCTCTTGTGATGAACATTATGATGTTATATACAATATGATCTCTTGACCCGTTGAAAATTTCATAAAGAAAAGATTAATGTTTTAAGCTTTTTAAATAAGTTCATAAATAGTATTATGAACCAATACTTATATGTCAAAAATACCCAATTCCTGTTAAGGTCTTTGGTTGTACTCACTTAGTGTACTGAGAGGCTAGGACAGTGAACTCTGTGCAGACTTCTGTCAGAAGAGGAACAGGGGTCATCACTATGGCGAGGGGGTCAAACCAGATCCGGGGCGACTTCATTTCTCCGACCACCTGCAGGTACTGGTAGGGCTTCTGTGTGTCGTCATTGATGTAGATCGGGATCACACACTCGTGTTTTCCTGGTTTTTCTGTAGAAAACAAAGATATTAAGTTCAATGACAGATAAATGTATAGGGTAATTTACCGGTACTGATTTCTTATGAAAATGTGCGTTCCAGTTTGCATACTCATCAAAATACTGTTAATTTGGTAATTTACCAGTTCATGAGCAGTTAAACCTGTTTTTTAACTAGGATTAATAAAATTTTCAAAAATTGGCTTTTTTGAGGAATTTAATTAATACGCCAAAAAAAGAAGTTTCAAAATATATTACATTAAAATATAATGAAGAAGAATCTCTCCAAATTTAAAGTGCTAATATATTCAAAATTCCTTTGTAAATAAAATTCACCAAAATTGTTTGATGCCAAAATAACCCTGAAACATATGACAGCTTCAATGATAATTGTGTATGATATTGTGATGTATTAGAATTTGGAATACGTACTTGGACAGAAGATTACAGAGATCTGCTGGGTTTTCCCAGGTTCCAGGGTTCCTTCAATTCCTTTGCTTTCCTCTCCACTCATCACTACAAAGGGGACCCCAGAGGGGTGTGTAAACTTAAAGATCCCCTCATCTAGGGTCTCACATTTCTCTGACAGATTAAACATCCATTTTAAGGGCTTGTCACTGTTGTTGACCAAAATTGTACCCTGAATAAAATAGAAAACAATGTCATTATATTCATTAAGTTTCATCTCTAACCAAGATATATTTATTATTTCCTGTTCACATGCATCTTTAATAATATATAAATCATCAAAAGACAAAACACAAAATAATTTATATTTTTAGACTTTAAATTTGTTATCTTGTAAATCTATAACAATATAGGCGAAATAAATATTTAATGATACAGAAATTCAAAATAATATACCAGGGGTCAGTATATAGAACTATAAAATTGTCACATGTCAAATTAAAATGAGAAAACTTTATGAGCCCTTAGTTATTGCATTTTTTTCAAATGTTTTCATTCTTTATTTTTGACTTATCACTGCCTATATTAAAATCTGAAAGGAAAAATTTTGACCTGAAATATATATTTAAGGAAACTGATAGCATGCAAAGATATCTTGATAAAAATCCAAATAGCCAACAAATGTAAAGGCTAAATGGGTATCAAATCTAGAAAAGGTTTACTGAACCTAATTTTCAATGAGGAAAATTAAATAGAAAGGAAACCACCAGTTTCCTAGAGTAATATAAGGGACTGAAGTAAAAAATGTTTGATTCTTGTGAAAACAAATGAGGAAATATGATAACTTATTTAATTATATTCTGGTAGTAAGTTTCGTTGAGGAATGATGTATTGTTGTGATATATACAAGCCCAAAGAAAATAACTCCAGTAAAATAAAATCATACCGTCACCATCCATAATATATGTTCTTTGTAACTGAATACAAAAACCTGAAGCTTTCATATCTATTTTTAAATAAGGATATTTTTTAAGTAAAGAGAGAAAATCATGCAGCTTCAACATTACAAAAACAATGATTAAGGTAAGTCTAAATAAATCATTAAAATTTCCAAAGAGAAATATTGAAAACATAAATGTATACAAAAGCTCCAGTTTGTGACTTCAATTATAAGTGAAGAAAAAAATATGATACAAGTTTGAATATACAGAAGACAATATACATATGTATGCATGATAGCCCAATGAAAGAAATCTGGGAAGCATAGAATTGCATACAGCTGGCATATCTAATTACCTCAATCATTTTAAACTGTAATCAAAAACAATAAAATTCATAAAATACTACTGATAATAATTTTTAAAAAATATTTCTATAAAAGTGAAAACTGAACTAAAGTGAAAACAAAAAAGGTGGAATAAAATACACATCATCAACATATAGGTATTCAAAATTTTGAATGAAACAAAACATTGCAGTCAAAGTGACACAAAATAAAAATTTAAAAATCTGTTAGGAAACTTCTATTCAAATGTGATTTTAAAGTAACAAACAATTTTTTTTACAAACATTACAAGAAATTACCTTAGTAACGCCCATGCCTGTTGATGCAGTAGGATCTTCAAACTGTCGACGGAAGAGAAAACTCAATTTTATTGTTCGACAGCTGGAGAGGTTGTCTCAGTGCCGTGGCGATCACATGCTTGCGTGGGGTGGCAACTTGTGGGGGTTGTGGGCGGGGATTAATGATATGTTGCAGACTGTTCTTATTGGAGGGGGCTGGAGTCGGGGGGAAGGGGGTGGGGGCCGGGGATGGGGCACCGATCTGATTGATGATGACATGGCATTACAAAGTCATAGGCTGCCACCTACAAACAAAAGGTTAGTCCATCAGTAACATCCTTAAGGTGACCCAATCTCAGACAATTGATCTGTATGAATATTCTTTTGTAAAAGTTATGTTAAATCCAAGAGAAGCCAATATGACTCTTTGCAACTATCCTGCATCTAAACTAGTTCATTCCTGAATAATATGTCTGGAGGTCTTGAACGAAGGAAATTGCTTAATTCAAATTGTGTTTTTTTACTTTTATGAATAAGGTTTTAAAAAGGGAAGCATATTTTGTCTATAGAATACTTTTAAAGAAAGGAAAATTGCCTTCTTGAGTAAAATCGCAATACATGTATTCCGTTACCTCTGTAGGCATAAAGATCAGCTCGCCCTCAATGGTTTCCTCTGGTGCCATGGTAACGGTAAACATCCCAGGATTCAGCAGCTGGTAGCTGTAGTCGTCCTGTGTCTGGTAGCCGGGAAAATTGAGAGTGAAGTCCCGGAATCTCGTCAGATCAAACTCAAGCTTACTCTTTGTCACAGCCTGATGGAGTACAAACAATGAAAGATTATGACTAATGAAATAAATAATAAAGGAACCATATTTGGAAGCAAGAGATATATTTGTAGAACATTGCAAACCTTAATGATATATTATCAAATGACCAGACAAATAAACAGGTGGACAAAATTCTTATGTCTCTGACTCTAGATTTTGAATGCATAGAAGCATTTCTTTAAAACTGTTTCAGGTGTTACAAGGAGAGAAAACTTTTAAACCGAGAAAAAATATCTCATTTGTGATCAAGAGATGAGAATCATTAAGGGGCATAACTCTTACCTGATTTCTCAGTTTGAAGGTGATGGTGGACCCAGATCCACAGTACACACCATTGAAATCAAATGTAGCCTGCAGAAAGAGACAATTTTAAAGAATCCATAAATCTTTATGTTCCAAATCATCTTAAATAATTATCTGCTTACAGCATAATATTAGTAATTTTAGGATATTTAGTCAATAGGTCACTTTATATATGCACAATTAGTACTTTTATCAATTGATATCCATTTTTCCACTTAATCCTTACCACATCAATATCCACAGTAGGTGGTTCCACATTGCCACCCATTCTAAGCTCCAGAGTTTTGCCCCCTTTAATGGCCACCTGTATCTTGGTGTCAAACTTCAGAATAGCACTGGGGGTCAACTGGACCTTCAGTTCTGCATGTCCTCCCACAGGCACCACCCCATGGATGGGGCTCACTGCCAGTCCAGGGAAGGGGTTAGGGTCCAGAACCTATTCAATTCATTTGTGAAAAAATTACATCATTCATTGATCACTACTTTTGTTTTCAGTTGATTAATTTAATTGCACACAAACCCCCATGTAACTGTTCACTTTCATGCAAATAATAATAATTTTTTTTTGTAAATTATTGTGGCGCTTTTTTAGAAACTTATTGTAAAACCTTCTTCTCATACACACAATACTTACTTCAACAAATTACCTTTTAACTTAGTAATTAGAGCATTGTGTTTTTGCCTCTAAGAAAATAATCAGGTACATTCAACCAGATTGGATGACTTAACAATATATTAACTTAACATATCCATGTTAATGTATTAATGCGTTCCTTTATCTTAGTTGACTACTTACCTGGAAGTAGGCGTGTGTCTGTCCCGTGTTGGCCAGTAGAGCGGTCCTGGTGGTGGTGATGTTGATTGGTGTCTGACCAAACATCACTCTCCTCTCCACAAACTGAACACTTGTGTTTCCCAGCTGACAAACAGAAAACAACAATTATCTAAATATTGTTTTAAAGTTTTTTCTTCCAAATTTTATAACATTAGTTTAGGGGTGAAGGTTTGGTGGGAAAAGAGGGGTTGTTATCAAATTCTTCAAACAATACAGGATAATTTTAAGGTACTTTAAATTTTTTTCACAATTTTTGCAAGGTGCCTGGTATTTAAACAATTTATAAAATATTCTTTTTAAACGAACAGGCAAAATGACTTTAAGATAAGATGAGTGTTGGTCAGTACCTCTGCCCGGCATTGAAGCTGGAGGGTGGGTCCCCCATGGATCATCAGGGAGAAGGATCCATCCTCGGGGGCCAGGTATGAGGGGTGCCACACCACCTCACAGTCCAGATCCTTGTAGGCGTCTACTGTCCCTTTAAACAAAATCAGACATGGATGAAAAGCTGTTCATTCTACAGACATACAGTAAATGATGTCAAGAAAAAAAACTTACACTTATATAAAAATTGATTTAAGTTTTGTTGCTCAGGCATTGCTGCATTGTATCAAATGCTACCTCACTGATTAATTTTATTGCCATATTGAAAAGGGGGAAATACATCATTTTTATAATTCTAAGGATATGAGTTATTCCCCTTTACAAATAATTTAAACTTAATTTTCAATTGCAATATCAGTATATTTTGGGCCTGAGGAACTCAATATCAATTAATCTTTTTTTTTTGGTCTTACCAGTAGCAGGTCTGATGGAGAAAGCATGTCCCCTTTTCTCCTAGGTTTGGAGCCCAGGTGAACTCTGCAGGGTAGTTCAGGGTATTCTTCAATGTAATCACTCCTCTCAGGCCTACAGAAGAAACTTAGTGTTTACTGGAGCCAATGTACAAATATTTCATCAAATTTCAGCTTGCAAGGTTTTATTGGATAGGCGATTCCTTTTAGAGGATTTTACATAAATTTAACAAATATTGGTAGTGCGTTCTCACCAGCTTCATGCAGGCATGCCATAGGAGGGGTAGAGAACCAGTTCTTCTGTGGAGAGTTCCAGTGACACGGCAACGACCTCTGCTACCACGGTAACATGATGTTTGTAAAATCCATTTACTGTATACGATACAGACCTACAAAATAAAGCAAACAAATGCAATGGGGTATTCAAAATTCATACCTCTCTTCATTGTCTAGAAAACTCAGCATTATCATATCAAAAAAAAAATCTTGGTTTCTATTAGTACATTTATTCGATTTGGTTTGAAGTGTAGAATATGTGATTTTTCAATGGAGAATACCAAGGTACCGATTATAACTGTATAATTAATATATGTATTTTATTATTCAAAAATTATAAAAATGGGGGAAATTGATAACTTTACAGAAAAAGAATTTTATAAATGGAAAAATTTACAACTTTTGATAACATTTCTCAAAGAAGTACATTCACAATAGAGAAATTATTACTCCTCATTCTTTTAGTAATAGACTCCCACACAGTAAACAACATGTACAAATAAGAGTTTAATTGTGTACCTTTGAAAGTTGCCTTTGACATTGGATTCAAACACAATGGGCAGATTGGCCTTGGACTTGGGAGGTACCACTTGTGAGAGAGGACTGCTCTGACGCAATTCCCGACAATCAATCTGTTCATAAATATTATATATTTATAGTACCATACGTACATCAAACCATGACTGTCACATTTTTTTCCATAAGCAGTTTTTCAATATTTTGGGTAATATACTGTAAACATATTACATTTGGCTGTGTATTTAGTTAGCTTTTTTGGTGGAAATTGTTTCCACTAAATCAAGTACACGGCTTAATGTCATGCATATATTATATGTACATTCAGAAATACCCTTATTCAAATCTATGCTTACTTGTTGGAAATTCAATTTCTGCCAAATTTTGTACACATTAATCAAAAAACATTTAATGTATACTCGGAGCATCTTGACCTTACCTCTGCCACAATGTGGATGTACTGATCAAGGTTGTTAATAATGCTGAGGTTTCTGGTGACCACCGATCGGAGACAAACTTTATCAAAGTCCAGAGTTGCGGGCCCTATCACCACTTGGTGGAGCTGCTGAGGAGACAGCCATTTTGAGCAGTCTGCCTTCTCTACCTTGGTTGTGGGAAGAGCATTCAGCCCCTCGCATACCTGCAAATCATTACATCCAATTAAATATGAACCCCTTAATAAAAGTTGTGTAAAAGTTTCTTGTTACACTAAAAAAAAAATTCTTCTTTATTTTACTCCAAAAGAAATTTAAACTAGTTTGAGTTGAAAGGCAATGTCACTAAGATACTTTAAGCAATAATAGTTATTGTTCCCACTGAAAGATACCTCTGTTGTCTGAAGAATTGATGTACCTGAAATAAACCTTAAACCTTTGTAAAAGGACTGGTTGTGTTAAGGGAGATAACTGTACATACCGGTTTGGCACTAGTTTCCTTCTCAGCTTCACTGAGTTCTTTGGAACTGAGCAGTCTGAAATCAGCATTGGGAGGACGGGGAGCTAAAATAAACAACAAATCAAACATACAAACAAACTCATTTAAACATTGCAAAACTCATAAAATTATCTACATATTTTTCAAGTTCTTTAGCATTAAGTGAGAGTCTAAATTTTAAACGCCTTTGTTAAATCACAGATATATAATTTACGTGATAAAAGTAAAAGTTTTTTTCTCATACCAAATGTACTATGTATAAGTTACTAGCTTCTTTAAAGTTTCAGGGGAATGGGTGTGATTTTTTCACTCATTGATTAAACAACTTAATTAAACAAAAAACTTAATTAATTGTCTTGAATGCATGTAATTTACTTACTCTCTGGATCAGGTTGAATTTCCTGCTGTTTAAGCATTTTGGGTCTTAAACCGGCGGCAGATTTGATCCCAATATCCACACTGTTGTTGGTGACTTTGAATTCCCTACAAATTTAAATGCAAGAAAAAGTCAGTCCATTTTGACCCAAGTATTTTATTACACACATAACAAAATAAAGTTGGTGCTGATACATTGTGTGTATATGAGTGTGGGTTTTTTTTGTACCTGGTGTACCTTGTAATTGTGTTTTCACTTGTATATTTAAGAAAAATTGAAGTAATTAAAAAAAAAAAAGAAGGAAATTAAAAATAAAATAATCAATAATAAATTTTGTTTTAAAAGTTAATGGAAAGAAAACGTATCTGACGTGACACGGTTGAGTTACCTGGACTTGATACGGTTCATCCGTTTCTGCCTCATCTCCCTCAGCATCATGACGTAGCTGTCACGGTGCGAGTGTTTGATCTGACCCTCCTCCTCCGTCAACATGTAGTCGGGATCCCGGTACACGTGTCTGTCACTCTTTGTGAAAATCGTCTGCACAATAAAATAAAAATAGTCATAAGTCACAGTAGCATATCTACAGCGCAGTACTAATAAAATTAATTCAGTTAATATTGATTGACTTTCTCTACTTAACATACACACTGGTTGAATTTGCCCCCTGTTATTTTTTTTCCCCTCTGGCATCAGTGAACTTTTTATTTCAAATTGCCAACAGTCAGTTTTCAAATTCTGATATTTAATGAGTTAGTTTCTAAGTTTGCATCTGAATGAGACAAATTGAAGGTGTGTGCTGAGAGGATAAAAATAAAGCTAGGGCAAAAATGAACAGACATGTTTACATTACTTCTTGGGTGACTTTAAAGGATTGCTCTAATTTTAAATGCTTTAATTCTTCTGATTTCTGCCCCTCTAGACTTACTTGTATTTGTCATGCTCTGGCCGGATGCTCTGTGCCCGATCGTTCGGAAACGCCACTTTGGCCTCGGGGTCCTCCTCGTAGTAACCCACCCTATGCATCTGAGTCTTGTGACCCCCGGCCACTGCATTTCTTGGGCTGCCGTTTAGTTTAGACATTTTGGTTTCCGCAAACATTCCAACCTCATTGGAGATATAGGGAGTGAGGCCTATAAGGAAAGTCACAACAGATTTTAGACGCCTGCTTCTTTTCTTAAAGTTGTTGACTGGGAAATATATCTTTACAAGCACTTGATTTCTTTTAATTTTCTTATCTAAATGTTATATAATGATCAAATTTTTCAAGGTGAGATAGCATTTTTTTTCTAAAATCCAAAGTCAATTAATTTTAAGATAAGGCCTCAACGATTGTGCCATACCACTTCACTATTTAAAAAAGGTTCAAGTTACATAACAAATTACTGCATAATCAAACAAGTATATTTGAATTCTTGACCTTTGCAATTGTGAATTCAGCTCAAGCAACTGATAAGACCAATACATATGAAAGCGCAACAAAACTTAATAATATGAAGATCTTTAATTAATTTTTTACCTGGATTAAACCTGGCCTTCCTATCCACAGGTATTGGGTCGCTGGATCCACAAAACAGAATCGGATAAGTGTGGATGACCTGTAGGTGTGAAATGGTCGGATTCTGATTGTCCGCTACATGACCAATCACATCCAACAGTTGCTTGGGTTTAAATGTGCCTGAGGTAAAAGATATAGAATAATTTATTTCCACATTAAAAATACACACAAATTTTAACATCAATATTGGAAAGATGGTTTACTCAATCATAGTCTGCAAGGTATGTATATGTGTCAAGAGTGCAAAATCATTAATATTTTCAATTTCCTCTCATTAATTCATGACATTTTATATCCACCATTTTAAAAGTACACGGACATTCAAAAAGAGTTAAAGAATAAAAGAAAAACATTCTATCAAAATTGTAAAAAAAATTTTGGAATAAATTTCATAGTTAGTTTTATTGAAATGTAAATTGTGACATACCTATCTGATTTGGTGAAAACGAAAAAATAACATCCTGGCTCTGCCCTGGTGGAATTTTTCCATTGGGGGGATGAGTAAGAAAATGGGCTATCTTTCGGAACTGAAAGATGGCTGGCAAAACATTCGACTCGTTTTTGATTGTACACAACACATCTGCATGTTCCCCCACGGGACACTCTCCAAAGTTAAACTTGTAAGATGGAGAGATGGACAAAAGGACGGGTAGGGCTGTTCCTGTCATGGCTACTTCTACCATTGACCCTATAAATGTAAAAGCATGCATTCAACTGTAAACTTCATGTATGCATCATGGTCAATACTTTTTTTTAAATAAAACAATTACTATAATTATCTGCTATAACTTTTGAATATATATTGTAAAATCAACTTTAGTTAGCATGAGATTAATGTTATCGTGAAATTTTTCTGTTGGGAATCAGTACTGCATCTCATATTTATATGAATTTTTCAAAATAGGCTCAGCTAGTGGCAAAAAAATGGCATATTGCACCAGGGTTTTTTTCTGATTAATTACGAAATTAGGTCAAAGTGAATAAAAGTTGATCCACAGTAATTCACTTTAATACATGTATTATTGAATTGTAATGACAATTATCAAAATAAAGCTAAAATACCATCTTTGGTGTTCATAGATCCTGATCTCTTGCTATCAGACAAGTTGCTTGACCCTATGATCTGTATCCTCATGAACAAGGCAAAGTCCTTCTTGGAGGAGGAGCCACTTGGCTTTTCCATCCTTCCTTTGAAGCATTCCACCTGTAACAGATTTTAAATATAACTTCCAGTATTTAAAAACAAACTTCAGTTTAAAATATTTTACTGACTGTTCAATAACCTCAGAACCAAAGAAAATCCTATTTCAAAACATTAAGACAAATCATAAGTTTATTAAATGGTCCTTTTTAAACATTGATATGAAGCACAGCCAATTTTATTTTACCTGTTTGTAGTTCTAATCATTTTTTTTTAGATTTCAAAATGTGTATGTTTTACCTTGGACTGAATCTGAAGAATACGGGGATTTTCTCAAAAGGCTTGAGGACCCCTTGGTTTGGAATGGCAGTGATAAGGGAGGTGATGACGTTGGTGCTGCCCTGGGCCCGCTCTCCCCCCGTCATCTCGTCAGCGAGGGCAACATCAGTGCTTCGAGTCAAATCCACACCCTGAAGGAGTCCAAATTTCAGTTTACTACTACTATCATTGCAATATACTGGGATCATTGTAATATATGGGATTAGTCACTAAATCCTTGTGATCTAACAGTAGTACCAACTATTCATCTTATATATAACTACACCTTCGAATTGTTTTTACTATAAAAATATAACAAGTACATCCATGATTAACAGTGCTCACCATTTCTTGTGCAATAGCATCCTCATCTAATACTGCAACAAAGTTGACAGGCTCTGGGCCATTGTTAAACAAAATCGCGCATTCTGTCTTATCGGAGCCATAGTATGCCTTCTCCGAACTGAACACAGCCCAGTTGTTCCTCTGTCTCAAGGGAGAGAACCTCTATTGCCCTGTCCACCAGAACTCCTCGAACATGTAATGATTTTGTGTCTTGTCCTTCTAGTTTTACTCTAAAATCCAACAGTTTCAAACATATTAAAACGAGTATATTCAAGCTTTGTTTGGTTAAATGATTATATTGCATTATGCTATTCTGATTTTTGAAAAAAATGATCAAATAAAAATAAACTTACTTGATTACTTCATCAATTTTTCCCGCTTCCTTTGTTACATACTCAACCTGAAAATGTGCAAAATCGTAAATATCAATTTTTTTAATTTTTTGAAATAAGAGTACCGATAAATCTTAAATGATTACTGCTTAATGAATATGAGCAATGAAGACATTTTTATAGCAGAGAGATCCTTTATATATACCTTGATTAACTGTACACTTTTGGGTGGTACAGATCCACTGCTTGGCATAATGGCAATGGGTTTATCACCAGAATATTTCAGTTTGAATTCTCCTGATTTGGAACCATGGTTGAAAAGGGATATTTCCTTTGATATGGTCTTACTGTTGGCCACTAAATTTCCAAAATATATCTCCTCCTCTATCTCTAACACAGGCTGGCATGGATAACTGGAAGAAATTTGAGGGTTAAGTTAATTAATAGTACAATAATATTCCGAACAATACAAGAAACATTAATTTTCTGCAGTTTATGTTCATGTCTGTCACCACTTCCCTGTGCAGACCAACATTTATTATTATGTTTCTTCAAATATAATAAAGCACTCCAATATGCTGATGGGGGAAAGGGAAGGAATATTTAAACTGATGATTGAACAAAATACATATTAACCCAGACTTACGCTATCAGAGGGATTTCAATGACATCTCCATCAATGGTGACTACAAGCCTGTCTTTGATTTCTTTTGGTTCAATTGTTTCAAATTCAACTACAGCTGGTACACATAAACCTGGTGCAATTGGCTTGTTGGGATTTTTCACTCGTAGTTGAAAATACTGTTGAATAACAGATATACAATTAAAGAATTTTTAATGCATATAAATATTATTTGCATAAAAAGTATATTCACTCTTCAATCATTCAATATCATTTACCTTTGTCTTGGGTCCATAGAATCGAATGCTCTTGCTTGTTTTGCTAATATTTGACACCGTAACATTTAATTGATGCACATTATTTGGTTCTGTGTCGTAAAATTCGACAACAGGTGGGGATATCCTAACCCCTGAAACATCACCCTCCATGATGGAAATGCTTTCTATAGCATATGGCTATCACAATATTTTTTAAACTTCCAGTGAAAAGGTGTTTCATATCATTTCGGCCATACTGTTTGACGCTGTTGCTCGGAGATTTCCAAACCCTCTAAACTAAGTGATATTTTCGTACAAAAGATTGAAAGTCTGTGTTTCGAAGGAAACAAATTCATTATTTACATTAACTTATTTTTATTATCCCAGATTTATTCAAAAGCAAGCTTCAACAAATTTAGATATTGACAAACTTATTTACGTAAATGACGCTCATTGTGTGTTGCTATCATGTTGCCATGTGATCCGCCATTACTGTAAACAAGTTAGAAAGAACGAAGAGATTGTAAACATGGGGGTTGATTACTACGATATCCTAAAGCTTACAAGAAGTGCAACCGATGCTGATATAAAGAAAAAGTAAGTTGAAATTAAGTGATCTTTCATTTTTACTCTTTTTCCATGCTTCGAATGATTTTTTTGACATAAAGTTTGCTCTTTAATTGGATACATGATGCTTTTGTCCTTAGTTGTTATATTTAATCTCATGATTTTTTTTTCTGTGACTCTTACAATTAATTTCAAAACTCTGTGTGAAATATTGTGCTTGCAAAAGATTAAGTTCATAATTTTATTGCAAAAAGGTGTTCAAATCATTTAATTAATAAGCCAGTAAGTGCAGTTTTATCACTATGTTTGAAGATTTAAGGCTGATAAAAATGTTACATTTAAATAATTTGCAGCTACAGAAAACTTTCGCTGAAATATCACCCTGACCGAAATTCTGGGGATCAGGATGCATTGGATAAATTCAAACAGTGTGCAGAAGCATATGATGTTTTGAGCGATCGTAAGTTTTGGTGTACAATGTATACACACACAATTGTTAACGATGATTAAAACTTGGTTGATAAAAGGAAAACAATTTGCGTTTATTATATTAACAGTGTTAAAAGTGGTATATAAGTAAATTTAAATGATCAATTCCTAAATGCTTTCATATAGCTCGGAAAAGGGCCACATATGACCAGTTTGGTGAAGAAGGTTTGAAAAATGGAGTGCCCCAGGGTAGCGGGGAAGCAGGGGCCTGGACGCAAGGATACACATTCCATGGAAACGCAGAAAAGGTGTTCAGGGATTTCTTTGGTGGTGATAATCCATTCCAAGGTAAAGAAATTGGAAACACTGAGTTCAACACATTTATTGTGAAATTTTGAGAGAGAGTAAACATTGATCAAAAGAAAGTTTGGTGAATTGATTTTAGTTTGAAATGTAATGTTTCTTTGTCAGAATTCTATGATAGAGTGGATGGGGATCTTAGCATGGGCTTTGGTGGGCTACAAGGTAGAGGAAGAAAGAAGCAGGATCCACCAATAGAAAGAGACCTTGTCTTATCCCTAGAGGAGGTGTTCCATGGATGTACAAAGAAAATGAAAATCACAAGAAGGGTAGGAACATAGTTCTTTGTTGTATATATACACTTCACAAAGCTTTCTTCAGTAAGTAAAATCTGAAGATCTAGATCAACTTAGCATTTTAGTCATGCAGTTTATTTATCTTTACCAATTCATTTCCAGATAACTAGAATGTCCATTTCATGTATTTTGCACTGATTTAATTGTTGTGCATATACATATATATACCATACTATAACAAAGTATGCATGGTTTACTCAACTATTGATAATGGAAAATAATTTTACTGTAAAATGTTTATTAACAGGTTATGAATGAAGATGGTCACACATCCAGTATCAGAGAGAAAATCTTAACTATAACTGTCAAAAAAGGCTGGAAACCCGGAACAAAAATCACATTTCCAGAAGAAGGCGATCAGGGTCCAAATAATGTCCCAGGTAAGATACAGTCACTTACAAAATTCAGAATTTGGGGATTTCTGGAGAAATACCAAAACATCTATACCATATAAGTGCTCTTCAGTTTGTCTACAAAATCCGCATTTTTGTTTGCAGCTGACATCGTATTTATTGTAAAAGACAAGCCCCATCCTCGTTTCCGCAGACAGGGAATCAATCTGATCCACACTGCCAAGGTTCCGCTCGGGAAAGCCCTGACAGGCTGCACAGTGGAGATTATCACTCTGGATGAGAGGGTGCTTCATATTCCCATCAATGATATCATCAAGTAGGTCAACATCTAAATATTTTTAAATGTGTTCTTTTTTGCTTACCAAGTCTTTTTGATGTCATAATTCAGACTAACAACTACCTTAAAATTGTGTTGTTAGAATTGGAATTAAATTCTAAATATCATAGATTATTGGGGGATGATATATTTTTTTGTCTTTTTTGTACAATATATTTCAATTCATAATCTGAATTTTGACATGGAAATTTTTTTAAAGTTTTATATTGCAATTTTTTTTGTAATTTTTATGTAAATATTTTCACTTACAGGCCAGGATATACAAAAGTAGTCCCAGGTGAGGGAATGCCAGTGTCAGCTGATCCCACAAAGAAGGGAGATTTAGTGATAGAATTTGACATTGAATTCCCTACGTCCTTGACCCCCGACAGAAAGGACCTGATCAAAAAGGCGCTCCTCCATTAACTTATAGAGTTCTTATCAATCTCTTCAAAACATCAGAAGCTGGACTTTATTGAACTAACTGGTTGTTTTTAATATTTATAAGTGCAAAATGTGAAATTGGATTGTTTTTATAAAGTTATATATAGTGGATATTTAATATGTGATCAAGGAAATTAGTATCACACTTTTTCAAAGACATTTACAAACTATTTGAATAGCAGGTTTCTTTTTACTGTTATATATTGTTTACAAATATTATTATTATGATCTTTGTACTTTACATGAAGTATACCAATCATGAAATAAAACTGAGATAAATATTTAATTTGAGTTAAAAGATTCTTTTTCCATAAGTATTGCAATTTATTAACATTTGAAAATGGTGATAAGACAAAAAAAGTATAGTATTAGACAGATTAGAACAAAAATTAAGGTCCAGAGATATAACATGTGGAGATTTGGTTTCACCTTCACCTAAAAAACTACTTGGTTCAAGGTCACATTATATCCTGTACCTACAGTCATTTTTTCGTTAAATCTGAGCCCTATTGGCACAAAGAGAGATCAAATATTGTCAAAACAAGGAATAAAAAAATTATGACCTTGAGATTAACCAGAGATTTGGTTCAAGGTCACTGATCACCCCTCACCTACTGTCATTCTATTGTTTGAGGAAAATTTGACTAAGAAGAGAGAAAAGTCTTGAAATGGATTTTAAACTGATCTGCTCTGGTTAAAGGGTTTTAGCAGAAGTATGCTGTGACCATGACATTTATCTTAACCTAGAAACTTTGAATAAACTGGACCTAAATGGGAGAAAATTATGGTCTGGAAAAGGATTTACAGACAGTTCTGCTATGACAGCAACCCACTCTATACATGTGGCTCAAGGTCACTCCTTACCCTCTTCCTACAAGCAGTCTTTCGGTAAAGTCCTAGCAATTTTTGAAACAAGGAGAAATCAAATATGATCCAGACAAAGATTTTTCACAGAAGTTTGCTGGTTACCGGGGCATTGAGTTTTGTCCAATAGACTTGATTCAAGGTCACTGCATATCACTTACCTATCTGTGTATAATCAAGCATGAGCAAAGAAGAGAGAAAATAGTCCCAATATGGATTTAAAAGTGTTCTGCTATGATACAATGGTTTTTCATGGATGTCTGCTATGACCTTGACCTTTGACCTATCTATGCAAAGGCACTCTATAGGTGCAGTGAGAGCCAGATTAAGCCAAAAAGAGAAGAAAATATTGGTCTAGGAGAGGGTTTTAAATGTAGGTCTGCTTTGACCTATAAACTTTGTGGTTTATAAAGCCTAAATTGACCCAAAAGTTATGTTAAGAATTCAAAATTCTACACTAGATTGCTATCACTTAATACAGATAGGACAAGTGTCTATCTAAATGACTACACAATCTGAGGTAAGTTTGAGGATCCAAGGCCTCCTAAGAGTGTGTAATAAATGTTTGGATTAGTACAACTTTCAATGTACGTGTACTAATTCTAAACATTATATTATACTGCATCTCAGTTTTGTACACTTACTTCACTTGTCGCATTCACTCTTATTATGTATATAATGATCAAAGAGTGTTTAATTGATACACAGATACTCATCCAATTATTTCTAAAGAAAGATTCATAGTTCATGTATAGTTTTTTGATAAAATGACAACAGACTCTTGTAACACTTTCTGAAAACACTTTATCTATGAATGTTATAAAAGAAAATCTCAAAAATGGGAGCACACACTAATAAATAAACACAACAATGCATTTAAAAAAGTCACTGATGATTAGTCGCAATCATTCGAGCACACACAGCACTGGGTCTTCTCTCACTCATCAAGGTTATAATAAAACTCTCCATTCAAACTTTCTGAAAGAAAAAAAGGACAATTTTGAATATCGTAAATACTGAATAAAAATCTGCATTACATATGTTAAATTCAATAAATTGCTAGAAATAACTCCTGTGAATTTTAAAATCTAGTATTTAATTGTTTGACTGTTGTTAATATGATGACATTACTAAAAGGCAGAATAAAGTAGTAGTACTCATGTAAAATACAGAATCAACAGTACTCTCATATATGTACTGCTATAAGTTCAATTAATTTAACCTTTATTTAACTTCACAGAAATGCTATTTAAGACAATTACCTTAGATCTTTTTATATCTTAAATCCCAATTTCCGTAAACACTCTTTGTGTGCTTCAATTGCTTCTTTGCAATTTTCTTCTCCATTTTCTAAAATGCTAAAAGATAAAAATAAAAACTTGAATTCAGACAAAAATTACAATCAAATATCAGATGATACTGGTTTCAAACCCAAGACCCCTGAATCTCTTCTAGTCAGGGGCATTACCTACCAAACTGGTCTGATCATCACAAAGCTAAGAAAATCAATATGATGTCATTGAATAACCAACATTATTTGAAATATTATGAAGTCAATCTAATTAACATTAGACTTGTAAAACTGCTTCTTTTTGATACACTACACAAAATCTATCAATGCCCATTCCAATGTCATTTTAGAGGAACCTTGACCTTTTAAGAATGAATACCCATTTTGTTTCCAAATTAGATTCAAGCTTCAGTAAACAAATCTTTAAAAAAATTGCTCTATAGTTTTATCTCTTACAACGCTAAAGCTCAGTCATCTAATTGATATCTTGTTAAGTATTTCCACCTAAATTATGTAAAGCTCAGTCATCTAATTTATATCTTGTTAAGTATTTCCACCAAAATTATGTAAAAATTTATTCAAATATCTTTTCTTTCATGAGTTATGCAATCAAAATAGCAAACTCAACACAGACACTTTGCAATGACTTTGTTCACTGGTACTATATAAGACATCCCCGGCATTTAGGTATGTCAATGAACTGGAATCTAATGTTTGAAATACCAGCTGTGATTTCGGCAGTAGTGACTTCATTGGCTAATCAAAAGGCAATCAGCCCCCATATACAGGTTGTTGTTAGATCTTGTATTTATACAGTTTATCAAGTCCAATTTTAATTAGATATATAGTATAGATACATCAAACACTCAATTCACATGATTGTTTCAATGTGACCTGCTCTTAATGACAATATATAACAATCCAATTAATTAATTTTCAATATTTAGATGGTGTGCATATATATATTGAAATGATAAAGTCGACACTATTAGCCTACATTTTACAGTCAATGCTCTCCCAAATGACAGCACTGTAAACAAATTCATTTAAAAATCTTGCAAAACTGGCATATTTTATTCCGAATAACAACATAAAGAGGTTACACAATCTTGATGTATTACTGAAACTGAAAGTAACTAAATTTAAATGTGACAGAAACAGATAATCAAGCCTTACCACTCATCTCTTATTTTTCTCGTTTCTGGACAAGCACAGCATGGTTTTAATTTTTTCTCTGGTTCACTTGAGCTCTCTTGTTTGCTAGGAGTTGATTCAGAAGAACCCATTGCGAATTTCCAAATATTATGAAACTAGGACCAACGTGCGACCTTCGAAAGTGAAACCGGAAGTAAGAAAGGTGTAGCTAATATACACGATAGAAGAAAAGACAATTTAAACATCATTATTTATAAATGTAGTCTCAAATTAGATTTCAATTAAAAATTAATATAATAGATCATGGTATGGAAGTTGTATGGTCATTAATGGGTTTTTTTTATGTAAACGGGAAAAAATATTGCAGCTTTCCTGTTATTAGTGAATTTTCAAAATGGCCGAAGGTGGAGATTTTCAGGTTACAAATTTTAACAATTCTGCTGATAAACATGATTTTATTGAGAAGTTACAAAAAATTCACATTTTATTGTAATATCTATGTATCGGTTTTTGCATATATCTCAAAAGTACCAATATTTTGAAAATTTTGTTGTATTTTTTTATTTTAGTTTGATGAAGATGAAGTAGAAGATGATGCTCCTTTAGAAAAGAGAAAGAAAATATTTCTGAAGGAATGTATGTCATGAATTTTTTGTCAAAAGATTAAAACAGCACAGTTATTTCATATCTGAAGAAACAAATTTGATTTTAAAGTATTAAGTATACCACTTTTAAAATACGGCCCCGTTAACGGGAACAGGGGCTTGTGTAGAAATAAGAAAAATCGTTAAAAAAGTGGGTACCTAAGGAGGAAAATACAAGGGAGAACGCCGTTTTGGATACCGCCTCAGCTTCATCAGCTAATTTCTTATTGAAAGCAGTTTCAGCCTCACAAGAAAAATCTACACTAATCCGCTGTCAAATCATTCTCGACTTGTACATCAGCATGTTTGTATTGTCTTACGACATTTACACATTTCCAAAATCAAAATATGAGAGTTTGCAAAGAGAAGTTGATGTGGTTTATGCCTGTCCAATTCTCTAAAGAGAATATATTTACTGATTTCCATTCCCTATAGAATAGTGGACACACATAGTCTTCTCTAAAGAGAGTTAGCCTCCAATATTGTAGTTGAAAATATTTGTTGGTTAGGTTTTATCTCACCTACTGTTTACTGAATCATGAAAAGATCTGTAACAGTGATAACATTATATTTTGCAGAATGCTGAGATATTATATCATGCGCATTGGAAAGTTTAGCTTAGTTCATTGAAAACAAATGATGGAACAGGAAGTGTTGTAAATACATAACTGTGAATTTGTAACACTGACTGTAATGAATCAGGGAATTTTAAAGATCTTTATAAACACTGATTGTGTTTTATTTTTTCAGTGCGCTGTATGATGTATGGATTTGGTGATGACAGGAATCCTTACACAGAGAGTGTGGAGCTGCTTGAAGATCTGGTGATTGAGTACATCACAGAAATGGTACAAAAAGATGTGAATCATTGATTCTTTTATATCAATAGGATTGTGCAATGATAACCAACTTTTGGTGAATTGAGGTTTGATGACAAGAAATATTATATTGTGATACATTTTATCAGTTCTGATATGCTTAAACTGCTCTAAATAAATATATATTAAAACCTAATAGCTAAGGTTTTTGAATTTTTTTGACTAAATGATACTTTATGGCTAAAAAAAATTATATTTAATATTCAAGGTAGATCTGCTGGTTTTAAATTTGTCGACCATCCAGCCTCCTTCAGATTCAAGTACATGTATCTTCTTGTTTTGCAGACAAAAAAAGCAATGGATGTTGGTCGCCCAGGAAGGATCTCTGTTGAAGACATCATCTTCCTGATTCGAAAAGACCCAAAGAAATATTCCCGCGTAAAGAACTTCTGATGATGAATGAGGAACTGAGAAAAGCCAGAAAGGCCTTTGATGAAATTAAATATGCGACAACCAAATGAAAAGATGTCTCTCAATTCTTGAAGGAGAACATAGTTCCTTTAATTATGGAATTTGGTTCTGAAAGAGCATGGATGTTGTATGAACTTGCCTGGGCCTGTTTGTAATTTGATTTGTTTGGGTAGAAGATGAATATTCATGAAATTGACATATTTTAAAATGTGTACATGCTGTTTATTACAGCAGTAAGCTTTTCTTTCATTGTTATTTTTTTAAAACATATATCATCATTGAGAAAAGTAAACTGATATGAACTCTTTTTACTATTAAAGTAACATTTTATATAAAACAATTTAAATAAAGGGATTTACCATTTTTGCAGTTTTTATTTAAATGCAGTGTGAATTGCACGTCACTTTTGCGTTGTAGTTTACCTTTTCTTCAATGCAAATTTTCAGCATTGCATACTAATTAATGAAATTAGGTCAGCTGTTATTTAAATGAATTCAATATATTGTACTTCAGTTATCTAACATGTCACTGAATCAGTTTTGTATTCCTTGCAATTTCTTGTTGATTCTATTAGTTAGTTTATTTTATTAACACTGCAACTCCTCTTAAACTTCTGCTTCAAAATTTCAGGCCCAAAATTAAATTATCATAAAAAATACTTTGTTTAAAAAACTACTCAAAATTAAGTTGCATGCGTTTGCTATGAATACATTCAAAATAGAGGAGGGTAATCTCTCTCTCTCTCTCTCTCTCTCTCTCTCTCTCTCTCTCTCTCTCTCTCTCTCTCTCTCTCTCTCTCTCTCTCTCTCTCTCTCTCTCTCTCAGAGCTGTTGTACATTATCAATGTCCATTTAGCTTATTTTCATATCGTTTATCCCCAACGCATAACTTTACAAAAAAGCCGAAACTTTCACAACATGCATAAAATTGATATAATAAATGCAATAATTTAACCAATCTTAAAAAACATTCTTTTAAAAAAAACCTTACTACTACAGTATTTTAATGCATTCGAAACGTTTGCAATTTCTAAACCTACGACATGAGTTACAATATACATGTAGCGCGTTTCCAAATAAAACAAAAAATTTTAACATTCTATATATATTACCAAGTAACCTAAGTACCAATTTTTTAAACATGTATTTTCCACTGAAATGAAAATTACGATACATACAAAAATAAGTAAATGTATATTATAATCATACTACTGTGTTGATAAAGCAGGGCGTCGATCTACAGATAAATTCAGAAAAATAAACTTTTAAATACAGAGTTACACATATACATGTATAATTTTACTTGTATGCTTATTTTCTGAATTTTGTAATTTACTCAAAATACTAGAAGTGTATAGTATATATCATTTATAAACAGTACAATGGTTTTAAAGATTTTCCTTTGTTCTATGCGATTCTTTTTTAGGACCGTAATTTGTTTTGGAGTATAAAAATATGCTAAATAATTGAAAAGGGTGTTCTACCTCTTAAGTAACTTTGATATTTTTTTTATTTATTATTTTGGTGAATTTTCATTAAATAAGATTTGCCATGCAGGCATATAAGGGAAAAAATCTATCATTTGGATAGGACCCAAACTCTGAAATAAAGGAAAAATATAAACATATATAGATTGATTAACATCATAATAAAATTTCTGATATTATATAACAGAAATTATTACCGATTTTATTCATATGTGAGGAGAATTTTTTTTTATTAAAAACAGTCGATAATGATCGAAGCAAGGGAAGTTTATTAACATCAATTAAGTTAACGTTTTTTTTAAACGAACAATTTAAAGAAGAAAAAATTATGAAGGACTCAGTATAATTCCTTAACAGCCGATCACTGTATATGGTTAAAAGAAGAAGAAGGAAAGATCCCTTTCTCATCACAATATTCAATATCACAAAAGTAGCGCGTTGAAACGCAAAAGTTGCGCGTTATATTGTGCCGTAAAAGTTTTTTGTTTTTTGTTTTGCTACTGAAATGACTTCATTGTGTGTTTTTTTTTTCAAATTAAAATGATCAATTTATAGTTGGTCGAATATTTGGAATATTTTTTTATCATTTCTAAGAATTAGAATTTGCCTGCTTTTATGTCGATTTTTTAAAACTATCGATGAGTTATCGTTCGTTAAATACGGAAACTACCGATATTGCGCGGTGGCGCTACACGAGGTACAATAATGGCGCTGTTGTGAACGAGGTTTACCATTTGAAACCGTGCCAAATATTGTGGAAATACTTGCAGTAATGTGAGCGCGATGACCATCAAATAAATCAATCTGCATTCTGGAGATTAAGTTGCTTGTTATTTGAGAGTTGTTTTTTGTTATTTGATGCGCATGGTTGTTTTTTGATACATCGCGGTGTGCTTGGAAAGCTTCAGCCAAGATGTCGGCAGGTTCTAACGCCGGTGGCGTGCTGCCACCGGAGGTAAGAATGTCCTATTTTTTCTACTTAAATAATGAATTTATAAAATAATGCTGACTTATGTAAGCAATAGGCGTGGTTGTATTAATGAAAGTGCTGATAAGTTAGAATTTCCTCGAAATTGAGTTGGACTGCACAATAACAATAATCAAGAAATAGATCTCTATTAAGAATTGATTTCATTATTGCCATTTCAAGAGTGATTTTACCCCCAAAGAAGTATTGTGCAATATATATTCATATCAATGATATTTCAATTGTATTATGAATTTCAAAACTAGGTAGAATTTTGTTGTCCTTTCATTTGTATTTGAAAGTTGATGAAATATTTTAAATTTGCTTTTAGCAAATAGGTTACATCCCTGATAAGTTAAAGAAAGCAGATAAACGTATTGAAGCGTTCCCATACGACACTGAAGCATGGAGTGTCCTTATTCGAGATGCTCAGGTAAGTGTGTTCATGTTGAATTTGAGAAAATTTACTTATCTTTCTCTATACATCATGATATGTCTTTTTTATACATTCACATGCATGCAAAACTTTTAAAAAATTCACTTTCTGTAAACAAAATAAAGTTTCACAGCATTTTACCAGTGGTTTGCATGCGCCAAACGTAAAAAAAGACATGTTTAAGGCAATTATTAATCACAATGGTGAGGCTTTGTTAAGCCTCACAAAATTTTGTCATTCCATATAAAAGTTGGTATACTATACAGTAAAGTTTTAAAATGTCAGGATATAAGTACAGTGTATGTATAATATGATCATACATTGATTTTATTGTATTTAAAAAGTCTGAAAAATGATCACTGTTTTGTAGATGAAACCCATCGAGATTGCCAGGCAGGTGTACGAGAGACTGGTCACGCAATTTCCCAATGCAGGCAAATACTGGAGGATTTATATAGAACAAGAGGTTTATTCAGCTATATTTCACTAATACGTAAACTATTTAACTTAAGATTGCTATGGGGAAAAATATTAAGGAAATCAATTTTACCATTACATTTCAATTAATTGACAAATGAATTAATAGGTTTTGTCATATTGCCAATTTTCAATTTGATGAATTGTTTGCACTGGGCTGTAATAAGCCCGCACAGTATCTGTTTTGTGGTTTGGGGTACCTATAGTTGAAAGTTTTATAAAGTTTGGGATTGCATGGAGTGGGGTGAAGGGGGTGCAAAGAAAAATAAAACCAGACAGAAATTTTTTTCATGTGTACCCCAACCACGCAGACAGATACCGGTATTACTTTCTACATTGGTGTACCAATATTAATATTCATTCATGTAAATGCTTAGAGCTTTATAGAAGGTAAGAGGTTTTAGATTCTCTTACCTGATGTATTAGAAACTGTATATAAATTGCAGTGTTCTAAATATTTGTAATGAAGTTGAGCATATCACAATTATTTTTGTTTTTCATGCTCTGCATAAATCATTACAAAAGTTTGAAGTCTCTGGCTCTTTTGTGGTGTTTGTGTTATTTTCTTCCCTTGGTGCGAGTGGAAGTGCAAGAGAATGAATTTATAAATCATTTACATTATCGTAGGATTTAGTGTTGTTAATTTTGAAAATCAAAATTATCGGCCTTGGATGCTAGTAAGTCTTGACATGAAGTCAATTTGAATTATACATTATGTAAAGTTAAACCATTTTCATGACTGCGTGGATATTTCCTGAAATTGATTAAAATGATAGCCAAATGTTTGCATTAAGTTAACATGAATTGTCAATTTTGATGTGAAGTATTTGCAAACTGATATAAAATAGGAAAAAAAACCTGAAAATAATACCGATAATAAAATATAAATTTTCATAGGGGATGTACTTTTCTCTTTCCCTACTTCAAAAAAGAAAACCCATATTGTCTGGAGTAAAAAAGTGCAATGAATCGATACTGCTCATTAAAACTTCTACTGTAAGTTCAATTTTAGTGATCAATGAAAATGAAGATTTTCAAAATATAAAGGAAAGAGAATATTGTATATATTTAATATAACAGTGTTATGAATGAGGTATTTTAAACCAACTTTTATATTCATGTGTAAGACAATTTCGTGAGTTTCGTTATAGCCTTAAGTATTCATTGCTTACAACCAGTCTTTTAATTAAAGTCTTTTGTTTTTATTAAGGTGAAAATTGAAGGCTTAGTTGCAAATGTTTATAGCTTTAATAAATTACCACTTGTTAATTGTGTAATAAATGAAGTCAAGTCATTGCAAATAAAAGTTGGGTTTACATTAATAAGTTGACACATAAATAGGTCTTGCTTTTAGTAAAGTATTGTTTAGATATGATTACATAAAGATGTCTTTCCAGAACATTAGATTAAATGCACTTTATAAATATGACCTTATTAAATCTTTGATTAAATCAATAACAGCGAGACAGTACTTCAAGTTTTAGTATTGTTTTATTGATAAGTACCGGAAGTGTGTGTGTATGTATGTGATGTGGGGGACTCCTTTGTACTAATTGTCAATTTGAATTATTTACTTTTCAGGCTATCACATTTGTAGATGTTTTGGGCAATGTTTAAATACAAATAAACATCCCAAAATTTATTCAAAGATGTATTTTTTGTCTTTTCTGCTGTGTTTGTTGTTCAATTTTTACACACAATACTGGTGAAACAGAATCAAGCATGCATGATAATGCATGCAATTGATTGCTTTTATATATACATGAACTCTAAAGAGATTTATCAAATTGATAGAGATGATGAAAATTTCAAGATATAATATTTTGAAACCAGATTTTATTGCGGTGGAATCTGCTATAAGATGCAAGGATTTGGAATTACTGGCCCCTGCTGTCACCAACTTTCCTCAAGTCAATACTCAGCCTCAAGTCTGCAGTTTGATTCAAAAAATTTATACACTTTACTTTTAAGGATTTGAGTTGAAGTTGAGGACTGAGTTAAGTGATTTGAAAATTTTAGTGACTGCGGGGTCAGATTGGCACAATACAGACTGATTTCAAACATCTGATAAACATGCCATACTTTAAATACACACTTTCAAGAATTCAACTTTATATGCAGTTATTGGCCATTGGAAATCAAATTTAGATTTATTGAATATTAAAAAAAAATTCTGTATTTTTAACTGGGTTTTCCAAAGGAAAAATCTGGTTATTAAAATGTGACAATGGCAGACTGGCATTTGAGCGGATGGATGGCTGCCTGAAAGGGATTTTAATTTCTGATAATTTAAGAAGAAAAAATACCAGCTGTTAGACTTGGTCATTTTTTGGCAAAATATTGCATTGAGGCCTATTGTATGGATAACTCCTTCTACAGTTTTCAAGATAGCAAGTTGTTGTTTTGCAGATTAATTGTGCATATATCAGAGGTGTGCATATTGCTAGGATTTTGATTTCTGATAATTTACGAAAAAATGCTCTCTGTTGAACTTACCGGTAGTTATTTTTTGGCAAAAATATTGTACATGTACTAGTATAGTAGAGTACCCCATTTCTCTAGATAGGTAGTGTTTTTATCAATTCAGGGTTGACAAATGGTTTATGGATACTGTTCTCACAAAAGGAAAATCTGATTTGCTATCACATTGACAGCTTTTCTCTTGTTCAGAAACATTCTTCTCAAAAACCATTTTGGCCAGTAAAGCTGAAACTTGTATGGAAGCATCCTCATGGTACTTCATGATCCCAGGGGGTAGGGTAGGGGCCACAATGAGGTTTAATTTTAACATGAGAATATAAAGAGAAAAATCTTCTCAAAAACCAATTAGCCAGAAAAGTTTTAAATTGTGTGGAAGCATCCTCATGTAGTGTAGATTCGGTTTCATCACATCATGATCCCAAGAGGTAGGGTGGGGGCCGCAATGGAGCATTGGATTTTAACATAGGACTATATAGAGAAAAATCTCAAAAACCACAAAGTCTGTAACTTGTGTGGAAGCATCCTCAGCTAATGTAGATTAAAGAGAGTTCAAATCATTATCTTGGGGGTAGGGTGGGGCCACAATGGGACAGGGGAGAATTAGGTTTGGAATAAATAAAGAAAAACTTAACAACAGGAGCTCATGTTTAACCTAAGAATATGTGTAGAAAAAATTGTTTAACCTATTAATATGTGGAGGAAAATTTGAAATTCTTTTGAAACAAGATATACTCTTAACTAAGTTGGCGAGATATTTGCATTTGATACTTTAAAGACAGGCCAAAGCTTTACTAATCAATTATCGCTATCATTGCTCAGATGAGCAATGTGGCCCCCAGGGCCTCATATTAGAAATGCTCTTAAAGTAAAACTAGGGATACTATTTTTGAATATGAGGTACATTCAGCCATTTGGAAATCTCAAATTTTATGATTGTATGTACCATTCTATAATACCCCTGGTAAGCCATGTATTTTATGTGGAATCAACAGGTGTGTGTACATGTAGTTAATAATTGGTACCTTACAACAATATTAGATTTGACCTATTTTTAAAAACATTTTAAATTTTTATGAAAGTTGTCCAAGCACAACAATAAAGGTAAAAATTGGCATGCGAAAAATAAAAATTGACTCTTTATTGTTAGATGGGTAGCAATTTGTCCACCAATCATGACTTAATTAAACACTTAATCTACATGTAAGTCATTTACAGTGGCTCACTATACTTGAAATAGTTTCTCTCAATTTGGCAGAAAAAGACTTTATTATGAAAGATAGCATGATGCATTAGAAGTATATAAATCAAATAAAAATATAAAAATGCCTGTAAGCAATTTTTCCTAAAAATATAATTTTTTTAAAAATAAGAACAAAAGCCACGGCGAGATTTTAACTTGAGATCTGAGGTTCACAAGCGCACGTAATACTTTAACTAATGAGCTATGATGATTTTCAATCAAATCAATCTATAAAACATTATCACAAAACATTTAAATCACCATTTTGTGATATGTCATGAAAAGTACTGTATAGTCCTTCGTGTAATATCTCAATAGCTTAAACTAAAATGATGAATCCCTTAAAAAGAAAAACTACCAAATGGCTATCCTCAATAAAAGAATAATGTGATATTGAGAAGAGTATTTTTAGGGAGTTAAGTTTTAATTTATTCGGTTCAAATCATTTAAATCTTTATGATGCATAAAACAATGCTAAAAGTTACTCACAGTTGCAGATTTTTTAAAAAATAAATCTCTCTCTCTCTCTCTCTCTCTCTCTCCTGTTCCTAGAATACATTGAATTTTTAAAAAAGTAGATTAATTAAAAGTTTGTCATATTTTCAATTAATGCATGTACCAAAAAGTGATCCAAAACTAATACATGTACTAGTATCATGGAGATTAAATGTTCATAATCCTATTATATTACATTTACATATTCACATGATATCATTTTATAGATTTATCTTCATTATACAACCCTATACATTTACTAATCTTATTATTTAATATACTAGTGGGTATTATGTAAAGGACTGTATGCAGGAGTTATTCAAGTGTTTTTAAGCCCCCAAAAATTAAAATTATGAATAAAGCTTTGGAAAGATGTTTCATAAAATTTTTAAACATGTATAATATATGTTCTTAAAAATGGATTGTCTTATCGATGTCATAATAACTAGAAATATAGTATAAAGATAATAATCTAGAATAGTACATATTTATTATATAAGCCAAAAATATTGGTATTGCCTATCAATTTTTGAAGAGGAAACTTCACACGTATTCTTGCCCCAATACCAATTTATACAACAATATTCAAATTAATATGTGAAAGTCATTTTGGAGCAATATTGATATGAAGAAAACTGATGAATATTTCATGTATATGAGAAATGGTAGGAAATGGTCCATTTACGTGGTCAAAGAAACGCGAAGAATGAATGATGTTGTAAAACTTTTTAAATATTTCAATCCTTATTAAAGTAGTCCGAGTATCGCACTACGTCATAATATGGATTTTACAATATTGGTTCGACTTTTACAAAGCGTTTTTTATACCCGGTATTGATTTTGCTCTACATCGCTGTTGTAAACAATGGCAATAATAAGCAATTAGAACAGTAATATATGTATTCTATGACAGATAGAAATGATTAATGTTGAGAAACTCGATTCTGTTAATGTAAAATGAAAAACGAAGTTTCTGATTAACCAGGATCTCAGCTATGCTTATATCTTCTTTGTTTTGACCCCCCCCCCCCCCCCCCCCCCCGAATTTTTCTTTTTCTTTTACTAAAACCGGTTTAAATTTAGAGACAGAAGCTATTTCGAGTTTAATCAATCGTCAATTAATTGATGTTTAAATGATATCTAACATTGTTGACAGATCTAGGCAGAAAACAGTAGCAAAATGCGATTTTTACGGATTTTTTCGTCAGGGTCTACTTGGTTTAAAGCTTATAGCGTGAAAAGTAATCCGTCAACATATAATTTATTTTACCAAATCTTTTTTGTAAGATATCAATCTATAGAATAAACACCATGAATTTAAGTTTGAGTCCATAAAATAGTTAAAAAATTACAAAACGCGATACTAGCATTGCATTTTTTGTATTCCATTTTGATACATCAGGTCCATAAAGCGTACTCACTTACAAAAATTTGCGCAAAATTATTGATGAGATATGGCTTAAATAAATATTTATACTCTATTTTGTATGTTCAGTTCTAATTTTCCCAAAATTGGTAATTATTTTTAGGAAAAACGGACATCTGGCAAATTTCATAATTGTCAATAATTTTCACAAGGGGGTAAACCCGTCTGAGAGGTGATAACAAACAAACTAGCATGTAAACATACATATTTTCTTTTGTATATGTATTGCTAGAATGTATATTTATCATTTAAAGCTAAGCTTTAAATGATTGAGCCCATTTAGTGCCGAGTATAGGACTACCTTAATAACTAACATACAGTTAAATTTGGTTATAGCGAAGCGCTAGGGACCAGTGGAATTATTTCGTTATATTCGTAATTCGTTATATCCGTATAACGGATAACGAATTCGTAATAATATCTATAGCGAATTCACTATATACATGTATTCTTTCACAAGACTATAATATTTGTTAATTGAGGCTTAAAATAAAAAAAAAAATACATTACTTTGATACCTTAAATATTCAGATTGTGAATTAAAAAATATTGATGAAAATTAATTTATTCAAACTATTTTGTTAAATGGTAGTGCAAACTTTTTAAAGTGTAAAGAATTTTACCGGGAACTCAAAAAAACTTCACTATATCCAAGAATTTGCTATAACCGTGTTCGTACTAAATGAGTTTTACTGTATTTGGTTTATCTATAATTCATTGAATTATTGATCTGTATGATATGATGATTTTTAAAAAAATTTAAAATTAATTTAGTTCTTTATTTGGTCATGAATGTATGCAATAAATGAAACATGCTAAAAATATGATGTACTATTTTTTTTCTTAATTTCTTTTCAATTACGAATTTAACAACTACACACTTCTTATGATATAATGAAATTCTGGTGGATTTTTTTTTTTTGGAAGGGGGGGGGGGCATGTAAGCCAATGTATATTATGTGCTTACCGGTATACACTATACAGTCAACTTTTATCAATTTCTGTATTCAGGCACATAGCATCAGGGGGCCCCCTTTTCTTAAATCTACATACACAAAACTGAATTAACACATCGAGCTGCTTCCCCCCCCCCCCCCCCCCCCCCCCCCCGGATTATGATTTTCAGGATTTTGGAAAGTAACCTTTTCCCTTTATTTTTTTCTTGTCAAGATTTTTTGGATGAGTCTGGCATGCCCCCCCCCCCCTTTTCTGTGACCAAGTAAAAATTGAATTGAAAATAAGGAAATAAACAGTGAAATTGAAGTGAATTTCTCCCCCCCCCCCCCCCCCCCCCCCCCCCCCCCGATTCGGATTATAATTTTTCAGGATTTTGGAAATTAACCTTTCCCTAATGCCTGGTATTAACTTGAATATGAGATGTGTTCAGGCAATATCTCAGAGCTTTGTCTGCTTTCTTTAAAGTTGGGTTATCAAGATAATTGTTCACATATCATTTATCTGACATATTACAACTGTAACAATAGAAATATTGAGTCCCAACTATTTGATGTAATGAATGATGAATAGTGATTCCAGATGGTTTGGATAAAGTAGAAAGGATAAAAAAAATTTGAAATTCAATATTCCACACGCATCAAGTTCAAGTTTTAAAAGACTTTATATCTTTAAACTATTGAGATTTGCATCCACAAACCATATATGTATTCCACACGCATCAAGTTCAAGTTTTAAAGACTTTATATCTTTAAACTATTGAGATTTGCATCCACAAACCATATATGTATTCCACACGCATCAAGTTCAAGTTTTAAAGGACTTTATATCTTTAAACTATTGAGATTTGCATCCACAAACCATATATGTTTTCTTGTTCTAATGTATCAATACAAGGTTAGCAGAAAATATTAAGAGGGTTCCAGGGGTCAGGCAGCCTGTAAGATATGGTGCTATGTCTTAAATTACTTTCCTATTAATGAATGAGTGGTCATTGGAGGATGACAGAGGTCAACTTCTGTCCTCCAGTATATATAAGTGACACATTGTAAATTCCAATCTTCTGCTCTTTATGGCTAATTGCTCATGTGAGCAATGTGGTCCATGGGCCTCTTTGTTTTTATTAAATATTGAATCAGTTATTCAAATTATCAAGACTAAAGACTAATTTTTTTCTGATATGTGCTGTTTATTATAGTATAATATAGTATATTTTACTATAGGTAGGGCAATTTGGTTTTAATTTTGGATAAAAACCAAGGGTATCTAAATTTGGGGGGAGAGCCATGTTATTTATAGGGTTCAATGGTAACAGATCTACTGACCTTTTAAGGTGACTTTAATGGAGGTAAAGGCCACAAGATAGAAAGGAATTACTAGGCCTATATCCAGCTCTAAAATTCAGATGTAAAAAGTGGAAGCTGAAACAAAACTTTATGAACTGAAACCATTTTTACTAACTTTCCAGATTAACGTAGATATTTAGTAGAAATGATATTATGAGCTCTTACAGGAAAATATATTTTTATGGATTAATTAGCTCTAACGTTTGAAATGAAGTTATCGTGGTGCAAGGTGACATGAAATAGGTCTGTGTGTTTGCTGAAGGGCGAGGGTGTATGATGCACACTCCATACTTTCTTACAATTCTCCTGAGTTCAGTTCTCTTTGCATGGAGTCGAGGTGAACAGAGAATATTATTATATAGAAAAAAATATTATGAAATGGTGTATCAATTTCTTACCTTCGTTGCTGGTGGCTCAGGCAACATTTCTTGATGTCTATGATCACTTTCTATGGTTATTACACATTATGTATTTGCATTTTTTATATGATTTTAACCATAACCTAGCTCAAAGGGTTTTTAATAAATGTTGTTGATCATTGGTATTCTATAGAAAGTGCCTGCTTGAGAGGGCAACAATTGAAATTGAACTATAATTGTCAACTGTCGCAAAGTGGAGGTTGTCAATGGTTTTCGAGGGGTGTCAATTTCAACTGTTACCCTCCAAAACAGGCACTATTAATTTTATTACTGTGGTTTCATCAATATTCATTGAATACCAATTTTCAAGGATTTCGTTGGTAAAGAATGTCTGAATTTTAAAGAAAACGTTGCTGCTTTTATTTTTGACGTAAATTCTATGGAAACCGTACGCACATAATTTATGCGCATGTAACAATTCGTGATGTTACCCATTGCCACATGTGTTGCTAACGCTGAGGGTAATAGAATGGATTATAAACTGTGTCTAAACCAATCAGATTTCAGTATTTAACATGAAAGTATATTAAAATAATCTTATAGCAGACTATATGTTGCATTTGAACAGTTAACAGCCATTTATGTCACTCCTACATCTTTGAACAGTCACTGAAATATATTTATTTTTTATTATATCTTTAGGAGATGACATCATCAGAGCTTCTTGACATTTAAAGTTAAACGGTTGTCTTTCACAGGTGTTAACTTTATTACATATCGGTTTGGCATTTCATCGAGAACAATGGCCTGATCTTTGGCACATACTTATAAATATTTTATGTACGGTACATATATATGCATATATGTATATATTATGTTAACTATTGTTATGTAATGCAAAGCATCTATAATGAGTACACCAGTCCACCCACAAAAGCTTCAATATTTTCTGGAATATACCTGTTGGAAGGAATTGGGCAACTTATATATGTAAACTATAGTTTATCAGTCGTTTGATATCTGGAAAAAAGATATAAAGCATCTAGAAAAAAGAATGCCTGAATTATTTGCCGGGTTATTTTCTAGGAAAAATGAAATCAAAAGAATTGACATAACATTTTATATTGTGGTGAATATTCATTAATTAGCTGATCTAAAATATAACAATTAAATTTGGTTCTTTTACTAAAATCTAGTACCTTAATATAGCCATATTCACACAGATTGAAAGTCATCTCGCTTTTAAGAAAATTTTATGGACTCTTGAAAAAGATTAAGAATCTCATAGCTAATGTCATCCATTTCAAATGTTCACAACAGTACCGGGTACTCGGTTAAGTTAAAACTTATCTCAGAGGTTGTAAATGACAGACAAGTTTAATTTTAATCTTGGTCTCGCATTTATGAACAGATGATACTGGGTGAAGATGAGGCTTGAAAGCTTTTATAGCCTCGAATGACAATGTATTGCTAAAGGTGTGTTGGCAGAATCAATGAATATCTGTTGCTGTTTCGAAGGCACGTGCAGTTAATAAACATTAACATTTGTGGTCCATTATTGTTTCATAGGCATAAGCAGTTAACATTTGTGGTCGGTAACTGTTATGTAGGCATAAGCAATTAACACTTGTTGGATGTAACTGTTCAATAGGCATAAGCAATAAACATTTGTAGCAGATTTATTATTAAGAAGTGAATTTTTATGGTCTCTAACTCTTTCAAAGGCATAAATAAGTAACATTTGTGGTCCATAACTTTTTCATAGGCATAAGCAAGTAACATTTGTGGTCCATAACTTTTTCTTAGGCCTAAGCAATTAACATTTGTGGTCCTAATTTTTCAAGGCATAAGCATTAACATTTGTGGTCTGTAACTTTTTCATAGGCAAAAGTTCCTAACATTTGTGGTCAGTAACTTTTTTCATAGGCATAAGCAATGCAAGGTGAACATTTGTGGTTCCTGACAAGCTACTGAGGATCTGTGTCAGTTGTTTGGTAAGGGTTAGGACTTTTTCAGTGGTACTATGTTCTTATTTGAGACTCCTCACAGACAATTAATGGTGACATTATAATATTATTGTCCCCCTTCGAAGAAGGGAGGGCATATTGCTTTGCTGTTGTCTGTCTGTCCACCAACAGTTCCGTTCATTTTCTTTGCAAAGGATAAATATATTGAAATGAAATTTGGTATACAGGTTTATCATGATAATATCTAGGTCAAGTTCGATATTGGGTATGATCAAGCTATTTTCGACAGAGTTATGGCCCTTGGACTTAGAAAAATTCAAGTTTTTTGCAGTTTCCGCTCATTTTCTTCGCATAGGATAAACATATTGAAATGAAATTTGGTTTACAGGTTTATCTTGATAATATCTAGGTCAAGTTCGATATTGGGTAAGATCGAGCAATTTTCGACAGAGTTATGGCGTTTGGACTTAGAAAAATTCGAGTTATTTGCAGTTTCCGCTCATTTTCTTCACAGAGGGTGCCAATATTAATATGAAATTTAGCATGCAGGTTTTTCTAAATAATATCTAGGTCAAGTTTGATTTTGGATATGATAGAGCAATTTCCAACAGAGTTATGCCCCTTGGACTTAGAAAAATTCCAAATATTTGCAGTTTATTTTCATTTTCTTTGTGGATGTTTCCAAGGGAGGGGGGCATAAGTGTTTCACAAACATCTCTTGTTACTAGAGAAATACTCTTCAATGGTACATACACAAAAAAAACTAAGGAACTTGATAGTCTTAGGCTGTTAACATATTTCGGGGATTTGATACGTACCTCAAAAGATTTTTGTTGACCTATGCATCAATGAACCTTGAAAAAATGAGGTTTCACTGCATTCATAATTGGAAAACAATAAGCAGCAGAAAACTTTGTCCTTATACATAATATGCTATAAAAATATTTTCCATTACTTAACCTTGCTGCGAAATATTCTTTTCAGTTAAAAGCGAAGAATTTTGAGAGGGTTGAAAAGGTAAGGATCAAATTTAAAGTTGATTTTTTTAAACTAATGGTTTTGATATGAGAAAAATTATTTACGATTGAAAAGTATTTTTTATGTTTCAGAACATAAATGCGCTATTTCTTGATTTCTGTTTTAAATAAAGATTTTATCTCTTTAGAAGCTTTAATCGTCATAATGAATGATCAAGTTAAATTGTTAAAAAATTGTGGTGAATTCTCTGTAACACTTTGATGTTTGCAGCTCTTTCAGCGATGCCTCGTCAAGGTTCTCAGTATAGATCTCTGGAAGTTGTATCTGAACTATATCAAAGACACAAAGGGAAAACTTCCATCCTATAGGTATGTACAATAAGGTTTATAGTTATTTAGCAATATAAATAACAGACCAGTATTAGCAATTGAAAAATTGAATTATTTATCACCCGAATAAATAAACAAAAATTTTAAAAACTCTTTATTAATTAAACTGAACGTGATAGGTAACACATTGAAATATCATCAAGGTAAAAATAGATCAAGAAACATTTGGTTTAGACTTTTAACTTTCACATACCTATTGTATTCAAGATACTAGTATTCAAGTTTTAGACACAGAGGTTGGCCTGTATAAACGATTTCTGGATCTGGCAACATATCTTCATATATGTTTTCTACATGTATTTTGAATGTTTGTAGAGAAAAGATGGCCCAGGCATATGATTTCGCCCTGGACAAGATGGGGATGGACATAATGTCATACCAAATCTGGGTCGACTACATCAACTTCCTCAAATCAGTGTAAGATTTAGTGATCCATGGTACCATGGACTAATTTATACTGCCCTGATTTTTGTCCTGATAATTGGGGTTTTTTTTTCATGGTAAAGGGGCATCATGACAGACTGACTTGAATGATTGAATAGAAATGTGCTTTTTCACCATGTAGTAGTGGTGGGGGAGGGGGTCGTGAGGTATTGTCAAACTCAGATTTGTTAAAAATAAAAATAAAAAAAGATAATATGCCTATAATGTATTTTTTTTCAGGGAGGCCGTGGGCTCATATGCAGAGAACCAGCAGATTACAGGCAGTCAGGAAAGTGTTCCAGAGGGGCGTGGTCAATCCCATGATTAACATAGAGGGACTCTGGAAGGACTATTGTCAATATGAACAGGTGCGATGGGTTTACTGTTTTAGTATCTACTGAGCCCCATACAGTAAAACACAGTAACAAGGAACACACTTATAATGAATTTACACTTATAGTGAACTAACAGTTAATCAAAATTCCTCCTCACCTCCCTACAAAATCCCTCAATAAATACGCTTCATTAGAACTGTGTTTTACTTCTATAAAGCAAAAATTCATTTAAAAAGACGAGAAATCTATACTATAGATGATAAACTACTAAAAAAGACACACTTTCATTATTTATTTGCACTTCTATTTATATGTTTCGTTTGTGCTTGATTAAACAAATTTTGGAATAATCAGCATAGATACAAGATATGTAGAAAGACAAAACATAAATAAAAATCTTTGTACAGCACTCAGAAAAGCTCTTAGTGTTTAAGGATTCATATAGAAAAGATTTTCCAAATTGTTTAAGATGCTAATGATTTGTATACTGTAAATTCCTTATATTACGCAAGTTCTTAATTTTGCGATTCCGCTGTTATGTATCAAATTGCTAGAAGATAAAATCGTGAATGTGGAACTTAAATCCTTATTTCTTATAGTTCTCAACTCTCAGTAAATAATGGTGAGATTTTTAAATCGGCGAAGGGTGCTTCTCGCGATTTTATGCGAATATTAACTTCTCTTGTTTTATTAGGAATCTACAGTAAGCTACATTTCTTTTCAATCAGGATTTTTTATTTTTCACTTCAGAGTATAAACCCATTAATTGCCAAAAAGATGACAGAGGACAGGGGTAGGGAGTATATCAATGCCAGGAGGGTGGCCAAAGAATATGAGGCCGTTACGAGGGGCCTCAATAAGAATCTCCCCTCAGTGCCCCCTCAGAATAACCCAGATGAGGCCCAGCAGGTAAATATTTATTATAAAGGTCATTAGTTTTGAAGTTGAACCAATTTTATCCAGTAAAACAGTTGGTTGAGACCTGGACATCATTTTGATGTACAGTTTTCTTTTAAAACCAATTCAGTTAAACAAAAAGAAGTGAAGACTTCGAACAGGAGATCTTTAATTTTCAAACCACAGTCTTTCACCTTGAAATTACTGAAATAACTGCTTAAATGTTCCTCATATATGTCCATGCACATGTATTATTTTGGCAATTCACACAGCATAAGTGATATCTGTGTATTTGATTGTAGGTTGACTTGTGGAAGAAGTATATCGCCTGGGAAAAGGGTAATCCCCTCAGGACAGAGGATCACGCCCTAATCACAAAACGAGGTAGAACAGGAGGGAGGCCCTCAACTGTTTGTGTCTGGTGGTGAAATCTTGTATACCACCAAATCAGGGAGAATTAAGGTGGAATCTTGTATACCACCAAATCAGGGAGAATTAAGGCTTTGCATGGTGTATTGTGTCATGCTCTTTATTCATGATCATGCAGAGACATCTTTGGTGTTATTGTTTTGAAATTGCTGTAAAAATTTTTAGTTCCTAAGAAGAACCCTTCAAGGATATATAGGGTCTATTCCCTGTATTTAGTTTGCATATACATGTATTCAGTTAACTGTCATTTTAATTAGCTTTTAGATAGCAAAACTTGAGAGAGAGAGAGAGAGAGAGAGAGAGAGAGAGAGAGAGAGAGAGAGAGAGAGAGAGAGCAAAATTTCAAGGAGCATTATTTGCAAATGCATGTTCAATAGAGATCCATTGTTTTATTCAATACATGTATATTTATTTTATTCATCAATGAAAGCAGAGTGTTTGAGTTCTTTTTTTGGACTGTAAATATATTAAATTTTTTTTTTTTGGAAAAATGTTAGCATCTGTCAGAGTGCCCTCATCTTTGCTTGCCAACGGTTTTTGGTCCACTCTGCTCAGCATAGAGATTGATCTAGGGCATATTTATTAACGATATTTTTTTTTTTTCCCCAAGAAATAATTTCCCCTAAACATTTTATTTTCTCCTTTTGATGAGTAAAAAATTCCCCATACAATGATGAAAGATAAAATACATGTATATGTTTTCTCTTTATTGTGCTTATAGCTACTTTAAACAGGGTCAAATGTGTAATTTCTGTGAGCATTTGATTTGAGCATTTCATGCACTCTAAATGGTCATATAGATGCTCAAATTCAATTTCGGCCAGGGGGCTTTGACCCTCTGGGCCCACCAGCGGAGCTGTTACCCCCAGATGATTTTCCCAATTTCTTCTGCATTTGTCGTTTCCACAAAAACCTAGAATAATCCCTGATATGGTGAGCAGAGTGGACAAAACCCTTGGCTAGTGAAGATAAGGAACGACACTTTTAATGAATATATAGATTACACAACAAATTAAACCCGTCACATTTTGACTTTAATACATCTCATGCATGTTATATGGTGCTCAAAAACCCCCTGTAGACAATAGGGTGACTAATTTTTGTGCTGTTTCAGTGATGTTTGCCTATGAGCAGTGTCTACTGTGTTTGGGGCACCACCCTGACATCTGGTACGAAGCAGCCACGTACCTTGAACAGTCCAGCAAGATCTTAACAGAAAAAGGGGTATGTGACTATATACTACGCTTAATAAAATACCACAGGACTTGATATAGAAAGCTGTACAGAAATTTCTTGCCGTTCGGTTATTTAAAGAACATATACAGTCAAACTTCATTAACTACATGGGACTGTTTAAAAACTTTGAGATATCTGAGTATTTGAGATATCAAGGATATTAAAAGTACTTTAAAAATAAGTGGTTGGAACTTAAGAATCACTGACATATCCACTGTATTTGAGATATCAGTGTTTTAGATGTTGAAGTTCAACTGTACTGTACTTTTATTCAATTATGGTAGTATTTATTAGTAAAGGAAAAACATTTTAGGTACTCTGCAATCTTGAATATTGGTAATAGTAACGTTATTGTTTATCCAGCAATTACCCCTTCCATTGATAAAATAATAGTTGCCCAATAAACCAAAGCTATATTAAGTCAATGTCCCAATATAGCCTCATGCATTTATCTGACGTTCAAATGCTTTGTGACATCATCTTTCTTGCTTTGTTTACGCCATGGCATCGTGGTTTTAACTTGCAGGATATGCAGCAAAATTTGTCGAAAATAGCTCGTTTGAAATGCAAAATGTAATATTATGTTGCACAGTAAACAAAATACATGATAACTGTCTTGAAATATGATATTTGTGCTTGGAATCTAAAACATGAAGAGGGCTCGGCAAGCCTCACTCCCTGTCACGTTTCCTAACCCTTGTCCAAATATAGCTTACACAGGAAAAATGTCCACATGTGTGCGACATGTGTTCAACATATATTTTACATATATATTTTACATGTGTATAACACATAAAAAGAGCACACATATATAAAGTGTTTAATTTCACACATGTTTAACATGTGTTTAATATGTGTTAAACATGTGTGAAATTAAACAGAGCATATTTTATACGTGTAAAACACATATTCTATATGTGTAATATATGTGTTGCATTTTATATATGAAATTTATATATAATTTTTTGTTAGCAATTTTCAATAATAAAATTAAGGTACATCCTTACTTAAACTTTCATTTAAAATATATTACGTACAGTGTGCTTTATATGCAAACTATTCCTTGATATCAATGTATAGATCATTAGTATACTATTGCAGATGCATACCAGGCATATTAAAAAAAAGAATAACAAAAACTTCATTAATTTGTTCTCAGGAGTTTATTCTTCATTGCCATGTTACAATTCATTTCTCACTTCCTTGTTCCTGTAAATAAAAAGAAAAATTACACATACATAATTATGTATTGATTTTATTTCATATTTAGCAGCATTAGTTATTATTTTCCATGTCTCTATTTTACAGTATACATGTACACTTGTTACACTATCCAATGATATTACATTATATAGATTAATTACTAGAATTCATACAGAAATATATTAGATAAGTACCTGGTAATCTAAGTCAGAATATGTATTAATATTGTAAAAGTGAAATCACAACAAATCTTTTAACTTACCTCTTGGTAACCCTCGATTCTTCTTTCTTTTTTTCCCCGCAGAAGCCCCTTAGATGTTCGGTCTATTGTCTCTTTTATTGATGCATAGGACTCTGGTGACAGAAAAAAATCTCAAGTTAATATATAGTCATGGTATATTTCATAGATTGAAGATATAAATTAAATTGTCATTAGAGAATCAAATTTTCATTTTAATTTCAATACATGTATTTCTCTTTCAGAACTTACATATATTTAGTTATTACTATATACAATCATGAAAATAATATAATTAATTCTCACCTTTAAACTCTGACCAGAACTTCTAACATTCGGTAAACTTTTTCATTGTTAAGAATGCCCTCTGAAAGAAATGAAGAAAAAATAAGCAAAATTCTTTGATAAAGTATCATTCAATAAATAGTTATATATATTTATACACATGTACATGATGCACTTTATTTGTACATAATTATGTCCAAAAGAAGGGACTGGTTGCATGTTAATTTCAATCATTTGATTCGTTGCCAATAGTATCAATACATTAGATCTGACAACTTTAAGATGCCTAGTATTGTTGATTTTTATTCTTACATGTATATTAGTATGTCATACACATGATATTACAAAATCAGACTTACAAGTGCTACTGTCATCTTCTTTCTCCTCATGTCCACAGGACTCTTTTCTGGTGGAGTGAATTGCCTGTACACATAATTGCACAGGCCATCCTGGGGGAGAGGGTCTCAAAGTCCATTGTAGAGTGGAACAGCTAAGAAAAATAAACATCAGACTTTCAATATTAAAACTGAAAAACAAATATTTGTTTAAAGCAATATGAGCTGCAATTTTCATGTCGAATTGTTTTTAAATAAAATGTTTTTTTCTACTAAAATGACAAAAAATATAATGGCTTTTAAATTTCTGTCAGCTCTGTTTTTGTGGGAAAGGCCATTAAGAAGCCTTAATTAGAGCAAAATTGAATTATTGTCGTCCTGTACAAAAATTGATCAGCTATATATTTCTTATAAGTGAAATCTTTTTTCTAACAAAAATTAATGATTTTTTAAAATCTTATTTACCATAAAGGTTTAAATTACAGGCAGACTTATCACACTAGCATGTTTTTGCGACAAAAGAAAATTCTAAAAAAAAAACAGCTCATATTGCTTTAAATCAGTCACTGTATACACATGTAAGAGAAGTCATTGTTGTACATCCTAGAATTACCATTATTACATTAATACAACTATAGAAAACTGAAATATCCAGATTTTCAGAATTATAATGGTAATTTGCAAGTACATGTGTACATGTACATGTAATACAATAATTGTTACAAGTGCTGTTGATTGTTAAAAACCAACAGCAATTTTAAGAAGTCTGAAATAAGAAATAATAAAACAAACAATTTTCATGCAGCCATCAGTGGATACCAAGCAGCTTAAACAGAATTCTGATACTACACATATTTTTGCAACAGAACTGGCAAACTAACCTCAAAACTAGCCATCTCTATGTCGATCTAACTTCAACTTCCTTCTTTTCAATGCACTGACCTTAGCAATTCATGTGTGGACTGGGTTCTTTCTAAAATGGTAATACCAACTTAATACAATCATCAGAGGTTTTTAAATTTGCATAAAATAAATATTGAATTTTGAGGAGGAAAACATACATATTATGATAATATTTGTTTCAAATAAACCTGAAATATTTGTAAAAGTTAGATTTTCAACACTTAAAAATAACGATGCAATATACAGAAATTCATAATATTAACAATACAGTCAGAACTCTACGTATTTAGATTTAATTACCATGATTTGTCACTTTTATACCAGCTGCAGTGTAGAACTATCTATGAACTCAAGAAGAATGTCTGGATCTTGAAAAATCCATTACCCTATGTCTTAGGACTTCCTGACCGACCAAATATTGGTAGCCATTTTCTACAAAAAAAGAAATTCCACACAATAGTTGTATATATACAATATGTTGCATATCATAGTACATTGCAGGTATATTATTGCATGTTTCATAATATTAAAAAAACCCACTTAAAACATGACATTTAGAATTAATATGAAAATTTCATTGATTTTCTTTTACAAAATTTAAATCATGAATACTTTCAAAAGAAAGTCAAGCAACAATTTTGAAGATAAAAAACTGAATTTTACTTATAATACTTACAACTGCATAAACAGTTTAGAGAGACTTATCCCTGCTATTCACTGGGTTAGTTTATGTGACCTGTCTGAAAATAAAGTGTGTTAATTAGCATACAATAAGAACTCACTTAATATATATTAAGTAACCGACTGAACATTTTATACTCTGTCCCAAGATATTTTGGATTCACGTTTGGCTTAATTGTTTGATATTTATAAATACCTCAGAATTCAAACGATGTTCATTCAAAAGTATGAAAAATTTCCAAGATTTCTCAGTCAAAACGCCCCTGTTGGCTTATCAGGTTTCAATACAATGCTAAAAAATGTGATGTCTATGGAGATTTTGCATTGCAACAAGCCCGGATGATAACGTTGAAATATTGCGCGATGTATTCCGAGTGTATTCCGAATGGAGAAAAGATGTAAACATTACCCATTATAAATCTCCGTAAGGAATCTGTTTTCGTTCTTGTGAATTTTTCCGAGTGAAAGATGGTAATGTGTCAATGAAATTATCTTGGAAAATATCCCTTTCAACTATTTCAATTGCACTTCTTTCACAGGTAAGTGTATTTTTATTAAAAATCGTCCAAATGTGCAGCATAAATATCTTGGGACAGACTATAGCAACTTGTTGCATAATAAGTAACATTTTAAACAATCAATTTAATTTTCAGTTTTGATATATCAACAACAACAACAACAAAATTATATAAAACTTTCAACTTGCTGCTTTAAAAGTTTTATGGAGCACCTACTCGTTACTTTGCAACGAGCTTTACTCTAGTTTATTCTACTGATTGAAATGTGTCTGATCTAAATAAAAATGCATTTGATAAACATATATTTAATGTTCGCTTAATTTTCAAGCATTGTTCTGTCTATAAATGTGCTTTTTGCCAGCTACAACTGCTTAATTGAAGCTTTGTGGAAAACGTTTACCGACAGACCTACCGTTTACATATAGCAGATGTTGTATATACCTTTATGTGTATATATACATCAAATCACCGTATTTGCATTTACATTTCATCTAAAAACTTTCATCAAGTTCACCTAAGTAGATTGGATCAGCATCGATCATTTCCAATACAGGTTTTTTGTTTTCAACCCGAATTTTCCTTGAAAACACAAGCTCTGAGCTACTTTTCGCGTTATAAAATGACTAGGTTGCTACCAGCAATATTTATATAGTTTTACAATACAAATAAATGAATAAGAATGATTGACAAACCTTACCTTTAGCCTCAAATCGAATATCTGCAAATGATTCAACATCTTCTGCTTCCGTGACGTAAAAAATGCAAACGACAAAATTAAAGCCAATCGAGATTTAAATCCGGAATTGGTTAACAAATAAATTTTCTGTAAGTTAGTCGGCAAAAGTTTGTTAAATAAATGTTATTTTTACAAGTATTTACTAATAAATGCAAAATTATAGGTGAAAGTCATGAAAATGAATAATAAATTAAACAATTTTTTTTTCGTGTATATATGTTCTTTGAAACATGTATTGAACATATATTATTTTATATATGTGTTAAACATATGTAAAATGTATATGTTACACACGTGTATAATATATGTGTACAACATATAAATTTTAAAACATGTGTTGTACACATGCATTATATGTGCAAAACATGTGTAAAATTATACACATATTTTACACATGTGGACATTTTTCCTGTGTATATTTCAATACAGTTACTATGTATATCTATGTATGATTCAGAGTGTGTAAGTACATACATGTACATATTGTATCTAAACTCTGCTTATAAATCTGAAGAAAAGATGTTGATGTGGGACAAATAATTTAACACTTTCTGAATATATTCTTGTAGAAGTTGAATAGTACACTACAAAATTCAAATCCATTATTTATGTTTAAAAACATGTAAAAACCTCAGATTGATATTATGTTCTGTTGTAAAAATGTACACATGTCTTTGAAATAAAAATACCACCCCCACCTTTTAACAGGACCAGAATGCTGGGAAAATGTTTGCGGATGAAGCTGGGTCGGTCTATGAGAGGGCCGTCACAACTCTAATGAAGAACAACATGCTGGTGTATTTTGCTTATGCAGATTTTGAAGAGGTACTTTTGCATGCGTACTGTATTTATCTGGTGACAAAATGAAGATTATGTCATCTCCATGATTAAATGGTCACAGGTGTCTATTTGCTTTAATTATCAAAGTTTTACAATATTATATCGGAATATTTGATGTATAGCATGTTTGGCATTTACCTGTAAATGAGTCTGGCATTCAAGCTAATTATATAACATTTACAGAGTAGAATGAAGTATGAAAAAGTCCATGGTATATACAAGAAACTGTTGGCTGCTCAAGACATCAATCCAACTTTGGTAAGTTGACATTAAGTAAAAGTAAAGTAAGTAAAACAATTAACGTCACCTTTACTTTGATATAACCTTTTTAACAAGGTTTTCCAAAGGAAAAATCCAGTTATTGAAATGGTGAAATTGTTAATTTTTTTTAAACATTTGGTCTCTTCAGGCATTTATTCAGTACATGAAATTTGCTAGAAGAGCAGAGGGAATAAAATCAGCTAGACAGATATTTAAGATGGCCCGGGAAGACAATCGTACGAACTACCAAGTATTTGTGGCAGCTGCACTGATGGAGTATTACTGTAGCAAGGTAAATTTATTTTAACTCGTTAACACCTGACGCAGGTGCTATAAACAGGTGTGGAAGTCCTCTTCTAATACCAGTCTCACATTTAGTTACAGAAGTAATAGTAGTATGAATGTGAAAATGAGGCTCAAGTGGTTTAGATTTGATGTTCCTGGAGCGTATTATGAGAAAGTTTATGGTTACCTGTATACATGTATCTATAATAATAATCTAAAATAAAGAGTATTCCTCTTTCAAAGATAACCTCAGCTATTTGGATTGATATTAACAAATGATAGAGAATCACGATAGGGCAGTTTGATTATCATATGGAAAACAATGTAACTGTATTGTTGGTTTATAAAAAAAAAAAATAAGTATCCAGTACTTTTGCATATTTTTAATGTCCAGTGGGTAAAAATCTAAAAGATTTCCAAGGACACAGAACTATGGTTATGGCATAACGACAGATTTCAATGGACCACTCAAGTTAACATGCTCACTATTCTCATTTTCAGGAAAAGACAGTTGCTTTGAAGATCTTTGAGCTTGGTTTAAAGAAATATGGTGGAATTCCAGAGTATCTGCTATGCTATATGGATTTTATGTCTCATTTGAATGGTAATTTTTCTCTTGGGAGTATTCAAGTTTGTTATGCATAAATTTATTTCAAGTTAGTAAAATTATAAAACGAGTAAGAATTTTTTGTTGATTTCCAAATTCAAGCCTGCATTCAATAATGTCAAAAAGTACTCATTGACACAGTATTGAACTTTGTGAAGTACACAATGCTCATGCATTGAACACATGTGAAATGATTTTCTTTCAGAGGACAACAACACTCGAGTCCTGTACGAGCGAGTCCTGTCCTCTGGGCAGGTGCCCCCTGAGAAATCCATTGAGATCTGGAGTCGGTTCCTGGCCTTTGAGTCGGAGGTGGGGGACCTGGCCAGTATACAGAAGGTGGAGAAGAGGCGAGCTCAAGCCATCGAAAAGGTCCGGGAGTAGAATTCACCAAAAATTAATTGCATCTATTTCAAATAAAAAATTATTAATAAACTTTCAAACAAAAAGAATTTACTGCTCTTTGTAATTTTTTCATTGTTTTGTTCATCACTTGGGCAGAAATATATTTGGCCAAATTTTAGAGGGATAAGTAAAATATATATAAATTGGTCGCTTACACTTGACTATTAAAATCAAGTACCGTAGTAACTACCTAGTACCGGTAGATGTATTTCATGAACTGTATATTGAATTGGCTCTTTTATTGCAGGTCCAGGAATTTGAGGACAAAGACACAGCTTTGTTAATAGACCGGTACAAATACCTAGATCTCTACCCATGTACCACCAGTGAGCTCAAGGCTGTGGGATACTTTGTAAGTTTACCATTCACTTGCCATCTCCATTTTTTCTAAGACAGACTTCTGTAATTAGTGGTACATGTAATAATCACTCTCTTTTAAGGACAGTCGTTACAAATATGAGAATCTATGAAACTGTATCATTTGAGAAATACATGTATATCAGTGGAAATTTTATTGAAAAAAATTTCTTTTGGGGTTGTGGGGGGGGGGGGGGGAGTAAGGTGGTATGGGTCTATGGGACACCTCCATGTTGTGACGTACTATTTATCGAAATAAACAATAAAATCAAGTGTTATTTTATAAATAGTTTCTTTCCTGAAATTGTCAGCTAACATGGTAATGCCGTGAGTTAGAGGGTTAACTACAAATCTGTAAGTTATATGAGTTCGAATCACGCTTAGGGTTTTTTTAGATTTTTAACTTTCCCAACATTTTTTAAAGGTATTTTTTGTTTAAATACTGTAAAATTTTAAAATTCCAAACCAGTGAAAGTAGTTTTAGAGATTTGCTTCTCGCGATTTTACGTGGATATTAACTCCTCACTTTTAATTAGGAATCTACAGTATTATGTATAGTCTAAAATTGGCCACAACCATCCATCCCTTTTAAGTTTTGGCTTATTATAATGATGTGATTTTTTTTTAATTATTAAGGATTTAGCTCGGCAGCAAGTAGTCACTCTGCCTTCCAACTCGGTTACAAAGGTTGTTCTGGAAGAGGAGGAGAGCAAGAATAAACCCCAGTACCCCAAACCGGATGTAGAGCAGATGATAGCCTTCAAACCCAGGCAAATTGTCTGTAAGTTACAAAATACCACCAAACATTTACTTTCTAATGAACAGATTTCAGATTTCAAGTCCAAACAAATTGTACTGAAATGATTTCAAGGAATTCTTTTGTTCAATGAATTTGTTACAGCTAAAATAACATTGAATGAAAGTTAGGGACAGATAACAGGTTTTCTTATTTTCTTAATTTTTTGGTAACAGATATGAAATCATTCACCTATAGTCTGTCCCAAGTTATTTTACTGTCTCACTTAATTGGATAATTTTTAATAAAAATACACATACTTGGGAAAGAAGTACAATTTAAGTAGATAAAAGGGAAAATATCCCAAATATCTTTATTGACACATTAAATTATCATTTTTCACTCGGAAAAATTCACAGGATCTAAAACATATTTCATACCGAGATTTTATAATGGTAAATATTAACATCTTTTCTCCATTCAGAAGTCACTTTGAATACATGTACCTCAAGTAACTAAGCTAATTGTAAATCGAGGCTATCTGGGACAGAGTATAGTATGCATGTAATTTGTCCAGTATCCGATAAATTATGAATTATTTGCCAATGTATCTTGTGAAGAACCCATTTGTACCAGTAATCATCATTATAAGTTATAAGTTGTTTCTGTAGACTTTATAATGAAATGATGTTGTTTATGTTGACTATGATGAAATGATGTGGTTGATGTTGACTGTATGATGAAATAATGTTGTTTATGTTGACAGCTGTGGGGGCCCACCCGGTTCCTGGGGGAGAGTTCCCACCACCCCCGTCCGCCGCCAACCTCATCTCACAGCTACCACCACCCGACTGTTTTCATGTAAGTTCACCTCTTGTCCATTCAATTTCCGTGAAATCTTTTTTGTTTCGCTTGAATGACGACTGTATTACATATTTGTACATTATTAATGAAATCAATAGATAATAGGTCTTGAAGACATACAAATGTAGCTAGACTTATTTATTTCAAATTCTTTATTTTAAAGCATTATATCATTCATGTGACTCGATTTTTTATTTCAGGGTCCTTTTGTCATAATGGATAAGTTTATAGAACATTTCAACAATCTGGTGCTTCCAGAAGGTAAGAGAGAGGAGAGAGATTACTTTAAACGATAAAATGCTTTCTTTGGTGATTCATGCAGAGTATGAAGGTGGTGACATTGCCGAAAAAATACATAACCTGCGTTAGTGGGTTAATAACGCGGGTTATGTAAATTTTTTCGGCAATGATTGCTGCTCTCGGGCCGACCCTAAACCTTGCTTGAGAATACTTTCTAATATGATGAACATACCATAGATAGAAGGAATTAATATTGGCTGTATTGAAGTAAACTTTAAACTTCAAGAAAATTTGTTTTCTCAACTCTTAATTTGTCTTTAATAAAAAAATCTTTTAATTCGAAAATTTATTTTGAAGTGTTGCCAAAAAAATACACATTTATATATTTTACATGGATAGTAAAGTTTACAGAGTTCTTAGTAGAAAAAAACCTGATTTAGACCATTATTTATATTCATTGAAATTTGGAATCTCTGATGGTACACGGATAACATTTTGAGTCAATTTTTGTTTTAGCTCCAGTTGGAACAGAAAATGGCATTGACGGCACGTTTAAACTCGACCCGGGAACACAGCTCTCTATAGACTTCGCTTTGGGCAGAAAACGAAAAGTCACAGAGGGCGAGGATAGTGATGAAGAGGGGTCAGAGGTCACGGCCCCACCAGTTCATGACATTTATCGTAGTCGCCAACAAAAGCGTGCAAAATAAATTACTCCACTCGCCATCTAAAAAGAGTGTGTTTTTATTTTTTTTTAAGTTTTAAACACCAAGTTTACACACTGTGTTGACAAGGATCTCAACAGAAAAATTGATTTAAAATCGCATCACTTTAGTACAAATGTTGTTCATGGTTGAAGTCTCACTCCATCACCTACATGTTGTAGAATAAAGGAAACATCAAGTTGACTTTAACATTTAATGTGTGGAATCAGTCATGATGATTTGGAAAGAGTCAAAGAAGTTAGAGAGTCATTTTGTATTTAGATACAAAATGTCTTTGATAAAGGATAATTTCACAGCTGTTTAAATGGGTGAAAACATGGAATGCCTTCATCTCTGTTGGGATAGGAAAAGATGTACCAAGATAGCACTGTAGAATTACCATTAATATTAAATGATTACTTTCAGTTGAAAGTAGAAAAAGAAGTGATGTTTTCAATTTCTTTTCTGTGTATATTATTTATTATTGTATGATTTTGCCAAAGAGGCTGATATTATCAATTGAAATAATCTAACAATTAGCATATAATAAGAATCTGCATATTATGGTACTGTATACAGGGGTATTTTCGTCCCGTGTAATTCTCACCCTTCCACACTTGCAAATAGTTTGGCCCCTTCTTGAATTCCCCTATGCAGACAGATTTGGGTTTAAAGAGAGATAATTTGAGATATCGGAATTCGCTTAGTCTTAAATTCGCCCGCTGGCAACGAGGGCGTAAGAGGAGGAAATAAAATGAGGGGCGAATATTTCCCTCTATACAGTAATACTTCGACTGATTCAATGGGACTATTCTTGTCTAAGGCTAAGTGGGGCATTAGAGAACTTTTGCATTATTTTTTTTTTATAGTAAAAAGGTATTAGAGCTGTCAAAATCAGAAAGTTTTTCCTATTTGCGATGTTGTGTGAAATTAACGCCGCCTCCGCTAAAATATTCAGCCCTGTATGAAATCGGACAAGTGACATTGCATTCAACGGATATATATATATATATATATATATATATATATATATATATATATATATATATATATATATATATATATATATACACACACACACACACACACACACACACACACACACACTCACACACACACACACACCAAGCATTATTCCCTCTAAAACATATGGAAACTTATAGTTAGTTCATAGCTCTATAGAAACAATTAGACTGAAATCTACAGGCCTCGTTACTAGTAATCGATTGGTCGAAACTTTCAGCCGCTGTAGATTTCGACCAATCTAGTAATCGATTGGTCGAAATCTACAGCGGCAGAAAGTGACAGGACAGAAATTGACACGCCTAGATTATCAATTTGTCGAGACCTACAACTACCTAAGAAAAATCATGGACTGCACAAAATAATCATGATGATTCCAGACTCAAAGTCTCAAAGAAGACCATTTGGCTATTTCTTTTAGCTACCGTACTTATTTACATTAACAGTAATTTGGTGAATTTTACTTATTTTTTACGCTCAATTTTTTAAATAGTTTAAAGAAAGCGATCAATGCAGAAAAAATTTACATAACCCGCTAACACAGGTTATGTATTTTTTCTGCAATGTCGCTACCTTCATGTCCCGAACGAATCACCAAAGAAAGCATTTTATCAGCCAGACACGCCCCATTTATCGATTGGTCGAAATCTACAGGGGCTGACAGTGACATGACTGAAATTGACACGCCCTGTTAATCGATTGGTCTGAACCTACAGCGCCTAAGAAAAATCACGGACTGCACGAAATAATCACGATGATGTCAGACTCAAAGTATTGCAGGAGACGACTTGGCTGTTTCTTTTAGCTAACGTACTTACGAGTATGTACATTAACAGTAGTTTAGTGAGTTTTACTAACTTTTCATAATCAATTTATTAATTAGTGAAAGAAAGATGTTAATCTAAACAATAAAATGCTTTCTTTGATGATTCACATGGGTTATTAAGGAAGCGATCATTGCAGGAAAAATTTTAGCGGGTTATGTATTTTTCCTGCAATATCGCTACCGTCATATTCCGAATGAATCACAAAAGAAAGCATTTTATTGTTTAAATTAGCCAATGACTGGACACTTCATCATTAGCATGATGAGTTGCCCCGATCTTTTAAGTTTTTTTATAAGATAAGCAACTTATAAGTTGCATGTCAACATAATTTATCTTGCATGTAAACATAACTTTGTTGCATGTCAAGATCTTTATCTTGCATGTCAGCATAACTAAGTTACACGTCAACATATTTATCTTGCAGGTCAGCATAACTAAATTGCATGTTGACATAAATAAGTAGCATCTGAACATAACTAAGTTAAATGTTGAAGTAAATGAATTGCATTTCAGCATGTTTTTATTGAATGGTAACATATAAGTAAGTTGCGTGTCGACATAAATAAATAGCATTTTGCACCTTACATGTCATATATGGGCTATATTTGAGATATTTTGTATGGTGGCATATCTCTGCCCCTTGTGTGCAAGTTATTTTTCTATCAAATATGTCGACATGCAAGATAAATATGTTGACATGCAAGATAATTATGTCGACATGCAACATAACTATGTTGACATGCAAGAAAATTGCAATTAGATGAGAATTACACAAAATCTCAAAAAATCTCAAATATCGCCCACCTGTGACATCTAAGATGCTAGATGCCACCTTTTTATGTCGACATGCAACTTATTATGTCAACATGCAACTTATTTATGTCGACATGCAACTTATTTATGTCGACATGCAACTTAGTTATGTTAACATGCAACTTACTTATGTTGACATGCGAGATAAATATGTTGACATACAACTTAGTTATGTTTACATGCAAGATAAATAACTTATAAGTTGTTTGTCAACATAACTTAGTTGCATTTCGACATAAATATGTTGCATGTCAACATATTTATCTTGCATGTTAACATAACTAACTTGCATGATGACATAAATAAGTTGCATGTCGACATAAATAAGTTGCATGTTAACATAAAGAAGTTGCATGTTAACATATATAAGTTGCATTTTGACATCAATAGGTAGCGTATCTAGCATCTTGGATGTCACATGTTGGCGATATTTGAGATTTTTTATAACTCTTATTTGATTGCAGTTTTCTTGCATGTCAACATAGTTATGTTGCATGTTGACATAACTATTTTGCATGTCAACATATTTATCTTGCATGTCGACATAATTAGTAGAAAAATAACTTGCACACAAGGGGCAGAGATATGCCACCATAATTTTGGGATTTTTTATAATTCTCATTTGATTGCAAATTTTCTTGCATGTCAACATAGTTATGTTGCATGTTGACATAACTAACTTGCATGTCAACATATTTATATTGCATGTCGACATAAGTGATAGAAAAATAACTTGCACAAAAGGGGCAGAGATATGCCACCATGCCTGCCCCTTGTGTACAAGTTATTTTTTCTATCAAATATGCCACAATACAACATAACTATGCCGACATGCGAGATATGCCCCTACATGCAAGATAAATTATTATCAGAACCGCTTTGGTTGAAGCGGGTATTGTTTTACTTAGCATGACGTAGCTGACAGAATTAATCGTGATGCTATCCAAAAAAGCCAACAAAAGCGGTTCCGGTAATATGTCAACATGCAAGAAAATTATGTCAACATTCAAGATAATTGTCTACATGCAAGATAATTATGTAGATATGCAAGATATTTATGTCAACATGCGAGATAATTATTTGGCATGCGTAATATAATAAATCGCATGTTGGCATAAAAGTTCACGTCAACAACTTTAACTCGCATGAATGCTGACATAAATAACGTGCATGTAAACATAATTAACTTGCTCGTTAACATAAATAAGTTGCATGTCGACATAAATATATAGCATGTAAACATAACAAAGTTGCATGTCGACATAAATAAGTAGCATCTAACATCTTTGCTGTCACATGTAGGCAATATTTGATTGTATTCTTATTGCATGTCAACATAGTTATGTTGCCTATTGACATAACTATCTTGCATGACAACATATTTATCTTGCATGTCGATATATTTTATAAATAACTTGCACCAAAGGGCAGAGATATGCAACCATAGTTATGTCATTTTACCCATATAAAATTAGGATTCTCTTAAAATGGTTTGTAACTTGCATGTCAACATAACTATCTTGCATTCAGACATAATGATCTTGCATGTTGACAAAGAAGATGGGGGAATAAGATGGCGCGACTGCCCATTTGGTTTAGTCGTAAAATACAATTTCAAATTTAACATTTTTTTTCAATTAAATATATTTAATATGTTATGATACAAGTTGACAAAAGGGTAATTTCTAACTATATTCAGTTTGAAATATTTCAAAAAACGATAAGGAAAAAATAATAAATCCTTAAGTTTTGGTGGTATCGAACCCACAACCTAAAAACCTAAGTTCTATAAAGTTACTTTATTTCTAGTGCTCTAACCACTGAGCCATTTCATTCACAACAAAAGACGTTGTTTAAATGCTATATGAGGCGTTGGCCACGAATTTACGGACTTGTATTATTTTTCTAAAACGTTCAATTGTTGGGCTACAAAGTGGCATTTTTAAAGTATAGTGGGTCATCTCTCCACATTTTTGTTGATTAAAATCGGTTTAAATTCCATTAAACCGCATTTAGACTATGACAAAAATATGGAGCTCAGACCCACTCTATAAAAGAAAAGGCATTGAAGTTTTAAAAATGACACTGTTTGGAGGTTTTGACACGCATACGCCAGTTTAAATCAATCTATTGCAAGTAATTAAAATATTTAAGGGTTTTAAACCGATGTTACGTTAAATATACATTGTTTTCAATTATTTCTTAAAAAAGTAACAGATTTTATGATGTTTTAATTTTGCAGTATCTAATCATTCCTCATATGGGCATTTTACACGCCTTATTCACCCATCTTCTTTTCTTGCATGTCACATAATTTTTCTTGCATGTAGGGGGCAGAAATATGCCACCATACTCTGCCCCTTGTGTGCGTGTTATTTTTCTATTAATTATGTCGACATGCAAGATAAATATGTTGACATGCAAGATACTTATGTCAATATGCAACATAATTATGTTGACATGCAAGAAAATTGCAATCAGATAAGAATTACACCAAATCTCAAAAAATCTCAAATATCGCCTACCCGTGACATCCAAGATGCTAGATGCTACCTTTTTATGTCGACATGCAACTTAGTTATGTTATCATGCAATGCATGTTTACTATGTTTGTATTTAATACCTGTTGAAACCAGTCATTATAAGTACAAGTTTGACATGTATAGTTTTAAATAAAAAAAACCTTTTTCCCGTAGCGAATGTATAATTAATGAGATTTTTTCTCATAAAACAACGTCAGCAATTTTACCTGTCTGGGACGAATGTATTGGATATGTTAATTATGCTCACATGTGTATGACCTCTTCAATTGAACAGGAATGGAACATCACAACCCTGTTATTCGAGGAAGATCCGGAGCCATTTGGCAAGGAGCGGGATGGAGCCATCAAGATGTTGGCGAAGGACGCGGGGATGTCAACATAATTATCTTGCAAATAGACATAATTATCTTGCATGTTAACAAAATTTTCTTGCATGTCACATAATTTTTTCTTGCATGCAGGGGGCAGAAATATGCCACCATACTATTGAGGTGCGAATGGTGGCATATCTCTGCCCCTTGTGTGCAAGTTATTTTTCTATTAATTATGTCGACATGCAAGAGAAATATGTTGACATGCAAGATAGTTTAGTCGACATGCAACATAACTATGTTGACATGCAAGAAAACTGCAATCAAATAAGAGTTATAAAAAATCTCAAATATCGCCAACATGTAACATCAAAGATGCTAAATACGCTACCTACTGATGTCAACATGCAACTTGTTTATTTTGACATGCAACTTCTTTATGTCGACATGCAACTTAGTTTTGTTGACGTACAACTAATAAGTTGCATTTCAACATATTTATCTCGCATGTAAACATAACTAAGTTGCATGTCAACGTATTTATCTCGCTTGTCTACATAATTAAGTTGCATGTTGACATAAATAAGTTGCATGTCGACATAATAAAGTTGCATATTGACATAAATAAGTTGCATGTCAGCATATTTATCTTGCATGTTAACAGAAATAAGTTGCATGTCAACATAAAAAGGTACCATCTAACATCTTGGATGTCATGGGTATGCGATATTTGAGATTTTTTGAGATTTTGTATAATTCTTATCTGATTGCAATTTTCTTGCATGTCAACATAATTATGTTGCATGTTGACACAGGTATCTTGCATGTCAAAATATTTATCTTGCATGTCGACATTATTAATAGAAAAATAACTTGCACACAAGGGGCAGAGATATGCCACCATAGGTGCGAGATCAGTATGTTTTGGGGTTTTTTTTTGGGGGGGGGGGGTAGATAAGTTGCATGAGTAGCATGTAGGATGTTCGAAGTCACATGTGGACGATATTTGATGTTTTCGGGATTTTTTTTTAATATTCTCAGTTTCTGAATGCAATTGCATGTCAACAAAGTTATGTTGTATGTTGACATATTCATCTTGCAAGTTAACTTGCAAACAAGGGGCAGATGTATATATGCCACCTTATGTTTTCATACCTCACAATAAACATATTAGTCCTAGTACTAGTGTAAATGGTAAATGAGGGAAAAGATAATTAAGCCTTTTTTGTACGCTACACAGTTAATATATCGCTGTGTCATCGCAGAGAATTAAAAAGAAAAACAAAATTCACAAATGCAAAGCCATTACCGAAGATACCAGAAAATTGCCATGACGCACGTACTTTGTTATTTTATCGATTACCTGGCTGTTTACCATGCCAGATGCAACGTGACTTATTTTTAGCGTTTGACGGAGTAACCAATGAAAGTTGAGTGTGGACACCACGTGTCTGGCTATTTCAATCTATTAATAAATTTCCCTCACGTTTAATTCGGCATGCTAATATGGCGCAGATATTGACGGTATGTTTCCAAAAAACTGTGTCGTGTTTGGTGATGTAGTGGGGGTATAGAGTGTCAGAGTTCGAAGGGGAAAACATACTTTAATTATGTCAAAAAGTAGTAAAAGAAAACACGTTGTGCATTGGTTTCGGAAAGGACTTCGCTTACACGACAACCCATCGCTTCGCGAGGCGTTGAAGGGTAGTTCGTCTTATCGGTGTGTTTACATCCTCGATCCTTGGTTTGCTGGGTCATCGCAGGTTGGGATCAACAAATGGAGGTTAGTAATAACATCGTAATGTCACAATAATAATTTGGTGTGAACATTTTCTTTTTTTTCCCCGCTTTTATTATTACATAATTTAATGATCGGAAAAGTAGGTCGACTTCGGGGGTCTATATTCACGTGAACCGGTGACACATTTCGATTTTTTTGGGGGGGGGGGGGGGGGTATACCTGTTTCATGCGGGATTTTTTGTTTGTTTGATCTCGATGTTTTGTCTGATTTTGATATTCTGAATGAAAGCAAAAGCATACGTTGATACTATTACTATGACTATTAAATTATAGCATTGGTTTTATTTTACTCCACATTTCCATTAAATTTCTTGGCAGTGTATGATTGTTGTTACATAAGCATATTGATTAACACAATAGTTAATAAGACATCTGTGATTAAGAATGACTCGTGTACTTAAAGTATAGGACACTTGTCAGTATACACATTTAGTACTTTGTGGTTAAATTGTATTTCATACTGAACATAATATATTCAGAGTCGCGTAGTGGAGCTAAGCTTTAGGAGGTTTTTTTTAATAATGTACATATTTGCTTCTTGAGGAAGTGTCAAATTGTCACCCCCCCAAAAAAAATTACAATATCGCGCAGGTAGCACCGTTTTGTGGGGTGGGGCAGACTCTGTGGTAGAGTCGGGTGTGTATGGCAAGAAGTGTCTTTGTTACAACTCATCAAAAAGTCTTGACAAGCAAAAAAAAAAATGTACCCTAAATCATGGGAAGCCTAAACCAGGCGTGTGTGTATAGGTGGGGGAGGGCAAATCCATGATAGCTCACTTTGATATATAGGTAAGAAAACTGTCTGCTGCGACCAAAACTTGGGGGGAAGGGGCGCAGGTCCCCCTTGGGCCCCCTCCTCTTGATCCCATGTGCCTTGAATATTAGCACGTCATTATAACATATTATACATACATCTCTCAAAGTAAAATTTTTAGCTGGATTTGAAATCAAGATTTGTATTCATTTATAATAATGAATTGATTATTAGTAATCATTTCTTGTTGAAATGCATTCAGTTAATGGGTAATGAACATTTGCAAAATAGGGGGCATACACTAGTAAATGGCCCCTAATTTGATATAATTTCTTTTGCAAAGTCAGTGGTCAAAAGTCAAACTTTTATGGAAATGGGAAGATTTAAGCTCAATATTTGTTAACTCTTTATATATGACAGCTGAGCTGACATCCAACTTGTTCACAGAAACCATGTAATGTTTCACATGATAATAAGAACATGGACTCCTATATTAATTTTGAAGTCATAAGGTCAAAGTTCAAGGCCCAATTTTGCAGCACTTTAAGACAAAGAAAGCTAGCTACTCTCTGATCAATATCTTCAAAATCCTTGTTTGTTCCCTCTAAACCTTGTACAATTTAAAGGTTGTAACTTTTTTATTATTGCCACATGGGGGTATTTATTTCTTGTGTTTCTTACAGCAAGCCAATTAGATAAATTCCAGTATCGTCTTTACCACTTGGTGGTCCCCATGTGTGATTTGAATGACACAGAAATGTTAGTCAAAGAATTAATTTGGATTACAATTCACTGTACAGCTTTTTCGTCTTGTATAAGAAAAAGCAAAATCGATTTTGCTTCATAAAGAGCCTATATATACTGGTACACATGCACATGTATGGTTCTGTATGAATTTATTCAAATTTTTGAAAAGGGTATCTGGATGAACTATTTGATTAAATTTAGAGATCAACTGTAATTTACTGTGGATTAATATTTGATATGATCAAACAAAATACCTTTTCCTGAAATTCCTTAATTTTCAGACATTAAAATCTGAATTCGGGAGATAAACTGTTATGAAATATAAGAAATCCTATTTGATTTGTATTCAGTGTTCAATGCTCAATTCTAAAAGTAATTAGAAACCTCAGTTCCTTAATTATGATAAAAGGAATTAATTGCATCAACAAAAGATATATATTCCAAATAATCTGAACTCTGAAGGTAATCAAGTTATGTAAAATTTTGAGTGATCTGCTTGTAAGGCATTAATTATCATATTCCTAAATACATGTATGTAGAATAAGAAGAAGGACAAATTTTTTTAAGTTGCTTTGTTTTTCATCATTATTACACATGCTATTATTCTGAGGTAAACTATATTGTTATTCCTCAACAGAGAGTAAACTGCTCAGAGTTCAACTAATTAATTATCTTTTTTTTTTAATCAGGTTTTTACTGCAATGTTTGGAGGACCTTGACACATCTCTGCGGAAATTGAATTCCAGATTATTTGTTCTACGGGGCCAGCCCACAGACTTATTCCCAAAGATATTTAAGGTACAGTATCCTAGCTGTTTTTTTTATAGATACTGTTGTTGATGCTGCTATTCTCATAAATATGTTGCTGTATTGTCTATAATTCTATGTGCTAGTGTTATTGTTACTGCTGTTGTTATTGCTACTGGTTTCTATTTTTCATGTTGCTTCTGCAGGGAGTGTTTCACATCTACTGTTGTTGCTGCTACTATTGTTGTGTCAGTCTTTTTGTTGTCGTTGCTTTAGTTCATGCTGCTGCTGCTATTGTCTTTTTCGTTGTTTATGCATCTATTTGTTGCTGTTGTTTTTATAATTTCTTTGTTTGCTGTCAACTTTTGTCATTGCTTGGATAATGTTCCTGCTATTATATATTTTTGTGTTCTTGTTGCTAATTGATGTTTGCTGTTGTTTTATTAGTATTGCTGCACATTGATGTATTTTTATTGTTGCTGCTTTTATTCTTGCTCTTGTCAACCGTTCTTGTTGTCATATCTTTTCTAAGTGTTGCAATATTGATAATTGCTGCTGGTTGTTTTATTGTCAGTTGTTCTGTCTTCAATTGATGCTGCTACTGCTATGAGTTTTGTTGTTGCTGTAGTCAGTTATTATGTGTGTGTTGCTGTTTATTGTTGGTGTTGTCATTTTCAGAAGTTGTTGCCAACTTGTTGGTGTTTATTGTTGTTGCTGTTGTCAATTTTTTCTGTGTTGCTTGTTTATTGTTTCTGTTGTTGTCAATATTTGTTAGTGTTGCTGTTTTCATTGTTGCTGTTTTCAATTATTATTGGTGTTGCCCTGTTCATTTTCATCGTTGCTTTCAATTATTGTTAGTGTTACTGTGTTCTTGGTAAGGTAGATGTTGATCACTACATGGCTATATAATCTCACAAATGTCTCAATATTGGAATATACTGTAGATTCCTATTTAAACGCAAGGAATTAATATCCGCGTAAAATTGCGAGAGAGGCGCATCTTGCGAAATCTCGCTTTGATATCTTGGACATATATGAACTTCATGAAACTATGATAAAAATACGGCATTTGGGATTTTTTGTACTCACGAGTTGATATAAAACGGCTGAATTGCAGAATTAAGAACTTGCGTAAAATAAGGAATCTACAGTAACTGCTTAACTTTTGTGGGAAGCAGGAAACATGGGAAACTTCTGCTTATTACCTGATACTACGATATATAATTATATTACCACTCATGTATATTTCAGAATGGTTTCTAAATATTTATGACCAATAAAAAATTATTCTTCAATCTTTACTGAATCGATTTACAAGGTTAATGTGATTCATGGTTACGTAAGTTAATTAGATGAACAAGTTGACATCTTTATATCATTGTTTACTGTTGTATTACTTTTTGTGGTTAATGAGATGCGTGTTCTGGAAAATACTAGCTGATGCAATAACTTGATTAGTAGGCAATATGTTAAATGATATGTCGACATCACTGGCATATTGTTTACCTTACCAGTATGTTAATCTAGGCTTTAAATGAGATAAATGTTAATTACTTATTAGCTTTTTTAACATAATTTGTTGACATCTCTTAAAATTGTTTACTCTTGTATTACGTTCAAGGTTAATGAGATGTCTATTCTAAAAATTACAAATTGTTGTATTCAAAGTTACGTGATTTAAATTAGTTATACATGTATAAGGTAACTTACTGTCATCATTTAAATGTAGTCTAGAAATTACAGATTCATTGTATATGTGCAATTTGAAGTAATCTGTTGACATCATTGCATACAGTCAATGATTACTGTTGTATTGCCCTCAAGGTAAAAAAAAATTGCTAGATAAAAAAAATAACTTGATTTGAAAATAGGCTTTTGACATCAATGTATTTCAAAGTTTTACAACTACCGTAGTTCATCTAATTACAACTACCGTAGTTCATCGAAACCTGTCACTGACTGTTTACACAAACTGAAAATTTGACAGTTAGAATTTTTGCATTATACATGCAAAGAGAAAAATTCAAGACATTGGTAGCGGAAAAAAAGTATTTGTGTCAAAATGACATGTTTACTATGTTTATAGTTAATACCTGTTGAAACCAGTCATTATAAGTACAAGTTTGACATGTCTAGTTTTAAATAAAAATACTTCTTCCTGTAGTGAATGTATAATTAATGAGATTTTTTCTCATAAAACAACGACAACAATTTTACCTGTCTGGGACGAATGTACTAGATATGTTAATTATGCTTTCACGTGTATGACCTCTTCCATTGAACAGGAATGGAACATCACAACCCTGTCATTCGAGGAAGATCCGGAGCCGTTTGGCAAGGAGCGGGATGGAGCCATTCAGATGTTGGCGAAGGAGGCGGGGGTGGAGGTCATCGTCAAGACTTCCCACACGCTCTACGACCTTCAAAAGTGCGTCTCTTTTGTTTTACACTGGGGGTTTCCTGGCTTATTTTTCGGTCCATTTCCAATTAAAAAATCATTGATATTTTCCCAGTTTAAGATTTTTGTCTAATCAAGTGTCCATAAGATTTTTTTGGAAGGTTCACTTTCATATTTAATAATTAATTTGCATGTTTTGGTGATAATTGAAATGCAACATAACTTTTTTCTTCACTTTTGTTTATTGTTGAGCATAAATAATGAAACAGTTACTACATACATTTCTTTCTGAAGTGTTTCCAATTTGAACAGTTTATGTATCAGTGTATAATTCTACTAAGCATAGAACATGTTAAAAAAATACTAGGAAAATCCCTGTAACAAATCAAGCCTTCATTAGCATTTCATTTAATATTCAATAGTGGCTAAATGTGTCTCTGTTATTTAACACTCTAAGGGCTTTGTTAGCTTCTCATTGATTAATCTAAATGCTCCCAGGGTCGTATTTACGCATTATTGGTAGCAGAGTTTGTCTATATTGCTTTAATACATTAGCCTTTTATTTTAAATTTATTCATCATTTTATTAAGCACTGTTGATTGCAATGTGTATAAATTTGTTTTAGATGAGATTTTTTCATGATCTTTATAAATCAGTCCATTTTTAGGGGATGAAAACTAATTTTGTGAATATAAATGTAAGGAATTCATTTTGAGCCTGGAGTAACATTCAAAAGCACACATTGAAATTCATAGTATTCAGCAGTACCAGTATTTTTACCATCCAAGAATGTCATCATGCAACCACATAATTTTTCCTAGAAAAGCCTTTCTTGAATTTGAATCATGTAGGTCAAATGATTTAAATTATGATCACATCAGTTTAAGAAATAGATTCTTATGCTTTTTGGGGCATCTTTAACATTAAATGGCAATGAAACCTGTTAACCTTGGTAAAGAAAAATGAGAAATTGACACACTTTAAATTCGTTTATTTGATCTTTAACCCTCATTGTAATACACAATAATGTACAGGGATTTGCAAGCACAGTTCATCAGCATCAGTACACGTAAATCTGAAGTAATTCTTTAAGTGGATTGAATGTCAACTGTTTATTATTTTCTCTCTTTAGAATAATCTCTATGAATGGAGGTTCACCTCCCCTGACTTACAAACGCTTTCAGTCAGTCCTCGCCAAAATGGAGGCTCCTAGCGAACCAGAGGAAACCATCAACAGCGAATTCCTGGTGAAAACGAAAACACCGATCGCAGAGGACCACGACGACAAATACTGGGGTACCCACGTTAGAGGAATTAGGTGGGAACATTTTTTTTTTTAAATGGCATTATCATTCAGCTCTGTAGTCAAATGAAATTGAAATCTGGTTTCTTACAAATAAAGATTTAAGTTTAACTCAAAAACCCTTCAAATTAAAAAAGGTTAAAAGTTGCACTTTATTTCATTGAATTGCTATTGACAACATTTGATTTCATGACTTATTATTCGGAGAACAGCAGTGTCTTTTTTGTGAAAAAAGTGACAAAAAGACTATGTACTATTTTTTGCTTTGATATAATTCTCAGGATACATTGTATCAATGTCTTCTTCAATTATAATATGGCCTAAAAAAAAAATAGGTTTGTTTCCGCTTTCCCGACCGACCCTAACTTAAACCCGCCGACCCAAAATTTTTTTTCGAGTTTTTTTGTAAATTTCCGTTTTTATCCGTTTTTTGTTAAAATTTCGTTTTTATCCGATTTAAAAATTTATTGTGTCCTCCAAATTTAAGTCGTAAAAACGCTTATAGAACTTATTGAGATGTCATCAGTGTTGTGTAGATGTTTTTTATTTACAAATGGCAGCACATGTCGTGCCAGTTGAGCTCGAGAAATGTTCCCACCAGCCGGGGAAAAAGTTCATCACATCATTTAAATAATGACAACAAATACTTGGTTTTTTTTTATCTTACCCAGTTTAATAGATAAATGGTTTAATATGCACAACTGAACAGATGGAGAGGGAAAAAAAAAAAGATTAAAAAAAAAAAAAAAAGCCGACCGACCGACCCTAATTTTTTTCAGCCTGAAAGCGGAAACAAACCTATTTTTTTTTTTAGGCCTATTGTATTTTGTATTGATGATCGAGTAAAGGAACTTTTTATGAGCTCTATTTGGTTTTAACATAAACGAAGCAAATTTTGAAGTTGAAAAAAAAGTTTATTCAGGCATATTTAATGTTGAATCTGGGTTTTTTCCCCCACAGGGTTTGATACAGAAGGTTTGGGTCCGGCAGTGTTTCATGGCGGGGAGGCTGAGGCTTTAACCAGACTAGAGAGACACCTGGAACGAAAGGTAATGGCAACAGACTTCATTCAGATCTTGATAGAATTACATAATTATAGAGGGTAAACCTCCCTGATGTTTGTAATTAAATAAAAATCATTGGGAAAAACTGCTTTACTTTGAAGATGTCATCATTCGCATGATGAAGAATTTCAGTGTCGTTTTTATCCTCATGATTTTGCGTAACATTTAATGAATCATTATATAGGATTTGCACTTTCTTTGAATTCCTCCAATTATTAAAACAAACAGCAACTAGATATATAATACCTGTAATGTGTTTTTAAGTACAGTATGAAGAATTTAGATCTTTCTTACATACTCTAAAGTTGCATCTGGCTGAGTGCAAATAAACCTGTTCTAAAACCACTCTGGTCAGAATAAATGAAATGAAAACACTTGCCTTGTTGCCTGTCTATACTTTCGGTACTTTGATTTTCACCAGGCCTGGGTAGCCAGTTTTGAGCGACCCAAGATGTCCCAGCAGTCCTTGTTTCCCAGTCAAAATGTCCTCAGTCCCTACCTTAGATTCGGTTGTCTGTCTGCTCGCCTGTTCTACTGGAAGCTGAGAGAATTATACAGAAAGGTATATGCTTTATTCATGCACTCAAAACACAGGAAAATCAATTTGTAGATTTTAGTTTTGCAAATTTTTGACCTTGAAGTTTGTGAAATACCCAGCAAACTGTGAAATTTATTGGGTTTTTTCGTCAGTATGCAGAATTGCCAGCTGTTCAAATTATATTAATTGTTTGATGGCTTCTGGTAGTTAATAAACTGTGATCATGACGTTTTGTCTGTGGTGTCAAAACTGTCAGTCTTCACTCACAGCAGGGGGAAAGATAGAAAGCTTTTTCAAAGTGTGGTCCACAATGAATTACTTCATTGTGATCCAGGACCAGAAAGGAAAATCATTCTGTGTTAAGTGCTTAAACATTTTAATAGGCTTGTAATAAACAAGATAAAGATTAGAGAAAAGATTTTATTTTCTAGTTTGTTGGAATTCTTTCTTTTAAATCCAACGTGTGACCTTTACAACAGAAGGAATATAGTAAATAAAAGTGCTCTTTTATATCCTCAGGTAAAAAAGCGAAAAGACCCTCCATTGTCCCTGCATGGTCAGCTGTTATGGAGGGAATTCTTCTACACGGTGGCCACAAACAACCCAAATTTTGACCGAATGAAAGATAACCCTCTCTGTGTGCAGATACCTTGGGACAAGAACCCTGAAGCTTTGGCGAAATGGGCAGAGGTATATATATATGGGGGAAGTATGAGATAAATGTTCACAAATCTCGTAATATGGACTTAAAAATTTGTTCGACTATATTTCTTTTGAAAACAAGTCTGGCGGGAATGGTGAAAGATTTTTTTGGGGGGGGGGGGGAGTAGGTAGTTCACTTCCAAGAGGTTATTATAAAGTCTAGCATGTAAATGATTGTTGGGACGTACATGTAGATTTGATGGTATGTGATAACAATCTTAATCTGTCCTTGGCAGGGTAAGACTGGGTTCCCGTGGATTGATGCTATCATGATGCAGCTGAGACAGACCGGATGGATTCATAACTTGGCCCGTCACTCAGTTGCCTGCTTTCTGACCCGCGGTGACCTCTGGATCTCATGGGAAGAAGGAATGAAGGTAAAATGGCAGGATCATTGTACGTAGATTATGATGGAATTGGATTGTTGGAGCTAGCATGTGTTCTGCCAGGAACAGTCAAATGTCAAATAACTTTTCTAGTTATTTTGAGTTTGTAATGATATGGTAAAATGAATTGTATGTTTTGGTCAAAAAGGGGGCAATTTTGCTCATGTGGGGAACAAAGCCCTGAGGCCTGTTTAATAGAGAGAGTGATCTCAAACATTCATGTTCTAGGGATAGGGTCATAGGGATTTCTAGCAAGTGCTTGCAAGCACTCACTCTGCTGAACAGGCCCATATGATATCAAGGTTTGGTGTTTGTTCCCATCACTGACTATGTGTGTTGTGTTGGCAGGTGTTTGAGGAGCTATTACTGGACGCGGACTGGAGTGTCAATGCAGGCATGTGGATGTGGCTGTCCTGTAGCTCCTTCTTCCAGCAGTTCTTCCACTGCTACTGTCCCGTCGGCTTTGGTAAAAGGGCCGACCCCACGGGCGACTTTATCAGGTACTTAATACATGTATCTTAGCTGTGGTCACTTCATGGTCTGCTGGTAAACTGTATTTCAAAACTTCACTTTAAATTTTGTCAAAGATTTTAGTGTGTCAATGAAAGCTTGGCATGACTATGCCTTTTATACATCTCAGGTTCTGAGTATTTCAATTTGAAGTCAGTGTGGTTTTCTTATCATTATAAACAAGCAAGCAACGCATTTTATTGAAAAAGACAAACACTATGTACTTGAGAATTCCTCAATGACCAAAATTACATTATGATATCAAATATTGATCAGTTTTTCTCTGCAGAACAAATAAGAATGATCTTGGAATGGTATTTGAAAAATAATTAACGGTATGTTAGAATCTTAAGTGGATCAATTTATTTTGTAGAACATATTTACCAGTGCTTAAAGGCTACCCAGCCAAGTACATCTATGAGCCATGGACAGCCCCAGAAAGTGTCCAGCGTGCGGCCAAGTGTATCATCGGCAAAGACTACCCAGTGCCCATGGTGAACCATGCGGAGGTCAGCAAACTGAACACGGGGCGCATGAAGCAGGTGTACCAACAGCTGGCTGTGTACGCCTCCATAGGTAATTGTCTGACTGTAGACCGTCAAACAGATTCAAGATATGTGTTGATTTTGGAAACTATTTACCTATTAATTACATGGTAGTGACCTGAGCTATCTATCCAACAGTTCCAAGTTGGAAACTACAGGGGTTTTATCAATTTTTATTTACTCATTAATTACCAATTTATTTGTGGATTTTGTTAGGTTTTGAAGTTGATCAACAAAAATAGATCTTTATTTGAAATGCAATTTTAATAACACACTGTATTGGCAGGATCGTTGGCAATTAATTTACATAACTTTGAAAATGTACTTTTTACTTAAATCCACAGTACTGATATCCACATAAATATAATGATTATGAATATTGATAAAACCACATTACTTATGTCACATACTTGGTTACAGGGTTGAAAACCTGAAATTATCAGTCTGTATGTTGACAAAATCTTGATGTTATCTTTCTGTCTTTGTAGCATCTGTTCCTAAGCAAATCCACTCAGAAGAACCTTACAGCAAGCACGCAAAAGGTAACTTAATGTGTTGGTTGTCAAGAATAAAATGTTAACTTTGATCTAAGGAAAAGAAGTTTTATTCAAATACTTCTTCATTTAAGCTATGGCTAAAGCAACATTGTTTTAGTTAAAGTATAAAGTTTGGCATATTAAAAAAAAAAATTGGACATGTATAGTATATATTCGGTTGGTACTTCATAAAATCTAGTAAAACAAATACATAAATCCTGTTAGTTAGTAGTTACTAGCATAGCCAGTCTTAAGTTGTTATGGAAATCCCATGATACCTTGTGGTTTTATTTCAGCAATGCATTCTGGGAACCATCCATCACGGGTAGCCATGTTGGAAAACACTGACCGTGGAAACCTCAGCCAGATGTCGGCAGAGGAAGAGGAAGGGCAACAGCAACAGTTCCTGGCGGCATAGCCTGAGGAACCGGTGATTGGAGACTTTGAATGTTAACGCATTGATGTGTTGTAGAAACTTCTACTTTTCTAAGGAGTCCACAAACAAGAAGTTGATATATGTGTGTTGTAGAAACTTCTGCTGTCGTTAGGAGCCCACCAAAAAAGGGATGAGAATTATTGATGTGTCAGAAACTTCAACTGTTGAGGGAGAACTGTTGAGACATGCTTTCAGAGGGAGACTTCTCAAAATGACACTACTGTGCAAGTTACTGAATGGTAAATATTTCTTCAGCCTTGGTGCAAATGTTATTGATCACGTGGGATATAGTGTCATGGACTCTCCTTTTGAGAGAGTGGAAATTGCGATATCTGATCATGATGATATATCGCAAATGTAGATTGTGCTGAAATTTGAAGTGGATCAGACATTTTATAATGAAAGGTTAACTCCATCATTATCAGTGAGTTGAGTAGAATAATTCTTGGAATTGACATGTTTCCAGGAAATTTTGAAGATTTTAGTTGAATGACAGAATCTTCAAATTTGGAGAGAGAAAAACATTAAAGTGCAATACTTTTGCATGTCTCTACATATTTCTGTTTTATTGAAGGCATTTGTTTCATACAATTTTTAAAAAAAGTACAAACAATAAACAAAAAACAAGCACCTGCGTGGTAATTGACCAACACAAAGTGTTTGTAAATAACAGTGTACAGAACATTATCAAACTGTTGATATTTGTTTCAGGTATTGTTTCTTCCTATCCATGCACCCTGACTGAAATGAAATCTGAATTTTTTATATGTTTTACGGTGCAACGTTTGGTGCAAGCGCAGCATAAACTGAATTCACTATCAGTCACTTTAGTAGAGCAGACATCTCTCAACAATTTCCATCAAAGTTGCAATGCTCCAAAAATTGCAAAGAAAATAGCTTTAAACAAGAATTTGCAACCAAGGGGTTAGATTCAAAAGAATGTTTTATTTATCTTTAGTTAAATGCATGACATTCTTGAAATACATTTTTACATGTTCTCGCAAGAATATTGGTAGCCATATGCAATCTAGATGGAATTGTGGGTAGAAATTTGAAGACAGAATTTTCAATATATCAAAGGGAGCAGTAGTTTAAATTTTCTCTTCACCCAGGCATTGTCAATAGAGCTAGCAGTGCTTGCCGGGGAGCGCAGCTCGCTTTATCTCAGAAAACACATGCCGTATTTTCATACCAGGGGGAAAGAAACAAATTGTCAATAACACAAGTTTTTGCAAGTTATTTGAACATGTTACATCTACCATTCCAAGTGCTCTTCAAACATATTGAAATGAATGTACTCTCTTGGGTGTCTCATAAAAATAAATTTCTGATAGATAAAACCCAGAACTGTTTCAAATGTCTTCAAATCCAAGAAGGATCTCATTTATTTGCTTGTTAGTACATGTACTTTCCCATCCATAATTTCACACTGTGTAAGAAGAGCATTGACATATTACCCGTACATACTGTGTAAATGTATTATTCCTTTTTATCTTTAAAATATGATCAATCAATTATTGTTAAAACTTTTTTTTCTAAGAGAACTATGGTGGATATTGTGGGGGGGGGGGGAAATTAGTTTTATTTTACAGTAAAATCATCATCAATTTCAAGTGAACAAATTAATTTGGAAAAAAATCAGTCTGTATTGCAAGAAACCGCTTTTTCTTGATTAAGGCTCTCTGACTCTCAGCCTTAAAATATTTTATTCAACGTAAAAATGATACTAGTATTCATCCTTCAAACTTTATAAAGAAAGTGGGGAAAAAAAAGGAAATTTATTAATGGTGGTTTCACTTTCAGTTTTGGGGATAAAAAGCATGAATGAAATTTGTTTTTTAAGTATGGGACTTTTTCAAACATTTTTACAATCAATTTCATTCTATAATATGGCAGCTAAAGCTATTTACGAATATTAATGGAAATCTAAATCAAAGGACAAAACAGTTACCAGTTCCTAAAGTGTTTTATCATCTTAGTTCCAAGAAATACAAAACATAAAATGTTTAATGTCCTACTTATATGTGTATCAATTTGAAAATAGCATTGAAATGAAATTGAGATAAGATCTAGTGCAAATGTCAAGGTCATGAAAGCTCAAATGCTGTGAATCTTTAAATAATTTAAACTCTTTTCTATTTTGTCACAATATACTAGTAGTTTGGTGTTTTGACCTTGATTAAATGTCAAGGGCATGTTTATTTCATGAGTGGTAATGTTGAACAAACTAGAAAGTTAAGGGGCTGGATGATTAACTTAATCGATCAGATCTCCCAAAAAATTTCAGATATAATTTCAATGTTTAGCAATGAACTATTATTTAATATAGAAAAAAGATATTCCTTCTTTTCAATTTGGTTACGTTTCCTATATTTTCCTATAGAGCTCTCCTTATAAAGGAGATCAAATCAGCCTTAAAGTGGACACGATCATTGAGCTCTCGTAAGTGTGCCTAAGCTGTCTCTTTGTTATTGGCTGAAATTAAGTAAGGGTGGAATTATTTAATTGTACTAAAAACCAGTTATTTGTTTCACAAAATTGACATGCTTTTGATGATATAAACAATTTTCATGATAAAAAAAAATAGAAAATGTCTAAATTTTCACGAAACCAATGGATGAGAATTCATCATATAACTACATGTACCATGGTATAAGTTTATATTTATGATGGTTCTGTACATGTTTTGGTGCTTACTGTGAAATCATGTTGCATATATGTAACCAGTTTTAAAGTTTCACCAGCTTAATTTTTATGAAATGTATTAACCTTTCATGAGAGCTAGATTTTTTTAAAAACACAACAACAACGAAGACACAAAATATTTTTTCATTTTAAGTAATATGTACAAATTTTTAACTCTGTTCCAAAACCTTGATCATTATGAAGGGTACTGTAAAATATGTGAGAATTGATTTTATCATGTTTGTTCTTTTTCGTCTTGCTCATACTTGGGAGCCAGAGCATTACCTTTATGGGGGTTGCTCAAGATGATATAATTTATGATAATGCTGCAATCTCTCTCGTTGCTTATCAGTTCATTTAATGAAAACGAAAAGAGTCTTTTCTATTGGCAAGTTATGTGACTAATAAATTCAATTGAAATTTAGTCATTTGGTAAAGAGATAATTTTATCCGATTTTTTTCATGATGAATAAAAGGGTGAAATTTTTAAAAAAAAATTATCTGTAATATAATATTTATGACATTCATTTATATGGTGATTTTTAACATCTTTAGTAATAATGCTAAAGTTAATTTTTACTTACATGTACATATTGTGTATATTTTGATTCTGGGAATTTCTGAGAAACGTTTAGAGACTATTTCAATGAGTGAAGTTAATTGATAAGGTCTCTTATTATACTTATTATACTTACTTTATTATCCATCTAATTCCTAATCCGGTTTTTTTCTGTTTTCATTGTTACATGTACGCATGTCTAACATGGTTGTTAGTAGGGAACTTCAAAAGGAGAGTTTTCAACTTTGTTTGATGTATTATATTTTGTTCAATATTATTCGTTGTTAATGTTATGTATGTTTTATAATAAATAAAACAAATCTTTAAAAAGAAACTGTGGGTTATGAACTAAATGTATCTATTACTTGTAATCGATGTTGTTGGTAATTGAAGTTTTAATTATCTATATGGTTACATCAACCTCAAATTCTACAATCGGAACATTGCCCGGCCTTTTCCGTCAAGTCGTCGACTTGACGGAAAAGGCCGAGCGATGTTCGGATTACAAATTTCAATGGCTCACTTTCAGTACTTACATCAAGCGTCTGCAATGAGAAATACTGGTTTTGGAAAATACAGTCTTGAACATTTCACTATCTCAAACTAAATATGGGACGGTTTAAAAACTTCGAGATATCCGAATATTCGAGATATCAAAGGACATTACCAGGGTCAAACACTCATGCTAAAGTAAAAACAAATAAAACAAAACAAAACCCACGAAGTAAGGAACAAAAATTGCCATTTTATTTTGTATTTGACCATGTAGACAAAATGAGGCTTAAATATCCACCTTTAGTAAGAGTAAAATCAGATAAACTAAGAAAAATAAAATTTTATTCTATTTCGCAACCAATACATGCGTGACTGTGAAAAATTATGTCACGACCTTTACTAGCCCTAATATGTATACATGTTTTTTTTTTCTTTCGCAGTTATCAGCCGACAATCGCTGCACAAAATATGTTTGTTAATTAGTATAATTATGCAGGATTCATCATGCAGGATGTTGTTTATTCAACAAATAACACTAACTGTTGATTATGTATACTGGGTCATAATTTTTTTTTATCACACTTTTTTTCATGCACACCACACTGAGTATTTTCTGGTCTTTTATGATTTTAACTGGGTGTTGGTGCCTCGGAACAAAGTAGATAATGACAAACTTGTGTTTGACCAAGTTTTAGAGTAGATAATCCTTACATAGACTCTGGTTTCGAAAAGAAAAACATACATGAACGTATTACATGCTGCAGTTCCAAATGATAAATATACTGTATACAGGGTTATTTTTGCCCCGCGTTATTTTCGCATGCCTTCACTTGCAAACGGTCTCACCCCGTCTTGAATTCGCCCAAACGAATTTGTATTAAGAGAATTGTATATAAGACATTTATATTCGCCTATTCATAAATTCGCCCGATCACAAGGAGGGCGTAAATTAAACAGGGGCGAATATTTCCCTGTATACAGTAATTTATATGCATAATATAAATTATACTGACTATGTACATGTACTATACTCATTTTTAATAAATATTATACTGATTATGTGAATAAATCAACATTGAAATAATTATATCACCTCATAATACTAAAAAATTATTCCTTATTTCTTCATTAGATGTCATTCCAATTCCAGGCCTTGGTCTATATTTCTTAATTTTCTTCAGCACATGACTTTCGTATAAATGTTCGGTGATTGGTCGGCCTTTTGGAATAGCAACTTGAACTACAGGACCTTCTCTATTAAAAAGAATTCGTATATATAATACTTTCTTTGTACTTTGGCATCGTTTTGCTATAACAGGGCACATCTTGTTATCAATTCCTCTGAGGTTCAAAATAAAGTATCAATGTTTCCTCACCTCTAACAATTTTCGATAAACGCCGTTCAATTTTTGCCGATTTTAAGTAACTTAACTTAAAAAAATAAATGAACTTGAACTCTACACATTTCAACCCGCAATCTTTTTTTAGCTCACCTGAGCTGAAAGCTCAAGTGAGCTATTCTGATCACATTTTGTCCGTCGTCCGTCTGTCCGTCCGTCTGTCCGTCTGTAAACTTTTTACATTTTGAACTTCTTCTCTAAAACCGCTTATCCAATTTCAACCAAATTTGGCACAAAGCATCCTTATGGGAGGGCGAATATAAATTGCAAAAATAAAAGTCCGATCTGTATTCAAAGCGGAGAAAACCTTGAAACTGTAGAAAAAGGGGGGTGCATTTTTAAAAATCTTCTTCTCAAGAACTACCGAGTTAATCTTAACGTAATTTAGCATAAATCATCCTTAGGGAAAGGAAAATATAAATTGCAAAAATTATAGGCGATTTCTGTTCCAAATTTGAGATAATTGCGAAAATACTTATAAAGAATTGCTCGTTATTCCATATATCGTAGACTGGCAATTCATTGCGATAGACTGGTCTTATGACAGGCATCGCCAGTCTACCGCATCTCGAAAACGAGGTTCTTTGTTTGAAGCAGGCAGTTTGTTATGCAACAGTTCACGTGCGAATATAATCTATGAAACATGGAAATAACATTGGTGCCGATTATTGTGAAGTAAATTGAGGTTATATATTTTAACGCGCTGTCATTTTCACTTGTGATGTTGGTTTTAGCTTGTTTTCATTTTTTCGTTTCATTTTGCTTTTTAACTTGGGAAACAATCGCCTTGTATTTGGAACATAGACTTCGGTAAATGTTTACCTGCGAAAATGATAAAATTTGATGCATTAACAACGTACTAAAGTGCATTTTTCTCTGTTTTTATTGTTTATTAATTAATTTTCTAATTGTTCCAACAAGGATCAAACAAGTGTGTTGGTGTTAGCTTGTTCGGATTTTCGTTTCGTTTTCAATTTTTACGCTTTTAAACCTGGAAACTATCGTCTACAGGTATTTCGTGACTTTTACGTATCAATTCAAACAGATACTTCGGTAAATCAAACAGTTAACTGTTTACCTGCGCAAATTAAGCAAAATCTGATGTAGGGGTACTGAAATACAATTCCTTCTATCGGTAATTCGGCATTTTCTTTTGCGTAATGGTAGATTAATACAATAGATTTTGTTGAGATGCTCGACATTTTCTCGAGTTTATTCAGTTTAAATAGAGTTTGATATCGCTGACGGAAATATGTAGGTATATACATGTATATATATATGATTCATTTCGAAAAAATAAATTGTGTTCTTTATTTGTTATAGTGCATGTTTCTTGTGTTTAATTATTTACAATTTCTATTTACTAACCATATTTAAGTGTTAAGCTTCGAATTATAAGCAAGATACAAAGATTTGCTCACAATTCTATGTTTGTACACAGATCTTAAAAACTAAAGATTAAAAAAGTAAAAAATTTGTCAATATTTATTAAGAAAATGTTCAAAGTCTGTTCTTCCAGAAACCAACTTTAACAACTTATTGTATTGTAAACTTAATCTTTTTAGCTCACCTGAGGGTGGGGCCACAATGGAGGGGGGGGTCGAAGTTTTACATAGGAATATATACAGTATATCTTTAAAAATCTTCTTCTCAGAAACTAATCAGCCAGGAGAGCTGACACTTGTGTGGATGCATCCTCAGGTAGTGTAGATTCATAGTTATGAAAATCATGACCCCCTGGGGTAGGGTGGGGCCACAATGGGGGATCGAAGTTTAACATATGAATATATAAAGTAAATCTTTAAAAATCTTCTTCTCAGAAACTAATCAGCCGGCAAAGCTGAAACTTGTGTGGAAGCATCCTCAGGTGGTGTAGATTCAAAGTTGTGAAAATAATAACCCCTGGGGGTAGGTTGGGGCCACAATGGGGGATCGAAGTTTAACATATGATTATATAGAGTAAATCTTTAAAAATCTTCTTCTCAGAAACTAATTAGCCAGGAAAGCTGGCACTTGTGTGGAAGCATCCTCAAGTAGTGTAGATTCAAATTTGTGAAAATCATGACCCCTGGGGATAGGTTTGGACCACAATGGGAGGTCGATGTTTTACATAGGAATAAACAGAGTAAATATTTAAAAATCTTCTTCTCAAAAACTAATCAGCCAGGAAAGCTGAAACTTGTGTGAAAGCATCCTCAGGTTGTGTAGATTCAAGGTTGTGAAAATCATGATCCTCAGGGATAGGGTGGGGCCACGATGGGGGGTCAAAGTTTAACAAAGGAATATTTAGGGTAAATCTTTAAAAATCTTCTCAGAAACTAATCAGCCAGATGATTCTTTATAATTATTAAGACTTTGGCCCCAGGACAATTCTTTGGCCTCACGAGAAGGTTCAGAGTTTGATGTACGTTTATATCCGATATATAAACTATTGTTAAGGATCTTTTTGAGAACTGCAATACTCATCATATGATATGACTATAAAATCATCCTGTCAGAAAGGGGACTAATGATTATAAACATAAGAATATCCAGGGGAAAATGGATTTTATTTATACAGGATCTACATGTATTATTGTACATTGTCCAGATAGTTTGTATTATGACTCCATTAAGCTGATTTTATCATACCTATTGTTCCTCAGGTGAGCGATGTGGCCCATGGGCCTCTTGTTGTTTTTGTTTTTCTGTTAATAGATGAGGTATCCATCTTGCACTAACCTTTCGTATGCCAAGGTGTTTCGTTAAAATTGTTAACACTGCCCCAGGAAATAGAAATCGTCAAGGAATTTAAATATTTAGGAGTTATATTTTCAAGAACAGGCTCTTTTACAGTACTAGGAAATATGTAGTGACGAGAGTTACCAGAGCTATGTACGCAATAATTAAAAAGTCAAGAGAATTAAATCTATCGATTGATTGTCAACTTGATACATGTATGTTAGATAAAATGGTTGTTCCAATTTTACTGTATGGTTCTGAATTGTGGGGTTTTGAAAATTTATGTGTCATTGAAAAATTGCATCTTAAATTTTGTAAACTTGTACTTAGTCTTAAGACGTCCACACCAAATTTTATGATCTACGGTGAACTTGCTAGATATCCATTGTGTGTGAAAGTAAAAATTAGAATGTTGAATTTTTGGATAAGATTGTTGAAAGGTAAAGAATCAAAATTGTCACATATAATGTATAATTTTTTACATAGCCTAACACAAATCAACAATTATAATTTCAAATGGGTTGAATGTATACATAATATTTTACATGAATGTGGTCTAAGCTATGTCTGGTTGACGCATAATGTAGAAAATGAAAAATGGATTTTAAATGTTGTTAAGCAAACTTTGATTGACCAATTTCAACAAAAATGAGTCTCTGATTGTAAAGCATCTAGTAAAGGATTGATCTATAACTTGTTTACCAATAACATTTTTGTACCTAGAAATTACATAAACTCTGGTGCTTATATGAATAACATTACTACATTAGTTAGATTAAGAACAAGCAACCATAAACTGCCTATTGAGACAGGCAGATGGAACAATATACCTAGATATCAACGATTTTGTAATTTATGTAAAAATAACATTGGCGACGAATATCACTATATTATGATATGTCCGGAGTTGAAAGAATATAGAAAAGCTTATTTACCATCAATGTATTTTAGACGAACAAATGCTTTCAAATTTTTTTGAATTATTTTCATGTAACAAACTAGCTGTTATTAATAACTTGTAACTTTATCAATATTATCACTATTATTAATAAGAGAGTCAACTCTCCAGGTTGATGTGTACAGTATACACTCTTGCTTTTTGTATAATATTGTATGTATTGTATATTTTCTCTATGTTGTTTTATACAATATGAGAATAAATAACATGAAAAATGATGAAATGCCTACAAAATTTGCTCTTTGTTAAATGGTTAATCGACCATCATTAGTAATTATATAGGCTATTTTTGCAAGTATTACATACGTTGAAGCCTTACATGTACGAGGTGCTCCAGGACGTTGCCACCCTAAAAGTCTGTTTGGCCATTTTTGAATTTGCTGACCCACTTGTTAACTTGTCTCAATGACATACTCTTGTTTCCATACACACCACACAGTTCTTTTAAATTTCTTTCGAGTCTTTACCTAGTCTGGCACATGCTTTTCTGTAGCCTCTAAGTTTCAGCCTTATTGGATGATGACTTACCAGTCATATTTTCATAGTGTTTCGAGTAGGGGTTATATATCAGCTTCTCAAAGGAGTATTCGATGATAAAACGTGGTCAGATACACAGCCATAAAGTCAGACGACATGTTCCTCAATTTTATATAACATTTTCCAGGAATTTGTTAATGGTTTACTACTACTTTGACATGCTTTCTTGCAAAAAATTAGGATACCTTACCAGACATTTCTGCAAAATACTTAGGAATGCAATTTCCTATATAATCTTCTTGAAAATATACTTGAATTGCTGGTATAAAAATAAATAAATAATACAGCATAGCGAAATTCACTATATTTGGCCGGGCTTTGAACTCACAACCTCTAGAATCTACACTCAGACTCACAGGCAGAGAGCGGCCACGACTCTAACCACTCGACCATCTATGCATGCATTCATATATAAGTAAATTTTAATCATTTTAAATAGCATTATAAAAATAAAAATTCTTATTGTAACTCTTTATTACAAGGAGATAAAAAAAAATGCTCGTGGAACGTGTAGTCTGACCATAAATATAGAATATTAACCAAATCATGCGTGATAAGGAAATAAAAGGTCAATTGAACCCTGTATCTTGTATAATCTGATTAGTTACATTATTATTGAACGCTGTTAATTGACATCTCTGTAGCAAAAACAGTTATACTTCTTTGTCAAATTTGTAGATGGTCATGGTATCGTATAGTTCAATGAATTTAGGTAAAAATCAGTTTTTCAGATAAAAAACTGAAACGAAAAGTTAAACGCATGACATGTATATCCGATTTTCCTATGACATGTATGTCCGATTGATATGTCAAACACTATTCATTTTGCAGAGCTTTTCTTAGATAAAAATGAAGCGTATAGTCTAAATGGTGTGTCAAGCTTTCGAAAGAATATGTCGACTACTCAACATTTAGTATGTCGAGCAATCGAGATAGATCAATCACTGAAGTAAGATTTATCATGCCGACCGCTTTTGATGGTAAGTCCAATCCTCAAAATAGTATGTCGTCTACACAAGGTTTCATCCGATAACTCACTGGAGGTTTTTAAAATATTTCAACCACATTTGTCGAGCGCTCGAAAAAAAATATGATGATTATGCTGGGTCGAGGTCTCTAGATTATTATGACAACCTACCAAGATTGATGTGCCTTGCAAAGGAATTGAAAATTCGAGCTCTTGGAATGTCCGATGATCACTCGACATAAAAAGTCGAGCTTTTGAGATAGTGTATAGTGATGAATTACATGCATGTATACTAAGTACTCGATTTATTTTTGTGCCTTCTCGAGACACCTGCATGTTTACCCCCCCCCCCTCCCCCTCTCTCTCTCTCTGGTCAATAGATAACAACATGCATTTCTACTACTTAATCATCTTGTAGAGGGACAGGGCGGCCGTTTCCTGACCCTGTTTGACCCGTACTGACCATGTCATATCTCTGTTGTACTAATGTCACACTGACATTATGTTACAGGCTACAGTTAAGAATCTTTAACCCTAACGAAGATCTATAATTTTATACATCCGTACTTTGCACAGGCACCTAACCTTAGAAATACAACTTTACAAGTTAAGATAACTTTCTGTACTATTGATACAGTACAAAGAGTCATCTTATTAAACATATTTTAACTTATTTTCAGTCATTAGGCTCAAATTTTAAAAAGTATTTCGCTTTACTTACAATTAGGCCTTTAACCTATGATAAAATTTAAGTTTAACGAAAGGTTGTTTAATATAAGGTAGTCCAGTCTCCAAAGTCTAAATGAAAAACGGATGATTTATATTCCAAGTAGAATTGATTGAATTTGATTCCAAAACTTTAATAATTATATGCTTTTCAAATAGTGTAACAATATTATCATGTTTAAAAGTGTATGAATACAAAAACTGACTAATTCTTTCGTTGGTTTCTTTTCTTTCGTAAAAAAAAAAGCTTCTGGTTTTTGTTCCTTTATGTCAGTTGTTGATTATTTGATCACCTGCTGTACAAAATGAAACGGCAAGATCACATACTAGTACATCATAATGTGTACAGAAAATCATCAGCCGCCCCCGGTAATATTTCACAGATGTTGGAGGTCGAATTTGTCCCTTTCGAATTCGGTTATTTCCTGGTTTGTAAGTCTTTTGCAAAATCGTCCTTGATACGCTGAAGTAGCTCCGGATTGGTGAAAACATCAAGGGCGGTCATTGCTAGGGCCTTCCCTTGAGACAAGGTAAAGGGCTGGGCCGCTGGGTCACCTGTAAAACGATGTTATGACTGATTAAAAAGAACAACGAAATGACTGGACCTTAAAGAATCCTCGATTCATGCGGTTCATAAGAAGCCGAAATAGATATAAAAGTATCAAAGACGTTATTTTTTTTATTTTGGTGTTGTTGGTTCATGAGATAATAAGTTTAATAATGGTTACGGGTTTTGCAAAGAAAAAAAATAACATAATTTTGAAGAATGAAAAAAAAAACCATACAAATTTGACTCTTAATAAAGATACGAATTTTCCCAGCAATGAAAATACATGTAAATAAAAGGGATTTGATGCCAGTCAGTCCAATTTTTTAGCTACAAATCTGCAGCTGCCAGTTTGGCGTAAGCTATTGCAAATTGCTTCGAACCATGGAGTCTGGACTTTCAGAGTCCATATAAGTAGACCATGGAATTCAGCGGTATAGTGTAAATGTCTAGATAGTTCACATGTACATGGTTATATAGGGACTAACAAATGTTGTTGATTTCCATAAGCCAAAGACGACATGAATGGCTAACAAAAACTTCACTATTGGCAAGCTTATATCAAACTTCTCTTTGACACAAACAAACATTATACCTGTCGCTGTGTTGAATTCTCGTGTGTGGTTGAAAGCATCACTTCCTATGTAATACATTGGATGTATGCTTGGGACTACATAAGATACATTCCCCATGTCCGTGGATCCGCCGGCCGGAAATTCCGATGTCGTAAGAGTCCCATAATGTCCGAATGTTTTGATATTTTCTTCATAAGTCTTCAGAAGGGACTTATTATGAATAACATCCAGATAAGGTCGTACTTCAAACTTAACTTCCACCTATTAAAGGAAATGATTTAAAATAATATTTCCCGGTATTTGTTATCATTAACTTAAGTTTAAAAATCAAATTTATGTCGTACGTACAGTGCAGCCGGTTGCCTTGGCAGCACTATGGAAACAGTTTATGACTTTCTCCGTTAGAACGTCTAATTCCTTTTTGATTGGTGCTCGGATGTAATATTCTAATTCTGCCTCTTCCGGAATGATGTTGGGCTTAACCCCGCCCTTTGAAATTATTCCTAAAATAAAATTCATACATTGAGATCAATAACGTAGTGTGGAATATTTTTTGGTTAATACTTCTTTCTATTGTTCATTTGATGCCATAACAGCCTTCAAGTACTTGCCATGAACCCGCCATGTTGGTTTCATTTGTTGACGCAGATTTGACACGGATTGATATGCGGTCACTGCAGCGTCAAGAGCGTTTACGCCTTCCCATGGAAACGCCGCAGCGTGTGATGCTCTTCCTTTGTAAGTGACCCTTACACTATTTCAAAAAGAATACAAGCACTAAGAATGCATAATAAAGATTTAAAAAATAACCCATGATCACACGATGTGTAAACTTGATGCTCTCTCTATACTTGCGTATTAATTGCGTTAAAGCCGACGTTTAGTGCGTCAATTGGTGCCGGATGTGACATCATAGCTACGTCAACATCGTCAAAAACTCCCTCCTCCAACAAGATAATTTTGCCACCACCACCTTCTTCTCCTGGCGTACCAATTACAGATAACTGCAAAGATCATGATCAAGTTATTTTCAAAAAACATTTTACTATTTATATTTACGATTAACGTCTTTTGATTGAGGCTGGGATTATGTTCCTCCTACTCAATGGTCATTAAACAAATTTATTCATCCTTGTTAATTTCTTTCTTAACAATGTACACTTTAATTTTTAAAAAGTCGCATAAGTAAAAACCAATTACAATATCTACTTGTATACTATTTAACATATGACCCGGGGTAAAAGGGGTATTCTCTTGGACAAACTGACCCACTTACATGTATCGTTATATTCATAGTTTTACCTCAGTTAATTTTGGTTAGAAATGTTTGGTTTTTCTTTCTTTTTATTTAAAAGGAATTGTTGTTTTGTTGCGTTGGTTTATATAACCGCATTTTGTTAACATAACAATTTGCTAGAGATTTGCTAGAGAATTGAGCCAATAGACCACCCCCCCCCCCCAAAAAAAATATTCTGCGGAGGACGATGACGCCAACACCTATATATGAAGTAATGTACATGTGCTAACCTTTCCAAGTGGTTTTCCGGCCTTTTCAAAAGCCGCCTTAATACCGATTCCCGCTGCCACTCCGACTTCTGCTATAAGATTATGTCCACAGGCATGTCCAATTTCCGGAAGTGCGTCATACTCGCATAGAACAGCCACGTGAGGACCGGAAGAGTGGTCCCCGAGAACGGCCCGGAAAGCTGTCTCATTTTTGTACTTCCGATCCACGGGAAATCCTCTGTCTTCTAAAAACTTTGTTAAATAATCATGGCTGTAAACTTCGTTGAAGTTTAGTTCAGGGTGGTCCCAGATCTCCTTGCTCAAGAGACTCAAATCTTCGGCCTGTTTATCTATAGCACTACAAGCGACCTGTTTTAAATCCGCCATCTTTCCTGCCTTGAAACTTCTGAACTTTATTTCATTCTCCTATCTCTTTATGACATTTATATGGTTGTGTATATCTACTGGGTCATCTACATTTATAATTTATCGCTTGACTTGGTGAAAGTTAACTTCTATGCATGAACTTGTAACTATATATCAGCTATTAGGCTGTCGAAAGTTAATTCTACGTTTAACGTAATTTAACCCGCGTGCGTAGGTATAAGAGAAATTGTGTTTTAGAAAAAACATACAAACACCTATTTTGATTAGACTAAAATACTGCAATCTGTAGAAACTCGAAAAGGCATAAAGCATATTATTAACTATATAAATCAGATACTCAATGGGATTGTCAAAAAAGATCATTAATACAGGGGTAGCTGGTAGCTGTAATACTCACAGTATTATTATGAATAGATAATGTCCTTTCCGATATATTTTATTTGATCAAAAAGGACAATAAGAATCATTTGTTTGAAAATGTTGTTTGTTTAATTTTGTCGTCCTTCCTCATAGATTTGGTGTTTTTGAAGTGACATTAGACGTAGAATTAAGTTTGGGCGGCCTTAGATAGAATTAAATGGGCTATGATATGTACAGACATGATCCTTGCATGCATAGGCAACCTTGATACGTGTAAAGGATATAGATAATCTCAGTGCAGTGTATAACATCACGTAGCAATAGAAATATGTCGACATGCAAGATAACTTATGTCAACATGCAACATAACTATGTTGACATGCAAGAAAATTGTAATCAGACAAGAATTATACAAAATCTCAAAAAATCTCAAATATCGCCCATTTGTGACATCCAAGATGCTAGATGCTACCTTTTTATGTCGACATGCAACTTATTTATGTTAACATGCAAGATAAATATGCTTACATGCAACTTATTTATGTCAACATGCAACTTATTTATGTCGACATGCAACTTATTTATGTCAACATGCAACTTACTTATGTTGACATGCGAGATAAATATGTTGACATGCAACTTATTTATGTCAATATGCAACTTACTTATGTTGACATGCGAGATAAATATGTTGACATGCAACTTAGTTATGTTTACATGCAAGATAAATGTGTTGACACGCAACTTATAAGTTATATGTCAACATAACTAAGTTGCATGTCCACATAAATATGTTGCATATCAACATATTCATCCTGCATGTTAACATAACTAAGTTGCAAGTCGACATAAAGAAGTTGCATGTTAACATAAATAAGTTGCATGTTAACATAAATAAGTTGCATGTTAACATCAATATACTAGGTAGCGTATCTAGCATCTTGGATGTCACATGTTGGCGATATTTGAGAGTTTTCATAACTCTTATTTGATTGCAGTTTTCTTGCATGTCAACATAGTTTTGTTGCATATTGACATAACTATCTTGCATGTCGATATAATTAATAGAAATATAACTTACACACAAGGGGCAGAGATATGCCACCATAAATTTGCTTTACGTTGATTCTTGAAATGTTTGATAATTAATGGCTTACTATGGTGGCATATCTCTGCCCCTTATGTGCAAGTTATTTTTCTATCAAATATGTCGACATGCAAGATAAATATGTTGACATGCTAGATAGTTATGTCAACATGCAACATATCTATGTCAACATGCAAGAAAATTGCTTTCAAATAAAATTTTTATAAAATCTCAAAAAATCTAAAATCTCGTTCACATGTGACATGCAAGATGCTAGATGCTACTTATTTATGCTGACATGCAACTTATTTATGTTAACATGCGAGATGAATATGTTGACATGCAACTTATTTATGTTAACATGCAATTTCTTTATGTCGACATGCAACTTATTTATGCAGATGTGCAACTTAGTTATGTTAACATGAAAGATAAATATGTTGACATGCAACGTATTTATGTCGACATGCAACTTAGTTATGTCGACATGCAACTTATAAGTTGCATGTCAACATATTTATCTCGCATGTGAACATAACTAAGTTGCATGTTGACATAAATAAGTAGCATGTGAACATAACTAAACTGCATGTCGACATAAATAAGTTGCATGTGAACATAACGAAGTTGCATGTTGACATAAATTAGTTGCATGACAGCATATTTATCTTGCATGTTTACGTAAATAAGTTGCATGTCGACATAAATAAGTTGCATTTCGCATCTTGGATGTCACATGTTGGCGATATTTGACATTTTTAGTAATTCTCATTTGATTGCAATTATCTTGCATGTCGACATAGTTATGTTGCATGTTGACATAACCGTCTTGCATGTCAACATATTATCTTGCATGTCAACATATTTGATAGAAAAATAACTTGTACAGAAGGGGCAGAGATATGCCACAACTAGCTTTACGTTGATTCTTGAAATGTTTGATAATTAATGGCTTACGGATTAATTTTGTCTAAATTTTAATTCATATAATTATTTACATTTGTTGTGTATTTCCCCCTATGTGTTTGCAATGGAAAGAAGATGGGTGAATAAGGCGTGTAATATATAAGCTGCCTATATGAGGATTAGATAAGATACTATAGAAATAAAATATGAACAACTCTCATAATTTCTTTCTAAATTATTGAAAACAATGTATAGTTACCACAACATCGATTTATAACCGGTAAATATTTGGAATAGGTTGATTAAAACCGGCATATGCGTGTCAAAACCTCCAAATTCTTTCATAGAGTGGGTCTGGGCTCCATATTTTTGTGATATTCTATATAAGGTTTAAAGGAAATCAAACCAATTCCAACCAACAAAAACGTGGAGAGATGACCCACTGTTAAAATAAAAAATAAACATTTTGGAAAATGATCTCTTAACTGAGTGTTAATAAAGTATACTTTATAATAATGTAAACTTGTTTGGCAACCAAGTTCATTACTCCGTGAATCTTTTAACATTGCTGTTCATTACATGTACTTATATCTACGTTTGAATTTTTTTTGTGATTGATATTAGTATTTGGTAATGGTATACAAAGAAACCCACATAACGTGACCAGAATGTTAACTAAGAACACAGCCAGAGCCGTTGGAATATTTTTTGTCTGCATTGCGCGGGTAGGTTAAGGCAACTCCGAGTTAAATGACCGTCGATATTATCAATTTAAACATTGTTTATTTTTATGAAAACAGTGCTGAGTATTAATATCAAGTGAATGTGTTCGCCATGATATTATTTTTCTACTTCTGAATCGAGTCGATCTTTGAAGCTGCCGTGCCATGGTATCACGTGACAGTTAAAAGTAGATAACTTTTTTACCTTAACAAAAACTCAAAAAGTAACACTACCCCGAATTTCATTTGTATATATGATACAATTATTCGATCAGCAATTAGTTCATGTTTATTAGTTTTACTGCTAGAATCCTATTGTTAATCGCATAAAATATATATTGTCATTTTTTATCGGAAACCCCCTCGACTTTATCAATTTCATTGAAAATACTACGTATTTTTTATTTACAGCAACGAAGCACGGGATTCTAGCAGCACTTTTCAAGTAGTTTAAGATCGAACACTTCATTCCCGTATATAGTATTATAATTACGATGGTTTAATTATAACATATGCCGTGTCCACAATGACGGTAAAATCGGGTATCTATTTTCCTTATATCACATTCAGTTTTGAACATGATGTTTTCTGAAATAAATGTTAACATGGCGGTAAAGAAGTCGCTTATCCCCTTAGTGTATATACGTCCTTTTACAACTAAATTCTTTGGAGATGATACATTGAATTTCGAAAAATGTCATTGGTGTAAGAAATGCAAATTATATATATTTTAAAAAAAAGAAATTTAAGAAGTGTGTCGATACTGAAATGTAGCCCTGCAGCTTGAACAGGATAAGGTTAAAAAATATTGTCAGTTATTCATTAAAATAAATTAGCAATCCTTGTTGTCAATTGTCTAACTCACCCATCCACATTTTTTCTAATCTATAAACCTTCCTACTGCATTTTAGGCATAAAATGTCACCAATTGCAATGCACACGTTCTTTGCAAAGAACAAATTGCATCTACTTTGCAATACTTCTCCCATGCTTGTACCATTTCCTATAGATGTTCTTTTTGGAAAGGCAAACGCAAAATCTTTACTGGGCATGATTTTATTTAAGTGGCACCTGTTTCGAGTAACACAAAGTGGATGATGCTTGTCCTCAAACAAAGCGTGCTTACACTAAGGTATAGTTACGGTTAGTGGTTTCATTTCAGTACATACTTTGTCATAAATGTCTTCAATTGGAAGAGCAAACGTGCATTATAGGAAGAAAATCGGAGTAAAATTAAAAAACAACAACCCTGCATAAAAAAAATAAAAATGAAAAGTTGTTTATACAGACCAATAATTTAAAAAAGAAAAATGATGCCCACAGATGGAATCGAACCAGGGCACAAAACACATCCTGTGTAACATAGCCAGCGGGTTTTTAAAAAAGAAAAAATCTTTTATTACATAGTCAGCGGATTAATCTACTCCGCTATCCAGAATTAACTCATGTTGATATAAATACAGACTACTAGTGTGATACAAATCAATTTCCGAAATTTTAATATTTAAGAAATTTTTAGGGGTAGGTCTGTCCTGAGGGATATCAAGGCCAAAAGCCATGCAGAAATATACCATTTACTGAGAGAATGCTGTTTTAGCCAATTTTGAAGAATAATTATAGAATTGCAAGAGCAATATGATAGGTTCAAAATTGTTTTGCATGATCTTTACTTACACAGAATATAGAATCTTACTCTTTAAACACTGATTTCTCGCTAATGCGGATTATGTATTTTTCCTGAAATATTGCTACTCCCATATCTCGCATGAATCACCAAACAAAGCATTTCATTGTTAAGAATTTGTGTTATGCCCCAGCGGGTAATACGTACATACATGTAGATTGGGTTAACGTTCTCTACCCATATCGGAGTCTGAGTGTATAACGAACGACAACCCTCTCTCTCTCTCTCTCTCTCTCTCTCTCTCAACTGACTGAAACGTTAGAGATATTGAAATTTTTAACATGCAAATACGGTACATGACACTAAACGACAAACGATTAATTGTAGTTGGAAAAAATAGATTTTTCATTTTCTGTAAGATCATCTTTCTATTACAAAATATGGGTTTCTACAATCTTTTAACTATCTTAAAAAGCATTAAACAATTCACTTATCTGAAAACTGTATTTTACAAAAAAAAAAGTTAGTGTTATCTTCTATTCACTTCTACAAAAAATAGTGGGGGCTGTCAAGAGCATTACATCTAAACAGATCTTTATTTAAAAAATACAATTTTATCTTAATCTTGTATGAATGATGTTCCAATAGTGCTACCCTTAATAAAAAATAGAATTATGATGGTGTTCTATTTTCTATTCAATATTTTTTTTCTATTTTATTTTTGTTAACTTTATTGCGCAGGTTTTTTTTTTTAAATACTTGTTGAACAAATATTATATATTATATAATACACTCTTTTTTTCATGCGGTTACATTTACACGAACGTATATTATAGAATTTTAAATGTATAAACTGATAAATATCTGTCCAGTATAAGATATTTTTCGATTTTAAGACAATATATTTGATACAATAGCATGAACTCAACATAAATTTAGATTTTTTTGCATTTTTAACCTAGCTGTGACATCACAAAATAAATGTTAGAAGATAACTCGAAAAGGCTGGAATGACGGGTTAAAAATTACAGTAGAAAAAATTAACTCTGTTCTTACATATTTTTAAAAGTTAGTGTTAACTGGGTTTTTTCTTGTTTTTGTTGTTGTGGTTGTTTTTTGTGGGGGTTTTTTCCTCTAACATTGAATGGTTGTGTTTTATTATATGCATGTCCACTGTCAGGACGATCTCAACAGTATGAATCGGGCTCGAGGTGTAGGAACAACCACAATGAACCATGATCATAAAATGATGATTATTTATTATACAACTAGTATTTTAATGTTAAATCCGAGTTCATGTTTTATTATTTTGCACGAATTTAGTTTATAACAAGAATACCATACACATACTTTTTACAGTGTAGCATGTTTCGTCAATTCTACTGTGTATTGGTGTTTACTGAAATTAGCACCACCCGTGTCCAAAGTGCGAATGAATTAAAGATTTCATTAAGAATTGACTGCGATGTAAAAGGTAAGAAAGCTTTATATTTAATAATTACATGAATTATAAGAAAAAATGTTTTTATTGATAAATGTTGTAAAATAGTAGATGAAGGCTTGTGTGTTTAACCAAGCCCTACGATCTTATTTTACTCGTCTTTGTTCAAAAATGATTTTGATCATGGTACATGTATATGTATACAGACCCGGTTAATTGCAAAGTCACGGACAATAATGAAAGAGGCTGAAAATGTCGACTCCGTTTCTTTATTTTGAGTTTTACAACGCAGATTTTAAATGTCAGGTTCTTGGTATCTTTGCTTTTCCGACGACCACCAAGCCCCAACACCCACCCACATGCACCCTACACAGTGGGTTTTGTAGCCAAAAATCGTGGGTTATCAGCTGGTTATTGAACATGTTGGGGGAGATGTTTAGCATTTACAATTTCAAACGACGCAGTTTTAAGTTCAAATATCTTCACGAAATGTCATTCAAAGTACTTTTATTGCATGTCTTTCATTCATTCATTCATTTGTTTGAGAGGCATAGCAAGCTGTATTAAGGTGAGAATTCAGAGTGCATTGAATTATGATTATGTTATTTTCCTCTGAAAATGAAATTGGAATATGAATATCTTAAGGCAAAGGAAAAAGTCTAGCTTTCATGTTCAGAGATATTTGCCCCCCAAAAAACACCTAAAAACCCCACTGTGACTGTATTTCTTGTATTTTCTTTATTTAAACTGTGCTTAATATGTAGATTGAATTTTTATAAAATATTTCAGCTTGTGTATAAAAATCTTAGATACAGTTTAGTTTATCTTTGCATATTGTTGATTTTGCTTCTTTCACATATGCTTGTATATTGAAAGATCACTTGCTTGCTCGTTATTGTTTGCCCATTTATTGCTGTTAACCAAAGCCTCCATGCTTTAATCATTTCTAACGTACAGTTAAGTATCATTAACATCACTCAAACAACTGAAAACTTTTTTGCTAAATTCAAAGGAAGGTGGGAATTAGAAATCCAAGATTAACAATTTTAATTAGTTTATCTCCTTACACCCCTATGTGACAGATACATGTAGCTTGTAGAAAAGATTTTATTTTAACACAAAACTTTCCATCCATGTGTTCTTATATCACTCAATTTAACAGGGAAGATTTTAACATTTTATTTAAGGAATAAATTAATTTCTACCTACAACATGTATGACATAACTTAATGCCTTAAAAACTGCAAATTGTTTTTTTTCTCTCAAAAGGTGGCATTAAGGGTAAAGAGTTTTTTTTTAACGTAAACTGTCTTTAATTTATGGTATACTCATATCACATTGGTGCATTTTAAATCCAACTGAATTCTTAGAATTTAAATTTTTGAAGTTTAGAAAAAAAGATGCATTACTATGAAAAATTACATTAATTGTAAATTTTTACCAAATTTATATGTAATGTCAAGTGGATTAATATATCTTGCATAGTGATGTAAGCAAGTTATGTTATACAATAATGACAAATCTTTTTAATATAACCAATCAGATAATGTGTTACAACAAAAATTTAATTATTAATGAATGAACATTTGATAATTTTCTTTTAATTGGGTTGTGTGGACAGGGGATTTTTACGTGGGTATTGTATTGTTTATTAGTCAATAGCTGTACAGCTCATAGACATATACAATTAATATACACATGTCATAATACATATACTGGTCAATTGAAAAAAGGCAAGTTTATACATGAAGTTTTCTGATTACAAAAGCATTCTTAATATATTTACCTGAATTGCACAAATCCTTTACATTTTGTGTTGACAATAATAAAATTAATTTAAAGACAGAGGGTTTAATATAATAAAACTTCTTAAGGAATTTTTCTCTTAAGTTACAGTAATAGGGACATTTCAATATAAAATGATATTCATCTTCTATATCTAAAGTACAAAGAGGACATAAACATCTTAGTAATGGAACATTGTTATATCTGCCAGTTTCGATGGTAAGACAATGAGATGATAATGGGTACTGTAGATTCCTTATTTTACGCGAGTACTTACGAAATTTTAGCATAGTTTCGTGTAGTTTACACATGTTTGAAAATTAAAAGCGAGATTTTAAAATTCGCGAGACGGGCTTCTCGCGATTTTACGTGAATATTAATTCCTCGCGTTTAATTAGGAATTTACAGTAACCCAGTAGTAGGTAGATTATCAGACAGACAATGATAACTGTATTCAAACTTTTTCATCTCAAACTAGATAGGACGTCTGTTCAAAAACTTTGAGATATCCGGGTATTCAAGATACCGAAGGTAAAATACTTTGAAAATAAGTGGTTGGGACTTACAAATTACTTTGACATAAATATCCATTGTTTTCGATATATCAGAGTTCGAGAAATCGAAGTTCAACTGTAGATAATTGTGGTATGATTCCAAGTCCTGTCATAGTTTTGTTTAGTACCACACCATACCATAAATTCACTTTACTGTATAACAGCTGTTACAAGCAGCTCAGAGTTAATCTACATGTATAGTAGTTGAGGCTTCAAATTTGTTGAGAAAAAATAATTAGTGTCGTAAAAGTTTATGGCATTTTCATTTAATAGTAAAAAAGAGATATTATTTTGTCTGCTTTCTTTCCTATCCATCAAGTGTTTTCTTCTCCAGACAAATGATCTTTTTTAAAATGTATGAGATAAAAATATGTCAGTAAAAGTGTTTTTTACACTAACCTTCACATTGTAAAAAAATGTCTATAAAAGAATTATTTAGATCTGACTTTAATTTTAGGGTTAGATATTAATTATTCACATGTAGGTCCTTTAACTATAACCATTTCATTTATGAATTTTTTATCCAAACTGGTTGTTGTCCATTATCTCCTTTTTCTTGCATCCTTGATTTCTAAAAGAGTGTCAAGTTCATTATTTATGTACAACAATTCTTCTGTAGTGTAACCTACTGTGGAATCATTAATTTTTGTGGGGGCGAATATTCGTTGATTGCTTAAATTTAACAGGTTTGTGGCGACATAGTTTTGTGTATTCTCTTAAACCTATAAAAGAAATATGACTTTATTACCCTAATTTATTAATTCGTGGAGGATGTTAATTCGTGGATGAGAGGTACCCACGAATTCCACGAAAATTGAGCCACCACGAAATCTAATGATTCAACAGTATTTAAAATCATAGACTTGAACTTGAACCCTCTTCCCTCCCCTACCTACCCCCCCCCCCCCCCCCCCCATAAAAAAGAGAGGAAACACAGCCTTCTCTTCTTTCTCTCCTTCCTGACCTTCCTGCTTCCTGCATTGAAAAGCAAGTTTTGTCAATACATTACTTAATAATGTTGACTTTTGCAATTGAAATTGAAATTTATTGGTACAATTTTTCAGATACTCTCTCTCTCTCTCTCTGTCTGAAATAGTCACAACAGTCATCTAAACCAGTGTATCCATTAAATGGAGTGGAGATCAGTGACCTATCGATTCTCGTTTTGTAAATCAATGCAATCAAATATTAAAAGAAAGAAATCTTTACCTGCTCTAGATTTATTTTGTGTGTAAGTGTTTGAGATTAATGTTTAATTAATCTCATATGGAGCACAAATAAAAGCGGCCCTTTGATAAATAAATCTCATTGGGACAATTGATTAGGAATTATTTGTGATGGATTAATATTTTGCACTTTTGATTTTATTTTCTTGTCTATGATCATTATTATTAAAAAAAATCATAAATGCATGCTGTTTGAAACTGTTCATTGCGTATAGAATAAATATATTAAGTTCAGAATTTTTCATTTTTTGGGGGTAAATATCCAAATTTTGCAAATGTAACATGTCTTTATTTTTAATCATTTCATTTTGATATCTTAAATGTACAGATAATATAGGTACATGTGTATGTATATGTATTGCACCAGAACCCTGCAAGAAAAAAATCAGTAAGTGAAAATTGATTTACATATGACTTGTAATTAAGAGGACTCAATGATTGTGGCAATTTTTAGACTGTATTGGTCTCCTTTTGAAGAATTGTATATCATAATTAAAGAAAATAATACCCAAATTTAAAAGGTAAAATATATGGATTTTTTCTTTACTAAATAATAGTTTATAGGTAAACAAATCATATCTTATCTTTAGGTAGAGCTGATGGTGAATTTTTGATCATCAAGCCTCCTTAACCAGCAAATGATACAGATATTTTCAGATTGATCAGCTGAGCATGTTAACCTCTCATCTTTCATTTAATAATACATGTACCATGCATGGCATTTTGACCATGTTTAAATAAGTAACACAGTCATGAAAAATAGAAGGGGGGGGGGTCAGTAACATCTTTTGTGCATCAAATCCAAACTATGTGAGTGTAATTTGATTAGAACATGATTTTGTAAATAATTTTAAGCAATGGGATTTGGCACAAGTTCTAAAAACTTTTCCTCCTCTCCCAAAGAGAGTGTGTGCAGATATATTTATGAATTCTGAGCACCATGAATATTATTATACTCCTCCGGTATGTCTAATGAATAAAGATATACATGCAAGAATAATTTTAATACCTGTAAATTTCTTATTCCCTCTCACCCTCCCATTCCCCCTTCCCCCTCCCCCAAGTAATAACCTCCCCCATCTCCCCCTAAACAAATGTTGGTTATAAATGATGCAAGGTACAAGTGTCAACAAACATTGAAATTGAATTTCAAAAGAAAAAAAGGAATGATAATGGTTAAAAAAAAGTTCTCTTTATTGGGAGATGAGGAGAAGAAAAATATGACAGAAATAGAAGGCCTTCTTTTGTCTCTAAAACATTTTATTTCTAAAGAAACAAGATGTCTGCATGCAAATATCATGATGCCGACTTGATTTGTATTCTCCCCAAACAATACAGAAATGCCTTCGGACAGACAGATTTGCCAGGAGCCCTTTACATCATCATCCTACATGCAGTATATTTGTAGAAAGTCTGCGTTAAATTCAAAATAATAAAAAGAGAAAAGCCAGGAGGAGGATGTATAGGCAAGTTATTTCTGGAATCTGTTGTCGCCTAGACTATTTTCAACACCTGTCGTCTGCAGAAAGTGACACATTGCACCCCACAGTCATTTATCTTGTCCTATTAATTTACTTAAGTAAGTATAATGGCCCTCGTGAACCACCAGACAGCTACCGTAAAGTTGTTTTCGACAACGGGGGCTGTGCCGTAATAGTTTTAAAAAAAAGAAATAAAAAAAAAAATATTGGCCTACAAATTGCTTGAAAATTGTGCAGCCATTCTCACACAATCTCTCTCTCTCTCTCCCTCTCTTTGCATTTTTCCATCACTTGATGTTACCAGTACATATATATCTATATGGAGGCTGGTGAGGAATGTGAATTTTTGTTTCTCAATGGAATTGTATTAATGAATTTACCGTGGCTTTTCATTAGTGGCAATGGGATTTTGAGGCTCCTGAATTGACAGTAAACATGGTGATGTACACTCATGTCTACCAGCGCAAACTCTGAGAAGGAAATGGGTAATAGATTTCCCAGACAACACTAATTTGGGGTGAATATTTTATTGAAATCTTTACTACGACTTAGTCATGAAATATTCAGACCTCCAAATCGCACTCTTATATAATTATGCATTGTTTATGTTGCAGCTCTTTGAGAGTGAATATAATTATAATTGCCTTTATAAATGAATATCAGAAAAACTATGTATGTTACAGGCTTTCTCCATCACTTAGTTTATTATTATGATTACCAAGAAGCATTATTCATAAGTCTGTATGCATGTGTAAGGGGAAGGGGTTTAGGTTGCACTAAAAGAACACGGAAGAAGAACTGACTTTGTTATAGATTAGTATTGACATTGCATTACAGCATTTCTGACAAATTCATTGAATATTCTTTGATATTCAATCAGAATTCATGAAATTACCCAGGAATGGTTACATCATACTCAGTTACAATGAAATAAAAAAATTGCGAATAGGCTGGATTTTCAGTTCACATGAAAAATTACTTTGTTATGTAAGTTTATATCCTTTCTTTTTTTTGCCCAATATATCTTTCATTCATACTTAAAAAATGCATTTTTTGAGTATTTTGTTTCCATTGACAGTACAAGATGTAAATTTTCAGGAGCACTATTACACCAGCTGATTAATTAATTAGATTTTTGATTGGCTCTGTTGCTAGACAAAGTGACATCGAATTTTTCAGAGTAGATCAAATGAAAGATCTGATTTTAATCAGATTGTCATTGCTGGCATTGGAAATTGAAATTTTACAGTTGAATTTGGATGACATTAGATATGGAATTTGGGATAAAGGTTAAGGTGGCTCACTACTCCATGAAATATTTTCTCAAATCAGCAAAAAATTACTTGATTATGATAGATTTCATAATGGATAAGAAGTATTCAAATCTAATAGGAAAAAAAATGTGCAAATTTGGATGAAAAATTACATTTTCATTTAATTCAGTTAACATGAACAAAAACTCCTGGCGGATTCGAACTCAATTGATCTGCAGTTCAGAAGCCTGATACTTTAACCACTGAGCTATGACGATATACAACCCAATCGTACAACCCAATCGTACGATATAAACAATTTAACAAAACATTTAAATCGCCATCTTGTGATGTAGTGTCTTAAAAAGTATAAGTGTAGATGTACATGTAGTGAGGTACCTTAATTCGATCCATTGGCTGTGGAATTTGAGGTTAAGCGTGATGATAATTGGTATAGAATTCTAGGATAACTGGTGACATCTGACATAAATATTTAGAATCTGTGTCAGTCTTCATTCTCTACAATGTACTAAATTAAGCATTTATCATATTCTAGCTCTTTTCGTCTGCCAATTAAATTACATGTTAATTATTATCATAGAGATATTTATAACAAAAGCAGGTTGAAACTTTGATCAGATTGGGTTAATATATAATTAACCAGAGAAAAATTACCCTAAAATTTGAATGGGCATTTATTCATCATCAGAATGTTGCAGGAAGAAAAAACAGAACATTTTTTATAAACCTTCCTGAAAAAATGTGTTCTGTATAGATATAAACTATAGATTGAATTTTAAAGGTAAAACTTGTAGATTTTTTAGGTACTGAATTGTTAATGTATGGCTAGACAATTCTAATTGAATCTGATAGGTATAGTACCAGTAATTTGTTGATTCCCCTGCTTAATATTTAAAAACATACAGTCAAACTTCGTTATCTTGAACTTGATCAGATTGTTTAAAAACTTTGAGATATCTGAGTATTGGGACTTACAAATCACTTCAACATATCCATTGTATTCGAGATATCAGTGTTCGAGATATTGAAGTTCAACTGTATATACATGCACATGTATTTTTAATCAAGTTTCATTTTTGTTTAAATTTAAAAAAATACCAGATAATTTTTTTTTGGGGGGGGGGGGGGTTGATTTAATTAAAGAAGGGAGCTCAAGGGGTGTATAAGGATGGATTTAGTTCCTGTAATATAGGAAAACTTTGATCATAGCAATGTAGCATGTTGAAAAACACACACAGAGAAAAAGCTCATTGAAAGCACAAAACGGTAGTAGCTCATCCAGACAAATTGGAGATGATTTTCATGCGTGTCCTACAATTGTATTAGCTCATTTCCACAGCAGACGCTGTTTAGCAGTTGGAAGCAGTTGCACAGACTTTCACTGTCGACTGGAGAGATTATTGGATTTTTATACAGGAAGGTGTTGCCCCGCTATCAGATAAAACAATTGTTCTGTAGACGCTACCATCTTTTTGTTCGGGTATTTATTAAAAGGTTTTTATCAGTTTCGAGTGCAATCTAGGTCTGCATCAAGCTTTCTTTTTATCTTCTCTTCGTCCTATTCCATCTCTGTATCAATCATGCTCTTTGCTCCAACCTTTTTAAGTGCTTCAAGAAGGATATGTCCCCGCCTCTCGTGTTTTTACCGTAATTGTGGGTTTCTAGGCCACCTAATTCAATTAAAGTTGAGTTTTACATGAAGTATTTTCCATGTTTAAATGTTTCCTTCCAGATTTGTCTTGTATCTATTTTGGAGTGATCCTTGAACATTAAAGACAGGGCCGACTGAAAATAATGCTCTTGAACGGGCATTTGTGTCTCAATTTGGATTATGGTTTTGGCCTATTCTTTTATAATTGTAAGTAAATCTAAATTTATAATTATTACAGTGAAATTGAACATGCATTTTTGAAATAACACCATCATATCCTTAAATGTGATAATAAATGAATTTAAAAAATAACTTTGGGAATGGGAAATTTCAATTTTGATTTCAAATGTGATTTATGATTTGTGAGAATTTAAAATGATGGATAAAGACTATAAAACAGTCTGAAATTACTTTCATGTTCAAATTAGGGTACTGAAATTGATAATTTTCACATTGTTTATTCATTATGTAGTCTATTTGTTCAGTGATAAGCTTTTGTTTAAATATTAATTATCATCCTGTTCTGTGGGTTTTATCGCAAATATATTTGTTAGAAGCGTTGTATCTTTAATTGAATCATGATTGAATCTGCACGTATTTCAGTTAATAATGATTAAAGCACTCTGGAAAACTTTTGAATAATTGATAAGTTAATGCATATTTGCATTCATATTGTGTACCTTAAATGATCTTGGGTAAGGTAAAGTTAATGGGCGATTGGTAAATTTATGGGTCTATTATATTTATAAGTTTTGTCTTCATGAATTTGACACCTGAATTCATACAGAAAGGCAATATGTTAAAACTGTTATTTCTAAAAGTTTATAATCATTACCAGGCAATCCATGTAAATTGACTTGGACGTTAACAAGTCTGTGTATTTGTGGACAGAAGCGTGTCTGTTATACAATTATTGTCCAAAGTCAAGGCTTTCTATCATGAAACGAAGGATATTGGAACCACCGATTGTCATTGGTCACATGTGTTTCATGGGAGACGCTTTGGCTCTTGGTTGCTTAACTTCCATAATTGTTGTCGAACGCTTGTCCCAGGGGCTTGTTAGACCCACTTTCATTCTCCTGGCCATGGACTAAAACTAATTTGTTGAAATGGGATTTGAGTATCTAATGCTGCTACTTCACTAAGCACAGGCCAACAGAAATCAAATTTTGAGTAGAGGTTAGATGTACCAGCGTTATAGTATTATATTTTGCATAAGTTGTGACTGAAAGATCGCATGTAGCAATTTAGAGTTTGGATCAAATTCCTATTGGCAGCAAGCTTTTTCTATCCATAAAGACATTTATGAATTTGTTTCAATATAGTGCTTACAAATTTAAAGTCAACAGTTTATGTACCTTAACAGCAATTTGTCATTACAGTCAAGCTTCATTATCTCGAACTAGATGGGACTGTTTAAAAACTTTGAGATATGAAAGTAAATTACTTAAAAAATAAGTGGTTATTACTTACAAATCACGTCGACGTTTCACAACAAGCTTGGATTGTAATTAGCATTTTACCAAGCTCATTCATAATTTTGTGTTTCTCTAATTTAAAGAAATAAGGTCTTTAAATTTTATACTTAGAAAACCCAAATTTAGGAAAACATTTTGATTTTCCTATATTCAAATTTGAAAAATAATTTTTTTGAAGATGTACAACAATACAGTTTATCACATTTTTAAATAATATATAGTGTACTGTGCAATCGTCATTGTTCGTGGGGGACCAATGTTCGTGGCTTTTGTGTATTTCCTGAAATTTCTTGATTTGCGTATGTTTTTAAATGAGATATGTTGTACTAGTTTTCATTGGTTAGTCAGCTTGCCGTAGTTGTAATAAACTTGTCAAGAAACTAGGCAATAGAATGAATTTATTCAGCATCCATTGTGTTGGATCAGATAATTATTTGTCCTAACAATGAAGTTTTCACAGCAACCTTAATTGTAAGATGATCCCATATTACGCGTATCAATATACATGTACCCATTCTACTTTGATTGGACACAGAGTGGCTAATGGAAGAGCAAATTGATTTTGGAATAATCAAAGTAGGAAATAGATAAAAAGAGATGTACAATAAAGGACATGTTATCAACAGGGGTTAAATATTGACCAATGAAACATGGTTCTAGACAGTTTCTTCTGCAAGCCAATCTTTTATTCAATCTATGCACCAGATGCTGTTTTTGTTATTAAAAAAATCGGGTTATTATAGACCTTGTTTAAGAATACAATAGAAATGGTTGAGACTCCCTAATCACATATTTATTATGAAATATCATACAGTTAATGGTGATTTTTGCAAAACTTCACTACACGGCTGGGCAGCGATTCTCATCAGATTCTGTCCTTTTTTTACAAAATTGAGAAAACAAATGGATGTTTAAGGTATCACACCGGTAATTGTTTTCACTATATAGCACTTTGGAGGGGAAAAAATTCTTAAAAATCAGTTTGTATTTCTCATGACAAAATATTCGGAGGAAATATTATTTGTTACCTATCTCATCAGCTAACACCATAAAAAGCTAGCTCCAAACAGGTCTACCCTCAAAACCACGTGTTTCCCGTTTGTATACAAACAGACTGTACACTCCCCAGGAAGCTGCTGCATGTGCCCTGAAAGAAATAGTCCCTGTGAAAAAAGATCATCACCTAACAAAATACATGAAATATCCTCCTCAGCTAGTGGTACAAAAAATTTGAAAACTGAGTAAAAGAAAATGTAAAAATGCAGTCAAGGAAAAAAATAATTCTGAAGTATTTATGGAACTACATTTGAAAATGTAAAAATGCAGTCAAGGAAAAAAATAATTCTGAAGTATATAATGGAACTACAATTGAAAATGTAAAAATGCAGTCAAGGAAAAAAATAATTCTGAAATATATATGGAACTACAATTGAATAAGTTCATTTTATTTTGATTGGTCGATGTTCATTTTGATTGGTCGATGTTCATTTTGATTGGTCGAGGTTCATTTTGATTGGTCGATGTTCATTTTGATTGGTTGATTACCGGTGTAATACCTCTAAGTTCATTTTGATTAGTCGATTACCGGTGTGATACCTTTAAGTTCATTTTAATTGGTCGATTACCGGTGTGATACCTCTTGGTTCATTTTGATTGGTCGATACCTTGAAGAGGGCTGGATAATCATGGCCATTTTATTCGACTATTTAGATCTTCTTAAGTAGGAGAGCTTTGTATAAGATAGAGAAAATTGCTCCGAGTTTAAAGCTAAAAAGTATGAATTTAAAAAAAAAAAAAAAAAAAAAAAAATGATAAATAATTACGAAAAAAATAATCTCTGAAAGTTTAAGGAAGATCTGATGGTTAAATTGTGACCACCCAGCCTCCGTAAGTAAATTAAAACTTACGCCTACTGCTGATAGTGATATCCCTTTTGGGACAGAGGCCACTCTCTATCCTGTGCTAATTGCAACTGTTTTAGTTACATGATGCCCTGACATTCCTATCCAGTTCGACAGCTAGATTAAACAGATTTGACAAATTAAAATTTTCACCACCATGCAGGTAGAAGTTAAAAATAAAACCAAACTGGAAATGATGATATTGAAATAGGGCTTCTTTTTTTTTTTAAACTTCAAAACGATAATTTCTCTAAAACTTAATGTGTTCAGGTGATGTTATATGAATATACATATACAGATTTAACTTTGGACAGCATAAGAACACACTTTATTATCCCCTCGCACAACTTGTTGCGAGGGGGATATAGCATCGCTGCTGTGCGTGTGTGTGTGTATATATGTATGTATATATGTGTGTCCATTTCAGCCTTTTTAGCAAAATTTAGAGAAAGTAAACAACTTGATATTTTGTTGGATGTAAGCCCTGTAAAGGTAAAAAGCAAACATTTTTGAGAAATGGGGAGTTTAAAGGATGTCCAATGTGAAAAACTGAAGCAAGCAGGAGATTAAGTTCACCCTAATTTAATTGAAATAAGCAGCCGTCTGAGCCAAATTTCGGTCTGTATTTAACAAATTACTTAGAGAAGAACAGGTTCATAATTCAGAAGAGACTTTGACAAATATCATCAACACGATTAACCGGGAATTCATTGTTAATCACTGAAGATATGTTACTCTTTTTAAAGCTGACATGAATTCATAAATACGCATTATTTCCCTTTTATCTCCGACAACCGCCATATTAGTTGTCGATTTCTATTGTTCTGCTCATCGCTACCCACCCCCTATATAAGCTGAGAGCACTATTCATGCTTCACCGCATTCAGGTATTTCATGCACCCGAACACGTTGCCTTGGACGAAAAGACGTGTAGAAACGCGTTTTGAAGAAAAAATAAAATGACAACCACTGCACTGGCAAGATATATCCAATACACGATGAAACAAGTCAGACTGAAATCCAGACGCAGATACTTATAAAATTCCTCGATAATTGTGGACCGTTTTCCTGTGTATGTTATAACATCGCACATGCGCAAACAACACACTGTGGCAGATCGAGCAATGTCATTGATCGCATGGATTTTAGAAACGGGGAACGGATTGAAACGATGTTACATTGTCATTTTCTTGGAATTACTATCATTTATCTACTGTGTTCGATGTAGTGCCACCGGGGTTTTCGAAAAAGACGCAGACGTTATTCACTCTGTATGAACGGCACACGTGTTCGATGTGAATGCGGAGTAAGGCAGCACTGTATGTGCAACATAATAAAGATATCTGGAAAATCCTTTCACAGAATAAACATATTTTGTATTTCACTGATTGTTGTTTTCTTTATTCTTTACAACAAACATTTTACTACAATGTGTAGTTCATGCATTTAGAAGTACGTGCAACCCGAATGCCTCGATCGGAAAGCAACCGACCGTAACTTTCTCAACCGATATATATACCCCAGTGGTAGTAGAGGAGCGATCGAAACTAATATGGCGACCAAATGCTTTTATGAGTTCATGTCAGCTTTAAGATATTGGGGTTAGAATTACGACATGTTAACTTGAATTTTCTCATATAGCAGACTATAAATTGTCAGATCTTAGATACGTTTCCTTTTCAAAATGAAACTTAAATTTGCCTACACTAATCTTCTACATGCATAATGTATGTCACTGGATAAAGAGAATTTATTAAACTACATTACTAAAGTTTAACATGTTTGTGGTGTGTTTTTCCTAGTTATGGGAGCAATTGTACAACCACGTAAATGCACCCATCCCCCATGGATATGCACAGAGCATGCATGGGAATAGGAATAAACGAAATATTTTAATTCAAATGGTTTTTAACAAGTTAAATATTTGGTCTCCTCAATTACATGTTTATTTCTGAATAATGCATTTCCCCACACAATATTTTCATTTCAGGAGGGGATGCTCCGCTTTGCGGTGCCCTTGTTGCAATTGGCATTGTACAATTATATAAATGGATTGACATCATTCGCATGACAATAAACTGTATTAAAAAATATCTTGCTGTTCTGACACTAAAATCTCACACAAAAACACAATTAGTTCCCTTAGCGGAATCATCTAAAGTGTTAAAAAGATTTCAAAAAAACAATTTTTTACTTCTTTTTGTTACCAAACATAGTTGCATCTTGTGATAAATTCTCTTTGAATGTTGAATTTCCCTTCATTGTATGGGTAGCCTATCCTGGGGCAATCGAAATGCAAGATTGAAATGAATTAGTATTTTAAATGTCAAATGACAAAGTTACAAACCTCAAAACTTCTAAGACCATAGAACGCCCCCCCCCAAAGATGGCGACTGTTAAGGGACATGATTTTTTTGAAAGCATTTAGCAGTATTCAACTAAGATCCCAACTTGGTTATCTATTGGTCTTTTTAGCTCACCTGAGCCAAAGGCTTAAGTGATTTTTTTCTGACCAAAATTTGTCTGTTGTCAGTCATTGTTGTCATTTATATTTTCTTCCCCAAAACAGCCAGACCAATTTCAATCGAACTTTGCATAGGAATTATTTAGGGAAGGGGATTCAAGTTTGTTCAAATGAAGGGTCACACCTTCTTTAAAGGGAAGATAATTTTGAATTGTTGAAATTTTAATGGAATTTTTCAAGAAGATTCTCAAAAACCATTTATTATCCTGAAATGCTAAAACCTGTGTGGAGGTATCCTCAGGGTGGATTCAAGTTTGTTCAGGTCATGATCCCTGGCGGTAAGGTGGGGCCACAACATGGGTGAATTTTAACATAAGAATAAATGGAGAAAAATCTTTAAAATCTTCTTAAAAACATTTTAGGTCAAAAAAGCTGTTACTTGTGTTGAAGCATCTTCAAGTAGTGTAAAAGTTTGCAAAACCATGATCACTGGGTGTTGGGTAGGGACTCAATGGAAAGGGTTGAATTTTTACATAGGAATAAATAGAGAAAAATCTTATTCTCAAAAATGGAAACAACAAAAGGAGCTTAATGTTTAACTTAAGACTATGTTTGGAAAAAAATTTGAAAATCTTTAAAAATCAAAATATTCTCTGCTAAGTTGTCTAAATATTTTGTATTTGATACCCTTACATGGTATGAAGCCTTTATTGGCTATTGTTGCTCAGGTGAGCGATGTGGCCCCTGTTATAAACATGGTTTGTTTCTTCAGCTTGCAAAGCCCCTTGCTGTTTATCTTCAGTTTGTAATATTTCCATCTAGAAACTGTCACACAACAAAGGTTTATATCTCTTTAGGTTGATTGATACACAAATAAAGCAGACAAAAGAACTAGGTTTAAAGATGATGTTAGACAAGCATGATTGGTTTATATATATGTTAGTTGGGTTCATTCCTCGTGTTGATAGGTGTCTGTGATATTTGATGTTTTTGGGGTTTTTTTTACAATATTTACATACAGGTTTGGTTTCTAATATTATTATCTTTGCATTGCAGATGAAAATGAGAAAGCATAATATCTGGGTGAGTAATGGCTTTGCAGGAATTATTTCTTACCAAATTTAGTGAAATACAGACAATGTGTGCAGACTGAATTTAATAGTGAATTACTTGTTGAAAGATGCTGTAAATGATTTGGAAATGTTTAAGTTGAGGGATTTTTTGCAAATTTAATGACAAAGATTTTTGAAAATGATCACAGCGCAAACAGTTTTCAAACATGCTTCTGGCACAATGTAAGAAAAATGGGTAATGATTTAATTTTTAAAGTTCCAGAGAATATACCCAACTTAACTCAGACTTTTCATGACAAGAAAATTATTTGGGGGGATTGATATTTGATTTTAAAGGGGGAGGGTTATTATAACTCTGTATACATATTTATACATCATAATATATGAAAATTCATTTTACCTATTAAAACAACTTTTGAGTGTTTTGATTTTGATTGTTGCAGATTATGCCATAAATCTTTCAAAACATGGGATGCATTTTCACAAAGCCTGAAAGAAATGGCAGAAACCGCAGGATATTCAGAGTGTACAATGTGGACGAGCACGGAGAAGAATTGAACAATGGGAAAATTGAGGTGACAGAATCGGACCTAATTCTTTATCACCGTCAGAAGGAGATTCGATGGCCGCTACGTTGCCTGAGGCGCTACGGATGGGAGGAAGAACTGTTTTCATTTGAAAGTGGCCGCCGATGCGCCACAGGACCTGGAATTTTCGCTTTCAAATGTCAGAGAGCAGAAGTGTTGTTCAACACAGTGCAGGAGTCTATTCGAAGGGCGGGACAAAGTGATCCACCTGCCAATCCTTTGGGAGATACTCATAGCAATAGCCGCCCCCCATCCATGATTGAAATCCCCGATTTCCAAAACAGGGATGATAACCAAAGAAACGGAATGGAAAGAAACGGAAATCCACATGTCCCCCCGAACACTGAGAATTATGTGAACCAATCGACTGTCGATATTAGAAATCAGTATGAGAACACCGATGCCCCCTGCTAATGCTACTCAGAGTATCTTTGATATCCTACACATGGACATCCCCCCACAGAGTCGGGATCAGCCCAATATCAACTACACGGACCTAGTGTTCACGTCAAGTGATGACAGCTTGTGTAATAATGAGAATGGTGGTCTGGAGCCCGAAGACGGATCTCCGGCTAATACGGAGGATGTCTTCTTAGAAGACAACGTGCAGAACTATGTGAATGTTGAGCCGGACAAGCAACCCCCCAGACCCCCTCCCCCGCTCATGACCAGGCGAGACACGAACAACGGACTGAGTAACTACAGCAATCAGTCCGTGTCGACCATGGATCCGCAGGGGTGTCTGTACATAACCGTAGACACAGGGTCAGTCTCCACACAGGCTGTCCCAGCCCCACCCGCTCCGGTCAGAGAGCAGCCACCCACGTACGCTGTGATAGACATCGCGAAGTCGGAGGCTCTGCAGAACACTCAGAGGGACCGTGTCAGCAGTCGTTATGAGGATAATGACAATGGCAGTCGCAAAACGCGGCACAACAGCACCTTCAACTAATCCCCCCTCACCCCTTCAAGAAAGAGATTAATGTGTGGATTTGTTAATATGTACATGCTACCAAAGGGTAATAATTGTGTTAGTCTTCTAGTGATATTAACCATTTTATAAGGCCATCTAAGAAAAACAGTTGTTTTCATCAGTTTGTACATGTATTGCTTAGTTAATACATATGTGTATATACATGTACTTCGATCAGTGGGTTTTTTACCCAGATTTCTCCATGCCTACAAAAAAAGAAGGTTGTTAATTTTGTGATTGAATTGTAAGATGGTAAGATTTAATGTTCATATTGACATGATGTTGTCTTTCAAACAAAGGTGTTGAGTTGTATCTGTTTTTTTATGCTTTATATGGATATTTTTTCTTCCCAATTATCCTCCCCCATACATGTGTTTAAAAATGAATTCAGTATTTTTGTACATTGTGTATATTGTTATGAGTATGAATTTTTATAGCATTAATTTTATAATCCATTATATTTATCAATTAACTGTTCTTAAGGTTGTCCATGTCTTCATTTACTGACTTTTCTTTCAACTGTCTTTCTGTGCATCCAAAATGAATAAATTGTGTATTTCTTGTTCCAACTTAAAAAATGATTAGAGTTGATAGTTAGGGAAAACATTTTATCTCATTTTAAACTTTTCATTATTGAGTAAATTTTGAATTAAATCTGAACGTAGCATCTCAAATACACTGGGCAAGACTTTATTTTTTCAAACTGATGTCATACAAAGTTCTGTTAATGCAGAAAAGATCAATATTGGGTTATTTAAGAATACTGGGTATAATTAAATTCAAAATGATAACTTTGGGGGAAATATTTTGATAAAAATATCAAAAGTGGTTACACTTAATTAAGTTTCGTTTTAAGAACCAGAATGACACAACTTTCCTTGGACTAATTAGCCAATTTCTTGTGAATAATATCTACTGGTGGCTTTTCTTTCATCTTGAAGCATTAGAACAAAGGATTTTTAGGAATAATTTACATAAATTGGTGCAATTTTTATTTTATTTTGTATTTTAAAAGTGTATTGTTTTGCCTTAGGAGCAATACATGATAATTATTTTAAAAAAAAAAAGGTTTGAAAAATTTAAAAATTGTATTTTAAATACATGTATATGCAGAAAAACAAACAAATGAAATGATTTCAAAATGTGAACAGCATTTTTTTTTATCAAAACTGTGAGTATGTTAAAACTCTCAGGAAAGTATATAATGTGAACTGATTATTGTTGAATGTGTGTAGATAAATGTGTAGAAGTTTCACATAGAACCCTTTAACTTATTGCCAAACACGTGTGAACTATATGAGCATTATTCTTTATGTGAATATATATTATCCTTTGATAATCCTACAAAACATTAGTGCCTTTCCAATAAGAACTACACTGGAAAAAAAAAAAAACAAGCTACAAGTTCACATTTTTTTTTAAAGTGATTTTTTTTTTTTACTTTTTACTATGCTGCGTAATTTGTGATGATACCCTTTTATCACTTGTTAATTCTGCAAAATGTAACTCTTGATTTCTTTCAATGTTATTATTTTATTTCTTCATTTTTAGCTTTACTTTCTACCTTCTTTTTTTTTTAAATTCATTTAATGTCATCTCACATATCATCTAGCGTATCAATATTGTATGTTATCTTGGTCCATTTTTGTATTGGAAGCACATCAGACTTTTAATGACTTCATGTATTATTTATTTGAGGTTTTTTTTTTTATCTCTCATAATGTTTGAAAGTCAATAAGATTATCAAAATTATCATTTACTTCCGATAATAGACATTGCATTGCCTGTGCACATACTGAGAAATATGTTTCTGTGTATATTGTAGGTAGAGTAGCATAAGTTTCATAAATTGATTCATGTAATAAGAAGACAAATTACTGAACTTCATTAAATGTACCAGAGAAATATTAAAACAGTGGGAGACAGGTGTTTGTCAAATGAAGTACATATTAAATACAAACTCACTCAAAAAAAAATTAACTCCTTAATTCCAATATTAAGAGGTAAAATACCGATACTTAATGTTTGAAAATGTTGAAATGAAACTATATGATGGTGATTTAATATTTTATTGAAATGCTGACTTCAGACACCACTGCAGGTCTTTCTACGTAAACCTACATGCTTCATAAGTTATTTATGAAAGATTTTGCACAAGTGTTGCCATGCAGCTATGACCTTTATAAAATCTGATACGACTATGAATATTTACGGTGTTTATTTGATCATGGAAATTCCACCTTCTTCGATATTTATTTCCCTTTATTTCTACTCAATACTCCCACCTTTCTCTAAAATCAATAATCAAATTTATAATTTATCAAAATATTGAATATAATTAAAGAATGCATTTTAAAATCAGCTTAAGAGTACTAAATGTGACAACTTAATTTAGCAATTTACCAGTAGTAAACTGGTCACAGTGACTAATTTTACAATACTAATGAATTTGACTAAACTTTTTTTGTAAGTAAACAAAAATAAAATGGGTTTTATTTAAAAATTAAAAAAAAAATCCAAAAAATTTTGAATGATAAACTTTTTTGGTCCCTCTGTAAAAATTAAAAAAAAAAATCCAACAAATTTTGAATGATAAACTTTTCTTGGTCCCTCTGTAGGAATTTTAAAGAGAATTCAATATCCAAAATGACATTTCCCCTCCCATAACCTTAGTACCTGGATAGTAACTAAGTCTGTTAAACCATATTTCTTCTTCATTTTTGAGTGCACATGAACATACATTATGATCCATGCTTTGAATGTTAAGCAGAGAGAGAGGGAGGATTTCAGTTTTCTAGTCAATGTCAGAAAAAAATACTTTGTCTTTTTTTTCTTTTATTTTACATGTGCATATATAAAAACATCTGAAGCAATAATATGGATATTATTTGTTGTAAGGTATATCCTTTAACTATACATGTATGTGACATTTTCAGTCAAAGGTAGAAATTATTAATCATCTTATCGCATTGATCTATGCTTATAAAATTTTCTATTTGATACATGAAAGCATTTCATTATCCATGATTTTCATGTGACATTTTTTTTTACAAGGGGAGGGTTTTTTGTACACTTATAACAAAAGTCCTTCTTGTTTAGTTTGATCCAAAAATGTTTTCATAAAATGCTATATAATGTCGTTTAAAAAAAACCCCCAAGTAATAAAGACTTCAGACTTTCCACTAGCATCTTAACGCCTCAATGATAGAAGAGAATTTCAGATAATATATAATAAAGGACCAGGGAATATTTTATTTTGCCTAGCATGATTGATAAATTAGGTTGTGTTTTTGTTTTAAAAAAAAATCATTGATAATTGAGGGAAAGTGCATTGAAATATATTTTCCTGACATCTTTGCATTCCAATAGTAGGACAAATAGAGTCATGGAATGAATATTTAAACATTTTGAGAGGGGAGGAGGATTTTTTGGCACTTATTTAGAGTAAGATTGGGGATAATGACTGGGTCAGCTGAAACCACTAGTTAAGTACCATTAGATAGCGGATTTTCTGTATGAATAAGCCTGAATTTGGCATTGATTATCTCTGATGCAGTTATTGCTGGATTCCTTCCAGTGATTGCAAAGGCTAGCTGGCTTTTATATTCTTCCTTCTTTGGCTGTACTCTTGTTTTTGACACAGAAATGCAGAATCAGTTTGGGCTTATTGTCAAAAGAAATATTTGTTGGATGAAGCAAGAGAGAGAGAGAGAGAGAGAGAGAGAGAGAGAGAGATGAGGAAATATGTCAGTTACAAGTCTTAATGCATATTGTCAGATGTTGCACATTTCAAAAAGAAAAAATAATGGTGATAATGCTTTAATTCTGGGAGATATTGATTATTTGTTTTCCCTGTAGAAAATAAGAAGGAGACAGTGTTATTAATTTGGGTTATTGATTCTGTTGCCGCAGTTTTAAGATGGCCGGGATGCCGCCCGTGTCTTTAAGGATATGTGTCTTTAATGTCTTGGAAAGGTATTGGTTTACAAATAGGGAAGTGAATTTTATGACTACGGAGATGGAAAATATAATTATTTTAAAGATTTAGCTTGCTTGTTTCAAAACAAACTAAAGAAGTACATAAATACTCATAGCTATTTGATGAAAAAAATTGTATAAGGGGGGAGGGGGAGGGGGCTTGGGTATTCAATCATAAGCAAGATATACATTCTGAACAGATCTCAGTTATATTTATATTTTTTTCTGGGAATTTTATCCTCTGACACAGACATTTCTTTTTCATCAAAATTCATTCCGCAGATCTTTTTTATCAACTATTTCCGATCAGATTTTTAACATTTTACGTTAATTTATGTTTATAACATAAAAGTGAAATATATATCAGTGGAACTATCTTAGTCTAAGAGCAGAGTATAGTTAATAATAGAGTAGAGTTGAATCTGACAATGGGGCATTCCATTTAGATATAGAACAAAACACAGAACAATGCAGTAGTAAGTCAGATATTTATGATATTACAGAAACATAATCCAAGTGAGTATATGTTTAGAATACTCAAATGGTCAAGATGTCATTTGCATAATTATGTATCGATCATTTTCATCTATAATTGCTGAATTTTCCAAACTGCTTAGATGTAGGTCAAAAAACAAAACAAGAATCCAGATTGGTCGAATGTATGTAGATAAAATTGGAGAAGGATTTTGTAAATAAATTTAATAAGATGGTAAATAAGTTCTTTTTTTTTGTCAAGCAAAATATAATATTGTTCTCATATAGGGCTTGAAATTAACTCAATATCTCTTGAAATGGAATATTAAAACACCTGTGCAAAAAAATCCCAAAATTTATTTTGTTTTTAAAATTAGATGCTTTGAAGAGCTATATATTTAATAATTAAAACCTTTTAAATGCTTGTTTTGTTTTCACACTTGAAGCAATCTGATTTGTTACTTCCTATAGATAAGTGGTGTAAAAAAACCCATTGAAATATAAACAAATTAAAAGAATCATTGGTTTGCATCCTTTGAATAATTCTTTTTTTTCAACTTTTTAATACTCTGTTTCTGTAAGGAATTGTTTATTTGTTTCAGTTTGATCTAAAAAAAATCTACTTTATTTTAATGCATGTATTCTCACTGAAGGATTAGAATGCAGAACTTTTGGAATGACTTGCGTCGATTATTTCCAAACTGATTAAATACTTGTATAATTATATATCTTTAAATTTTAATGCATTCTCTCATCAATGCAATAGAGGCCATTTTTTAGATTGTGTCGGTTTATAGTTGTAAATGATGGAAGCTGAAAAGAAGAATTAGCTGAAGAGGCCTACATTTGTTGTGTGTTATCGACATTTTATTTTATATATCATGCTTGTCTATATTATATTACCTGTTTTAATGTTAATTTTGAATCACTAAATGGCTGGTTGTCCTTTCTGTTACATATATATATTTTTTGTACATGTACATTGCTATATATCCATACTGAATGTTTGACGTACAAAAAATAACTGATAGATTCAGTGTTTATCAGTGTTTGATGCTGATTTTTACATTTGTGTTCACATTATGTGCAATTTTGTGTTTTGTTTCACACTAATATGGTTTTCTGGTCATGTGATTCAGTGATTTGACCATTGTGTTGACCTTGTCAAAATAAATATACATGTACAATTTGTTTGTAATTTGTTGTGTTCATGCGCAGATCTAGAAGAGGGGGATTGGAAGGTCTGGATCCACACATGGTGTTTATTTACTCACATGTGCAGACCAAAGCAGTTTTTTAGCTCACCCGAACTGAAGGTTCAAGTGAGCTTTTCTGATCACCTGTTGTCTGTGATCCATCCATCTGTCTGGTCGTCCGTCTGTCAGTAAACTTTTCACTTTTTAGCTCACCTGAGCTGAAAGCTCAAGTGAGCTATTCTGATCACATTTTGTCTGTCGTCCGTCTGTCCGTCCGTCCGTAAACTTTTCACATTTTCAACATCTTCTCAAGAACTACTGGGCCAATTTCAGCCAAACTTGGCACAAATCATCTTTAGGCAAAGGGGATACAAAGTTGTGAAAATTAAGGGTCACACTCGTTTTCAAAGGGAGATGATTAGAAATTAATGAAAAATTTCGAGAATTTTTCAAAAATCTTCTTCTCAAGAACCAGAAAGCCAGGAAAGCTGAAACTTGTGTGGAAGCATTCTCAGGTAGTGTAAATTCAAAGTTGTGAAATTCATGACCCCCAGGGGTAGGGTGGGGCCACAATGGGGGGTCGAAGTTTTACATAGGAATATATAGAGTAAATCTTTAAAAATCTTCTTCTCAGAAACTAATCAGCCTGGAAAGCTGAAACTTGTGTGGAAGTATCCTCAGGTAGTGTAGATTCCAAGTTGTGAAAATCATGACCCCTGGGGGTAGGGTGGGGCCACAATGGAGGGTCGAAGCTTTACATAGGAATATATAGAGTGAATCTTTAAAAATCTTCTTCTCAGAAACTAATCAGCATGGAAAGCTGAAACTTGTGTGGAAGCATCCTCAGGTAGTGTAGATTCAAAGTTGTAAAAATCATGACCCCTGGGTGTAGGGTGGGGCCACAATGGGGGGGGGGGCAAAGTTTTACATAGGAATATATAGAGTAAATCTTAAAAAATCTTCTTCTAAGAAACTAATCAGCCAGGAAAGCTGAAACTTGTGTGGAAGTATCCTCAGGTAGTGTAGATTCAAAGTTGTGAAAAGCATGACCCCTGGGTGTAGGGTGGGGCCACAATGGGGGGGGGCAAAGTTTTACATAGGAATATATAGAGTAAATCTTTAAAAATCTTCTTCTCAGAAACTAATCAGCCAGGAAAGCTGAAACTTGTGTGGAAGTATCCTCAGATAGTGTAGATTCAAAGTTGTGAAAATCATGACCCCCGGGAGTAGGGTGGGGCCACAATGGAGGGTCGAAGCTTTACATAGGAATATATAGAATAAATCTTTAAAAATCTTCTTCTCAGAAACTAATCAGCATGGAAAGCTGAAAATTGTGTTGAAGCATCCTCAGGTAGTGTAGATTCAAAGTTGTGAAAATCATGACCCCTGGGTGTAGGGTGGGGCCACAATGGAGGGTCGAAGCTTTACATAGGAATATATAGAGTAAATCTTTAAAAATCTTCTTCTCAGAAACTAATCAGCCTGGAAAGCTGAAACTTGTCTGGAAGCATCCTCAGGTAGTGTAGATTCAAAGTTGTGAAATTCATGACCCCTGGATGTAGGGTGGGGCCACAATGGGGGGGGTCAAAGTTTTACATAGGAATATACAAAGTAAATCTTCAAAAATATTCTTCTCAGAAACTAATCAGCCAGGAAAGCTGAATCTTGTGTGGAAGCATCCTCAGGTAGTGTAGATTCAAAGTTGTGAAAATCATGACCCCCGGGGGTAGGGTGGGGCCACAATGGAGGGTCAAAGTTTTACTTAGGAATTTATATATAGAGTAAATCTTTAAAAATCTTCTTCTCAGAAACTAATCAGCCTGGAAAGCTGAAAATTGTGTGGAAGCATCCTCAGGTAGTGTAGATTCCAAGTTGTGAAAATCATGACCCCTGGGTGTAGGGTGGGGCACAATGGAGGGTCGAAGTTTTACATAGGAATATGTAGAGTAAATCTTTAAAAATCTTCTTCTCAGAAACTAATCAGCCAGATGATTCTTTTTAATTGTTAAGACTTTGGCTCCAGGACAATTCTTCGGCCTCACAAGAAGGTTCAGAGTTTGATGTAGCTTTATATCCCATATATAAACAATTGTTAAGGATCTTTTTGAGAACTGCAATACTCAACATGTGATATGACTATAAAATCATCCTGTTAGAAAAGGGACTAATGATTATAAACATAAGAATATGCAGGGGGGAAAATGGATTTTATTTATGCAGGATCTACATGTATTATTGTACATTGTCCAGATTGTTTGTGTTATGAGTCCATTAAGCTGATTTTATCATACCTATTGTTCCTCAGGTGAGCGATGTGGCCCATGGGCCTCTTGTTTTACTTCTTCTCGAGAACCACTGGGCCAAATTTAACCAAGCTTAATACAAAGCATTTTTATGGGAAGGGGATTCTAAATTATTAAAATAAAGGGCAAATCCCCTTTTAAAAGGGAGATAATTGCAAAACAGTGAAAATAGGGTGCATGTCTTAAAAATTTTTAAGAACCACTGCACCAGAAATGCAAATATTTACACTAAAGCTTGTATATATAGTGAAGATTATAGATTGTTAAAATTGTGACCCCTGAACCAATACTGGGGCCCCAAGAAGGGTTCAAAATTTCACATAGAAAAAAATAGGGAAAATATTTAAAATTCTTTTTTTAATAACCACGATGCTACAATTTGTGAGATTACTATGCAAGCATCCTCAAATAATGTAGATTATAAATTGGTAAATTTGTGACCCCCGGACCAATACTGGGGCTCCAAGAGGGGTTCAAAGTTTAACATAGAAATATATAGGGGAAAATGTTAAAAAACCTTGTCAAGAACTTCAATGCTCCAATTTGTGAAATTACTATGCAAGCATCCTCAAATAATGTAGAATCTAAATTATTACAATTGTGACCCTCGAACCAATACTGTGGTCCCATGAGGAGTTCAAATTTTAACATAGAAATATATTGGAGAACTTTTAAATAAACTCCTTCTCAAGAACTACTATGCTACAATTGTGAAATTACAATGCAAGCAGCCTAAGATCATGTAGATTCTTCATGCTTAAATTGTAACCTCTTGACTAATACAGGGGTCCCAAGAGGTGTTTAAAGTTTAAAATAGAAATATATCGGTAAAATGTTTTAAAAAACATATAAGATTATACTAGGAACTGTTGTTAAAATGAGCGATGTGGTCCATGGGCCTCTTGTAAGTGGATGGGGTACTGATCAAACTTTTATATATACGGTACTACATTCATGTATACTTAGGTGTAAACGTTAAGGAGACTGGATGGTCAACAATTAAATTAACCATCAGAACTACCTGGTAGATTTTTTATATCATTTTTTATATCATTTGTTAATCTATAAAGTATTACCGGTATAAAAATTCTATAAATTTGTAGTATTTTCCTACATCTATATGCAATGCTCTTTTTATAAAGGAGATTTATAAAGTCTAAAAATGGCCACGAGCATCCAGTTATCTTAATTGTGAATAGCAAGGCCTATTGGATTTCGTTATTGATGTTTTAAACTATTGGAATATCGGAATCAACGTTATTATACCTATACACATATTTGAGTCAATGAAATAGAATCAACATGATTACTTTACTAGTGTAAAAATCAATTAATTTGTCAGCTATCGACTTATTATTATATGATTCAGCCCAATCGGAATCAACATGGCAGTAAAATCTTAAGCAGTATGAATGTACTAATAAAAATATATGTATTGATGACATTAAATAAAATGTCTGTATTGATATATGAATCAATAAAATTAAATCAACATTTCTGTACTAATATAAAAATCAAATCAAGCGAAGTAAAAATAATTGTACTAAAGTGAAAATGGAATCTACGAAAAATTAATATCTGCGCAAAATCGCATAAAAAGCAGCCCTTGTGGATTTTGAAAGTTTCGCTTTTATTTTTCAGACAGTTTTGAACTCCATTGAACTATTACAAAATACTGCTGCTCGCGATTTTAAATTCTTGCGATCTGATACAAGAGAGCAGAATCGCGGATTTAAATATCCGCGTAAAATAAGGAATTTATGAAAAAGACTTAAAGGGGAATTAATCACGATTTTGGTCAAAATTTATTTTTTCGATTTTAATGTTTACAGTGCTTCGGTAAGGCATTTTTTAATGGGCAACCAAAATTTGAGTGTCATTTGATGAGATAAAAGCGAGTTACAGAGCTTACAATTCTTCGCTTTGTAAACAAAGCGTTTGTTTACATTTCGAATGTAGGAGTGAAAATTCCAGTTTTAGACCTAAAATAAATGTGTTAATAGTTAGGAACTGTTTATTAATGCTTAAAATGAATAATAAGATAGAAAAACCAGCTTAAAAAATATTAACTGATATATTGAACCTATGTAAACAAAAACAGGGCACGAGCCTTGTTTACATAATGAAGATATGGATCGTCAGAAATGCATTTTTAAAGCATTAATATTGCAAATAACAAAAACAGAACAATAAATTTGACCAAAATAGTGACCATGCCCCTTTAATGCAAAACCAAAGTAAACCATCTGTACTAATATGTGAATCAATAAAATCGGAATCAACATCACTGTACTAATATGTACTAGTGTCCTTTCCGATATATTTCATTTTATCAAATAAAATATACAACATGACTACTTTCATTTTACATAAATGTATATATCGGAAAGGACACTAGGCATAATGTGTAAATCAATAAAGTTTAAATCAACATCATTGTACTAATATTGAATCAGTAAGATCGGAATCAACACCACTGGACTAATATGCACATTAATAGTATAGGAGAGAACATAAATAGGCATTATGCCTGCTGTTCAATCCATTTCAATGTATCTATATACTTGAATAAAATACTTTTTAAATTAAATTAATAGTACTAAAGGCCTAATGTGTGAATCAATAAAGTTGAAATCAACATCATTGTATTAATATGTAAATCAGTAAAATCGGAATCAACACCACTGTACTAATATGCACATTAACAGTACTAGGCCTAATGTGTGAATCAATAAAGTTGAAATCAACATCATTGTACTAATATGATATGTGAATCAATAAAATCGGAATCAATGTTGCTGTACTAATTTGTGGATCAATAACATCAGATTCAATGTTGCTGTTTTACTATGTGAATCAATAAAATCGGAATCTATGTCATTGTGCTAACACATTCAACATTTGTTTTATTACATGAAAACATACACAAAATCAAGAAAGAGTCTGAAAACAATTTGTCAATTTTTTTTTATTTCAGCATAGAAATTGCAAGTTCAAAATTTGCGCAGACTCATTTCCCAAATATCCACGAAAAATTTACGACGGAGGATAATGAAATGTATTATAATCAACCATAACTGTATTGATATATGATGGAACCATACTAAAGTTGTAAAGTGGTTAAATAACTCGATTTATTATTAAGAAAACCTCTTGATAACTGGTTACTAGTATATACTAGGTATTTCTGTCCTTTAAGCAGTCACACTGGACTGAAATGCTTACATTTTCTACGAAAATAGTACATGTATATATCCTGTCGATGGCATACAAGAATAGAGTAGTAATAGAGAAGAATGTCAAATTTTATAGCAGAATATATTAAAAGAAAAGGAAAAATTATAGCAGATCGGGAAAATATGACACGTTAAATTAGTACGTGTATAATTACTGTTATACAAGGGCAGGCACGTAGGTATAGATCGTTGTTTTGAATGTTGGGGGAGGGGTCATGGTTTAACTCTTCGCAGGGGAGGGGGAGGGGGTGCAACTCTTTGATAATTCACTTTTTTATGTAAAAAGGAAAATCTCTGCTGCGAAGAAAAACGAAAAAGAATAGGACACCCCCGACCCCCCCCTCCCCCAAACCCCAACTGATGCTACGCTTCTGAAGGGACAATTTTATCTCACATCTTCCACACAATTCAACAATTGTCAAACATTCTATAAATTCTTTCAATTCATTATGTCTATTTTGGTATTTTTATTACCACTTTCAGATGAAGTTGACACGACAGTCAACTCCGAGTGCGGATCTAGAGTAGGTCGAAGGCCCCCCCCCCCCCCCCCCCCCGGAAAATTCATCAAATATCTTAATTTACAGTAAAATTGCCGAAAATAGGCTTTGAGTCCACACACCGGTTAACATGATATCCTTCACAAACCCCTCCCCCGGATTTTTTTTTTTTTTTTGAATCCGCTTATTTCCAGGACTGCGTTTTACAAAAGAACAAGTACGACTTGCGATCAAATCATTGAATGCTTATTAATCACAATCAATCAATGTTTCAATTTAATGGCTGTAAAATATAATGGGTTTCCGTTTTGCACACATTTGATAATTGGGTATAGGTGTGATATGTGTTGTAATAGCAATTATAGTCTGCTTTCGGTCAAAGATTTTACCTGGATTTTTACCTGTGTTTTATCAGCGCCTTAACGATAGAACAAGAAGAATACAGATATCTTGTTGTGCTTTATAACTAATTACTATCACCATTTTTTTCGTTTGATAAAATAAAGATAATGATATAATTAAAAAGTATTCAATTTCCACGCACTGATAAAAAAATAATAATTAGATGATTTGACTTTTTACAGTTTTTGAAGCATATAAAATTGCCGATTTATCATTATACAGTTTGTCTATTTTCTTCGATTATTCAAGCCACAACATAAATGAAAAATATTTAGCAGCCTTTTCACTAGACACATTTCCTCCATTTATGTCAGCAAAAGCAATAATCAAATATTAACATATGGCATTTTCTCTTCAAACTTTTAACATGTACATGTACTTACTATAGGCAGTAATTTAAACAAAGGCGCTATACACATTCAACATTTTTGCAATATCCATGTTTAAAAAAAAAATAAAATTGTTCATGACCAAATTGATGTTTAAAATCAAATTCATGAATATGGATGTCAATTATTATGTGATTTTATGCAAGTAATATTGTAACATAAAATAAATGTAGATATCAGTTGCGAGTAGATATGTTTTATTTATTTTATTGTCAACTGCCCTCGCAGGAATTGTAATATAGACTATAGCAATTAAGCAATTATCTCACCTGGTCAAATTCCGTTTCGCACACATTTTTTTCGATACCTAATTTACAGATGTGTGCAAAACGGGAACAAACCATATAATGATTTTAGAAATCAAAATAGTTGTACATTGATTGTTTTATAGATAGATTTTGTAGGAAAAGACTTCTATTATTCTTTTTTATTTGTTCTTTATTGTTTTTCTTAATTTACACTTAAATCACAGTATACCAATTGTCGTACATATTGCTACTCTGTATGTATAACTGTTTGGTGTGCATTGTATAAGTTCTCGGGTATGGTCGCGAGTCTATTCCAGTATACGAGAAATTAATACTAAATTAATAGTTAAAGTGAAAAATTGGTAGTCTATCGTCCACTGAAAAAAAAAATAATTCAAAATTTGTCCTTTTTTCTACCCTGGTTCAATGATTTTACCAAAATCTGATACGTATAAATTTTTACCCTCACAATTTTTTTTAAAATATGCATTAGTCTTTCCTTTGCATAATTGATGACAGTACATCCCTTATATCTGACCAGTATGCTTTCTCTGCTTTCTACATTTAGCCTAATTGTTTAATAGCATTTGGTACAAATGACATTTTCAATCATCCTAATCTACAGTTTGATACACATGCTTATCTTACGGATATGATAATGTGATGTCCGTATGGAAACAATGCACTGTAAAAAAGAATACCAAGTACAGTAGTCATTTCTGCAACGTAAAGTTGCCCTAATATATGATTGTTTCGCTTGACACATAACTACTTTAAAGCAGCAATAACACCAAATTTTATATTGAAGTAACATTTATGGGAATACAGTATGTATAAATATACATTTTATTAAATAGATTAAAATATACCGCCAATTTTTTAAACTCCGTTTTTTTTTCTTTTTTTTCTATATGCCATGCAAAAATAATATCAAATTCAATCAGTCCAGCTTTATCACGATTCCCAAAGATTCAATTGTATTCAATGTCTGTAGTATATATAAACAGTGTGTAAAGAATGTTGAACTTGAGTAATTTATCATAGTTGATACAGCAACATCAATTGTATTATGTAACCCCCCCCCAAAAAAAACCCAACAAAACAAAACCCCAAAGAACCCTCCAACGGAACAAAAGTGGACCTAATACCAATCCCTGTGGTATGCCTGCAGTCAGACGGTCCTAAGATGACAAAAAGACCAGTATGCATTTATTTCTGGACGTATTTGATTTTAAATAACCTGCATAATATGGGGCCCGCAATTCAGAAATACTCGACCCCCCCCCCTCGATCCTTTGGTCCAGCAGCAGGAGGCCGAATTCACGCAACACCGCTTCCGAAAGTAGCGCGCCATATTTTGGAAGTGTTGACAGAGGTTGCAAACGATATCAAGTGTCAGACGTCCCAAGTTAGAAAGGTAAGTCCGAAACATGGTAAAAAGTAAGCAGTCAGTTGTCGATTTCTCAACACGTAACAAACTTCAATTCCAGTTCCAAAACAACCGTAACGATAACGTTACCTAATTTACCATAACCGTCAGCATGAAGATATATTTTCTGATATTTAAAAAATGATACCGACTGGAATTATTTTGCAAGGATTTTGTACAATTTAACATATTTTTAAATGTTTTGGAAAAGCTTCAGTGTTTACAATTTGAGAAAACATTTGATCATGAGCATGCAGATGTTAGGGAAAAGACCCATCAACATCTTGAACAATATGCATGCACCCGATTGGCTTTCAACAGTTCAATGTGTCATTCGATTTTTCTGTAGGTTTGTCATATTTTATTTCTTTTTGAGTTTTCAATAACAATTAATCTTCGGCCAGTGAATAATTTTCATTTTTACAAAGTTATTGTCCTTGGCCTTAATTTTTATGGTATTTTTTTCTTTCAAATTTTCTAAAATATTTGCCTGCACACAGTAAATCTTGACTGAGATTTGGCTTGGCATGATATTTGGACAGGTGATGGCATATGACTCCAAATATCAAGATGTCAGCTGAAACTCAGCTTAGTACACATGCAGTGAGCCAATGTATTCATCAATTAATGGTTTTTAAATTAATCACAATGATATAAACTAAGTATTACATGTATTAGGATTTAGAGCATTCAATGATTGATAAAAACGGGAGCAAATTAATGATAATGCTTGAAAAAATTTTAACATTATTTATTGTATTGAATTTAAAATTCACCAAAAGAGTTAACTGTTATTGAAAGGTATCTCGACACGATCTAAGCTTAAAATTTTCAAGTTTTATTTTTCAATTTTTATTGTCCAGATTGGTTAGTATGGGTATTTTTAATGCTTTATCAAAATTTTAAAGTCAAATATTGAGTTACAAGCAAGATACAAAGTTATAGAATTCTTTGTTTTGTAAACAAAGCATTGGTCTTTTTATTGTTTACATATATGTTGTATTGGTATAAGTTCAATCAAATGATTCTTTATTTGTTGTAATATACATGTAGTATTTATGAACACATCAAATCATTATTTGATAATGATGTTATATTTTTTCCCATAAGTAAAAAGAAATAGTAATCTTACTTTACATTATTTGTAAACAAAAATAAGAGTCAAGCTTTGTTTACATACAATTTTTACCCCTGTATTTAGCTTGTAACTTGACTTCTAACATTCAAAATTTGGTGAATCATTCAAAATGCACAAAAAAAAAGAAAAATAAAATAAAATTTTGTTTTGAAGTTGTGGAGGGGTCCCTTTGATTAATTAATTCCAATGTAGTTTATATTACTGGGTACTACTTATTAAAATTGCAAATTGATATTGACCCTGGTATTTAATTTACCAGATGTGAATTCCCCTTACTGTTTGTTAGACTTTAAGTTCCATGTACCAATCTGCTTAGCAGTGGGGGTACTTATATATATGTACATTTTATTATCCACCCCCCATCAATTTAACTTGACAACGCTTTTTTATTCGTATTATATAAATTAAAACAAAAATGAAATAATAATAACCGCCGCCCCCCCCCCCCCCCTTCCAAAAAAAAAAAAAAGCCTAAAAATAAACCAAACACAAAGGGTAATACATTTTCAATGAAATCTTTTAGCATTGCATGAAAGGGCTCTTTGTTGAATTTTAAATTTCTTTGGATAATTGCATGTTGCAACAAATGCATTTTTAGCTCACCTGCGCTGAAAGTTCAAATGAGTTTTTCTGATAATTTTATGTCTGGCGTTGTTCTGTCCGTCTGTCTATCTGTAACCTTTTTAATACGTTTTTAGCTTCTACTCCAGAATAAATTGGCCAATTTCAACCAAACACGGCACAAAAGCTTCAAGATCAAAGTTTTATCAAACCCTTATTTCCTAGAAAAAAGTGGGGCCACCAAGGGGGGGGGGGGGGGGTTAAATTGTCAAGATATTTTAATTTTGATACTGTAATGCTGATTTGATCAGAATTATGGTTATATTGATCAGGTGAATGATGTGGCCCCTGGGCCACTTGTTTGGAATAGGGAGACATAATTTTGTAAAGATCGAAGTGAAATATTTTGTATGCGTGAGACTTACACAAGTATGATTACATAGCAATGATAGTACATTGTGCGAGATATACTGTTATGAACTATACGAGTGTAGATTTTTAGGTCATATGAGTCACGTAGGTGACCTATTGGTACTGGTCTTTGTCATTGTGCAATTGTGCATCGTGCAATAACAATTTTATATTTTAACTTCTTACAAACTACAAAGCCAGTTGTTACCAATTTTGGTTTGAAATATCCCTATAATAAGAAGAATCCAAATTGTAAAATTCATGACTTTATACAAACTTTGTTTAAAAACAAGGTTTTACATTAACCTTTTCAGACAATAGACCTCTTGGGCTACTTCAATGATTTTTTCTTAGCCCTGACCCTACATTAGAAGCAAGAGCCAATGTTAACTCATACTTTAATTAACATCTAATTCTTTGATTTAATATAAAATATTGACCTTTGTAGCATGGGGTCTGAATCTGATTTGGAAGAGTTGCACAATTCCATTTTGAGTCTGTGTGAAGATGAATCCCAATCCAAAACACTGGATCAGACTTTAAATTTGTCTCCGATAAAGGCGAACGAAGCCAGTCTAGTGGATACCCCATCGACTAAAGATGCTGTTGACGATAAATGTACGCCCAGTTTACTGGGACCTCATCTTTCTAAAGTTGATATGACATTTACAATGCGAGCTCACAGTACTCCAATAGTTCCAAAAAGGCTGTGTCCTATGACTGCTCCTGCTTCAATAGATAAGGAATGTGCTAGAGCTACAGAGGAAGTGGAGGAAGATGGGGATCAAGAAGATGCTGAGCTGGAAGAATTGAGGAAGATGAAGTATGAAGATTTGTTATCAGAAGTAACAGTGCTCTGTGGTCTTCCACGAAACAGTCTATGTAGTTCTGAAGGACCATCCAGGTTAAAAATGGAGGATTCCTTGAAAAACCTCAATCAGACACAGCTGAGCAAAATCAACATGGACAGCATTTTGTCTCAGTCCTACATTACTAAAGATAAGCAGATGACAGGTGAAGAGGCTTCCACAGAAGATTCTAAACTGGAGGAAAGAACACCTGGAAGATTTGCAGGCCTTTCCACTACAACGCCTGTAGCTTCACTTCTTCTTGAAGAAGATGATGATGAAGAAGTGGAACTTGCAGAAGACATTCTTGGATTGGATGAGTTTATATACAGTCAGTTAGACTCAGATGATAATTTTGATGAAGAAACTTTGTTGTTTGGAGAAGATACTGTTGTGACAGACAAAACTGTGAAAAATTTCTCAAAAGTTGAAGCATCAAACAAGGAAGATTTGGACCCTGATCAGAAATCCTTACATCTAGTTCAAAATGATTACATTGTGATAGATTCAACATCAGATACTGAGAACAATCATAGTACAGAACCTGCTGAATCAAAGACATCCAGTGCAGCAACAACTTATGCTGATATTAATGCAAATGTTGTGTGTACTGGTCAGAAGAGAAAGGACAGTGATGTAGAAAACGGATGAACATGATTCAAAGAAGTCAAAAGTGTCAAATGCGAAGAAGGTGGTGACAGCTGAAGGACTTTCAAAAAAGGGTGTTGAGAAGGATGAAACAGGGTCTGATGTTGAATATGTGGTAATAAGTTTGATTGATAGCTCAGGAATCTGATTTAGATGGGAAGTCGGACAAAGAGGACAATGATATTACTTTGAGAGCAGACGACAGAGAGAAAAGCCAGACAAGTACTGCTAGAAAGAATAATATTCCTACGGTGTGCGTGAGTCCTCTTGTAGGTAACAAGATTTTGCAGGATCAGTGCTGATTCTAGAAGCAGTCAGGCCAAAGAGGGCTATTGCGCTGAAATAGATTATAATAAAGAAAGGTCCTTCTTGAAAGATGAAAATGAATTGACTAGGAGTGTGATGAGAAGATGGAACTCGAATGGTATTCATAATCCTGACAGTAATTTGACTCATGCGACAACTATTAGAAGAAAGAACAATGGAGTGAAAGGTCGGCTGGAAGGTTTTCATCTTTCAACTTTGCACGGGGAAAACAGTGACATAAATTACAGAAGCAACAGTGAATTAAACACAAGATCGCTCATAGATTGTATTAGAAAGCTGAAAATGGATATGATGGAATTAGAGCGGAACCATTTTGATTGTCTTCAGGACATGAAATGTATATTCAGATCGAAAATGGTTGAGAAAGATTCTGTTGACCGAAATCGCATTAGAAACCTACGATGTCAACAAGAAATGGAAGCGAGATCTGTTCATTATCATTATATAGACCCAACTGTAAAACGATGCCAACTCATGCAGCTAAAGATAGACCACATGGCACAAATTGATCATCTCCAATGTATAGCCTTGAGAGACGATGAATTTATGAGGGAGGAATATTCCAGAAAAGTGGAAGCAGAGAGAAATCGATTTGAGGAACAGTATAACAAGATATCCTCACTCATTCAGCAGTTAAGTCGTAGAGAGTTTGAGGAAAAAGACGATCAGTTTGGACCTCACATAATGGTAAATCTGGCGAAAGCTCCATGTGTTGCCAGCAACGAGAAGCAGACCCAGGTGTCCGTTTGTTTGCCATTGGAAATTGCAAATGCCATACTCAAAGAGGACGAACTTTATGACAGATTTTATGAATATTGGGTATAATTTGGTGTTCAATCAAAGAAAATTCACTTTGTGTTCTACATATTAAAATGCTATTTTTAGTTTTGTTAAAATCTTGAGCTCTGGTTGTGATAAATAAAGAGAGTACAACATCTTATTGCTGCCAAACTCCAAATGTGTTTCATGTGTTGTGGAAGTAAATGTATACTGTGATATTGGTTGCAACTTTTTTTGGGGGGGGGGTTTCCATTCCTATTTGTGATTTGATCATATTAACTGTTCATACCTCATGAGAAGAGTCAGTCATTGGAAGCTCTTAGACAACATCGTTGATTAAAAAAGTTGACAGAACATTTGATTCAACATGTTTTTGAAAAGGTGAAACCATTTTATGGTTCCCACTCAAAATCTTCAGCTAGAAAATTCATACAGTTCACTCAGTAGGACCAATCATGGAAAAGTTAAGCAGAATATCAGCCTTCAAGAGCATGCAATTAAATTTTTGGATTGTTGACCTTAGAATTAGGTTGTGGTCATTAAAAAAAAGGATGAACGAAGCAGTAAGTTTTTACTTTAAAATTATGCTACAAAGAAAGCACTTGGTACATAACTGTCAATTTTGGAGAGCATGTGCCATAGAAATATTTCTACAAAATTATCTGAAGGTACATGCACCATAGTTTGAGTGAAAAAAAAAGATTGCCAGAAACATAAATTCCCTGTCAATTCATCTACTTTAAACTACATGTATCTCTTTAAATTAAATCTTTGCACAAGGACATCATTTTCTTGATTACTTTGCAGTCTTTCCAGACCTGATAGTGTATTGTAGACCCGTTTTTAATAAACGCTGGTAATTAATATTCGCACAAAATTATTGTGATCCTTGCAGATCTGGCTTTTATTTTGCAGACAATTTTGAGCAAATTGAAGTTATAATAAGAAATTGATGCTTAGGATTTTATATGTTAGTGAGTTGATGCAAAACAGGTGGAGTTAAGTAGTGAGGGAAAAATAAGAAATATACAGTATTTTCTGTTTATATTTTCAAATTGATGCAAAGAAGTATAATACATGTACTTGAATGTGTAAAATCTTAATGTTCACACATTTGTATGATTTTATTTTTGTCTTAAATATTTCGATAGTTGTTTGATTAAATAATAAATGTACGAAAGGACTTCTGCAAAACTATATTGCAGCCTTGTATGTGCATTGCAGTTGCAGCAGAAGTACATGTAAAAACATAGCAGGTGTTTATATATGTATATGTACAGTGCCTTTTGTTCTTTCTAATTTACTAGTACATGTATGTAGTACTCACTTTACAGTTATACCGGTACATCTACCGGGTATTATTAAAAAATAGATTAATACTCATATTGTAACTGTGTTAAAAAAAAAAAGATAATAAATTCAAGTCTGAAATATTGATTCAATTTTGTTGAATTTTAAATTTGGCTCCATCGTGAGTAAGGATGGCAAAAATTAAATTATCAATAATATTACCAAGTTATGTCTTTGTGAGTGGATATAATTATTAGAGAATTTTGGACTGATTAGTTGAGACCAATAATTTCATAATTACATGCCATTTGGTCAAACCTTTGAACAACTGGCATTACTGTACAGATACAACAAGTGCATCGACTTAGTTTCAGGAATGATTGAATTTATATGCATGCAGTGGGTATACTCTATAATTTCCAACTTTTTGAGATTTTTACCTAAAGAGGATGTGTATTGCCTATCCAAATCGAAAATATATTCCATGTGACCAAAATTTGTCTCACTGTAGCACTCGAAATCATATTTGAAAGCAACGTTAACTTGATGGGCTTAAAGCATTTACATGAAGCAAGTTCTTTTGTAAGGTAATGTTATATTTATGATGAATGACAACTCTTCCCGTCTTATAAATATTTTTTTACAAAGCATATTGTCGCAAGGCGACAGTGTTTTAAAATATCAGTTTACAAAATTTTTAAATATTAATTTCTTTGTTTACACAACCCATATAGTTTCGATTCTCAAATCACGTAAGAATCTATGAATTATACGTTCGTGGGTGACTCGATGTCGAATCATTTTTCTTAATCCACATGTAGCAAGGCCAATGGAAAGTGAAAAAAAAATCCACACAACATCTAAGCTTAATCTTTACTTGTTCATTAATCTAACAAATTAATTACAATGTTATCAAAATCTTAGTGTTTATGTATGCTAGAAAGAAATCTCACGTAATGGTGTTTCACCATAATGACATTTCCCGCGAATATTCGCGCACCTTACTCCTTAGCATCATGTTTCTATGGACACGACGCTACCTTGTCGTTATGGATGTTACTCCGCGATAAAAGTTCATTTAAGGTCTTCGTGAAACTTATCAATATCTGCCACAGAGACGCTTATTTGTCGGTCATAAGTACATTTACATTTATGTAGAAAATTCATTGATTTTGAAGCGTACTTGGTCACGTTTTAAAAAGATTTGATATTCGTACGAGTTGCGAGTATTCATACGCGCTCACCGGAAACGGTCTGTTACTTTTTCAAGTTGTGAAGGACGGGGATGTCGCCCGTCTAATCAGTAGATCGTAGTGTAGTTTACTTTAGGATTATTGTAGCAGTGCATTTTACGAAATGGCTGATACAGAGCAACAGGATGGGGGACCAAGTGAAAAGGAGTCCACTAAACCCCCCAGCCCCAAGCCTGACCAAGAGGTGGCACCCCCATTGGTATCTGTGAAGGGTATGTAGGATAGACCCCCTTGAAGATTTTTTTTTATTTTGATGTATGAGAGGGTATTTATTTGAATAAAGGAAACAGAGGAAAAAATATTTTTTGAGAGAAAACAAATTTTTGCGTTAATTTTTAGAAGTTGATCAAAGGAATTAACATTTTTCAAAATCAAATGTGTAAATCTGTATACAATTTTCAATTATCAAAACAGGCAGAACATTAGAGCCTAAATTATAAGAATGCCATAAAATTGGTGGATTCTTGACATTTGGAAACTTAAAATTTTTGACAGTTATTCTAATGTTATGAGGATTTCTGTCAGTTCAGAGTTAAATTTGTTTTAATGGGAGAGAGAGAATGGGTGTCCTAGATATTGGTAACACATTGGAGTAATTGCGTATCTAAGACTTAAAAGAATAGTCTATGAAAAGAATTATTACATCCATTGCACCCATACTGTAAATTGTAGATAGAAGTCTTTTCTAGCCTAGGGCTAAACATCTGATTTTATTGAATTCAGATTCTGCAAGGAAGGAAAAAACTGCATACCTTATAGTTTATTCACCATTTGTAGAGTTTACACAGCAAATGGAGTGTTTGGCACCTTTTTTTCTTTGATCTACCCTGTACAATGAATAATTTATCATTTACTTGTTTTTCCTTGGTTCATCTTATATTAATTAAAGCAAGACTCAAAGAGAAAGCACATATTTTTCTTGGTATAATATGCGTTTTTCTGGTTGAATAGGAGATGAAAAGAAGAAACCACCAGCGAAGCAAGCAGCGCAACCAAAGGTTTGCTTTTTTCACACGTATCAAATTCATTTAACGTTAAATGAAAGAATATAGATGATTTGTGAATAGTGTCTTTCTCATAATTGTAAATTTTAGAAGGGCTTTTCTAATTTTTGAAACCAAATTTTTGATAAAACGTCTAGCTTTACCATAAAATCATTTTTTTTATAAAATGAATACATGCAAAAGAATCATCAATTTTCATTGAAATCAATGTGGCCTGACTGAAGTAGAATTAAGTATAAGAAAATATATTTCCACAGCTTGCCTAAATGGCCCAAAAAATCTTGCCTGTTTGATGTCTTGAAAACTAAAACATAATAATTCTTCTTTCTTAGGTTACGCAGCAAAAGAAAAATGTCCTCAGCAGTGAGGCCATGAAAGAGATGCAGAAGCGGGCAAAACAAAACCGCGAAGAAAGACAAATGCAGGTATGATGAAAGGCTCACCACGGGGGTAGTGTTGAGTGATAGAACTTTACAGTTTAATGTGCTATTTGTATGTAAAATCCCCCGCTTCAATTCTATGTAACTGTTTTCTGATAGTGAAACTTTTCAAAATTATCAAAGCTGTATGAAATTGAGGTAAATGCATGTGTTTGGTTTGAAAAGACTCAAATCACATAATCCGGGAGATAATAAAGAAATGGATGGATCCTGAATACATAGATGTATTTACTCTGCTCTTTGGCTTTTTATTTCTGTGTTGAAATTGCGAGCTTTATCCACTTTTATCCCACGTCAGAAATTTGAGAATAAATATCACTGAGAAAACGGCATGAATGGAAATCTTGAGCGAAATTAAACTACGCTGTCTCTAGCCAACGTAAAATGACCATGTATTGAGTATATGGGGTATGCAGACACATTTACGATGTTAGACATTTCGCAAATCAATATTGGTATTCTTTTGTTGGAGTTAACAATGTCTTTATAGCAGCATTAATACCTCGGCTAATGTTTGGTCTGTAGCGTTGGTTTATCATTTGGAGATCTCAGTCCGCATACATTTCCCTCCTATCAAATACAGAAATTATGCTCTCAATTGCCCTTTGCTTGAACAAAAAAAATTGCATAATGATTATTACCAATGGGTATAAAAAGACCATTTTGCAGTATGTCTAGATTTTATTTACAATTGATTGTGTTAAATCTTGAGTCAATATTTACCCTTTCTGTGAACCAACAAAGGGCTTTGATAAATGAAGTGTGAATTTACTTAAGTAACACAAAATCTGTCTAGATAGACCGGAGAAACTAATTTTCTTCTAGTGAGAGTTAACTTTTTCTTTCTTTCAAAAGCTTGCATTTTTCTTTGCATTTCTTCACAGGTACATGTATTTGCAATCATGTTTGAATTAAAAAACTTTTTCTCTCCAAGACAAGTAGTTGTCAAACTTTACTCCAGGGCATTTATTTAAATAGGTTGCTAATAGCAGAGAAAATCATTCATGTGATTTATTATTTAAATCTAGATAATGTTTCGAAATGTTTCTTTTTTTTCCAGTCAGTGGTGCATAAGATTTCTCTTATGAAGTTTTAAGTTCAGAGCTAAGACTAGATTTATTAGCTATAGCTTTTGTTCTTTTTTCAAGATCTACCAGTAGGCCTTGGTAAATAGAACTACAAATTTTTCTCAGTGGGTTTGAAATGAAGTAAATTAATTTCATCTATAAAGATTGAATCAAAAGAAATAAAAGAGTCCTACTAGTAGAAGCAATTTTAAAATGCATGCAACCTTGTATCAGTCTTTTAAGTGTCTTTCAGTTTTTTTAACCTTGGGAAAAAGAACCTTGTTTTAAAAGTAAATACAAGTATCATATTTATTAATAGTTGAGAAGCAGGAAAAACCTTTGGATCAGACATGACGCATATTGGAGCCAAGTTACGAAATTTTTGTTACAAATTTGTCATGTTTAATCTTTCCATTTAATGATTCGGCTTAGAATTATAAATGCAATTGTTCTTGAATAATATGAAAAATGGACGATTGTTATTTCTGTGCCAAAATGCAGGAGGTAGCTTAGAGATTGATAATATCGCTGCGTGTAGGTTGAACTTTACAGGGGCCCCCATTTTGTTGTATTGTAGCCATGGACACAGCTCTTTATCAATCTTTTTAAATGCGTTATAGACATATATGCAGTAGATGCCATCGGAGACCGGTTCTAAGGGTGCACACATACTAGCACACATACCGTCTTAATACGTTAAGCCGCCTATTGTTTTGGTCCAAATCTGCCAGCCATTTAAAAAAAAAACTGAAGGCTGTTAACCTTCATTAATCCTGGAGTTGAGAAATCTCTCATTTAGAACTGGTTGTAATACAGCTAAAATGGAGATTAATACAGCTCCATAGATTTATTTTGTTGATATTGTAGATATGCAGTGCAGGGTTCAATTCTAGGACTAAGATGAAAATTCAATTTAACCTTGTAAAATGATAGGGTTGTAGTGGAAAAATACCTTGGTAGTTTATAGTTCTTTAAAGTTTAAGCACTTTATATAAGGACAATGCAATGTATTTAAAACTAAACGGCATTTAATCTTGAGTAAAAATCGTGATGGTCTTTACCGGTACACAGAAATTTGGTCCATAATCAGATAACCAAAGGCATCAAAATTAAAAGGCCGAAAAAAAATATTGGCCAAGATATTTTTAAAACCAGCATTGGCATTTTCGTATGCAAGTGATTTTCCCCTATTCACATTACATCAATGGTGTCTGCATTGGAATTGAATGAGATTTATTGCATTTGATGAATTTATTAACAGACATTTCATTCAGGTCCTAAAAATCGAACAACTTCAGCATACAACTATTGCTTGCTTTTTGTTAATCTTTTAAAACCTCCATTGTATACCTGTATAAACTTGGTTTTCAAACTTTGATTTGATTACGTAATATGAAGTCTCTATTTGTGCAAATGCAACCAGTGGAAGTGCCAAGTTAACCACTAAACTAACAGGAAGGGGACAGAAAGTAACCCCCCCCCCCCCCCAACTAAAAAAAACCCAATGCAAATGCATAAAAGACCAAAACATAATGTAAATATGAAATATTTTCCGACTGTGAATACCTAATAGCAAGTTTATAACCTCCTTCAATGCAACCTATTTTATTTTTGAAGTATAGGCAATAAACTTGCTATGGTCTGAATTGCCAGTGAATAGGTTTTTTATTATACACTGTACTGATGGGAGTCAAGTTAGGCTTTTAACTTTTATTCTATTATGAAAGAGGTATTTTATATATGCTTTGACAACAATCGAGGCTATATGATGCTTCAACTGCTACTTTCTTTGTGGGATTCTCCCCTCCCCCCCCCCAAGAGAAAAATAAAGGGACAACACTACATACATGCAGGACTGTAAAAGTATTGTGAAAAAACACAAGTTGAATTTAGATGAAATAACTAGTAACCATTTAAATAACACTTGTAAAGAAAATGAACAGATATATGATATAACGATTAATAATGATAAACCATGCTTTTCATACACAAGAATAGACTCTGTATATTTTGAATTATTTTGCAGTGTGATGCAAGGCACCAGCATATGTTCCAACAACTGGCAAATGCCCTGAACCTAGAAGTCAGTGCTGTGGAAGACTTTTTGTTTGGAGATGAGAGGGTAAGTAAAAATGAATCTTTTCTTTTTTCCTTGATATTCCCTCGTACCACCAACATTCTTTCACTGTCCTTGTGTTAAACGTCTGACAGACTTGGTTAATTTAAGGGAAAAAAAATAAGCGCTCTTAGTGGAGTTGTGATTTGTATGGATAAAAAATCATAATAAGTCAAAAGTATATTTAGTTAGGGAACTTAATAGATAAATATGTTCGAAGAAACTTGGCGAGAAATTTAATATATAACTACAAAATAAATTAACATATCTCAAGCTCTTGTACATGTATATGGAAATTATTTCCACATTATAACTCGTTTGAAAATTGTCATTAGATAGTACTGATGTGTCAGGTTGAGAATAGAAGATTATTGAATGAGTGGAGTATTGGGCTCTTGTCCTGAAGAAGTTAAGAAAACATGTCCTCGAATTAGCCCTAAATGTTATTCTATGGAGAGACGACTCTCCAGTTCTGTTGATATATGGCCACCTGATTCACAATGACCATAAGATCTTACTCTGTGTTCATCACAGACAGAGTTATCGGATTGAGTTTGGATTGGGCCGGTAATCAAATAGTTCAGTAGTGGACTCAACAGTTCCAAATAGCTTGGGTCAATATTTGTCTTGTGACACTTTGAAGGGCCTGGTCTATATATCTACCTGGTGTTAAGGTGTATTAAATCTGGGTTTGAAAACTGTTAAACGTTTAATGCTTAAATTGTTGAAATCTGATACATTTCTTATATCTCTATTTGCTTTTCTGTCATTACTTGTTTGCTAAAGGGCTATGTGGGAATTAGAGTAAATTGGGTTTGGAGTTCAAAGTGAGAATGATTATTTCTAGCAAATTTGGCATGTAGGAATTCTGACCTGACACAATTGTGCATCATGAATTAAAAATCAATAGAGAGAAGTCATTAAAAAATGTTCAGAAATGATATTTTGTGACTGTTAAAGTGTTATTCATTCTATAAATTAAAGACAATTGTGGTTAGGATTTGCGGATGGATTTTCTTGAAAACAGTCACTCCTATTTCCCAAAGATGTGTCTATATATAAACACAGAAATTTTTTGTTGAATTAAATGAATAGAATTTTATTTGTAAAAGGTATTCTGTACCTTGTCGAAATTTATGAGCATGTTTGTTGGAGAGTTTCTTTGTAGTTAAGTTGACACATGTTGATTTGCTATTATAAATATGATGCCAGTGATTTTTCTACATTTTTCAAATGGGGCCTGGACCTTTACATTTGGGAAAAATCATCGACATTTTCACCATTTTGGGAAAAATTAATAATATTGTTTTTAAACCTTATTGAGTGTAAAATACAATTTATACAAGAAATGTATAACCTTTTAATAGATTTGCTATAAAAATAACAAATTTTCATCACACACAATTCTAACTTTGTTATTTTCTTTTTCTCAATCTTTTGAAGTTGTTTACAAGTTTCTCTAAATTTTCACTCTTTGTTCCGGTGACAAATTCTCATTAATGCATCTGTGTTTTGTTCAGTGAGCCTATTTCTTTTTTTTGGTGATAATATTTGACAAAAGCGAAATTCCCTTTATTACAAATGTATTTTATCGTAACTCCAAATACAAGCACAGGTTAAGATGATATATCAGAGGAAAAAAGTCTCTTAAGACAATATTCAGACAGAACTCCTTGTATACGCTTTGAATAGTTATACCTGTGCTTGTATTTGAACAAAAAATTTCGATATTTTCGTCAGACCAGTTGTGTCTTTCTTGCAAAGTCGTTTAATATAATATTTTGCATTATGCAACATGATTTCAGACAGATTAAATGAATAACTCGGTCTTTTCGCCCTCAACCATGCATATTGTCTTGGTCTTTCATACGCATCATATAACACCTGTATTCATTGCGTTCAATTGTAGATAAGTCGTACGAGAAAAAATCAAGTAAATAAGAACAAAGTAAATATTTTACTCATTTTTTATTGGGAAAAAACCCCAGATCAAATTGGGAAAAATCTTAAATTTTTGCTAGGGGAAAGGGCCGATATTCGGACCCAAATTGGGTGTAGAAAAATCACTGGATGCCAATATTTCTTCTTTTAGTTTGACATGATTGAGCCATTTTTCAAGGAGAATGGAACACGAAAACTTATCTTCTTCTATCAAGACGCAGTAAGTTCATGAACGCAATGATTTCTATCATTTGGTATTTATAATATCATATAATCTATTCCCATCTACAAACAATGAATTGAAATAATTTTCTTGTCTTTTTTCTTCATCAGGGAAATGGCCAGAAGAAACTCTTTTTAACCCCAGGAGATGCAGAGGTATAGATAAATATATGTATATCTAAATCTTTCTTATCAGCACTGCATTGCTTTGATGTTAGATTCCGTATTGAATAGAGAGAGGAAAAATTTTGTAAGAGAAAACACTTCAATCAAATTAAAAAGGAAACACTTCGATCAAATTAAAAAGCCAGGAATAGAGTCTTCTTTTTATGAAAAAGTCCTTGTGTATGAAGTACTAAAAGACAGTTTAACAAAATCAATGCTGAATAAAGCGGTGGACTAGATTCAGGGAACAAAAGCATGGTTCATTGAAACACCCCTATCTTGATAGAACAAATACAGATTGATTTCATGAATAAATAAGGATCTTATAATGCAGTGCTCCAATTAGCATCTAAAATACCTTTAATCCCAGATACTCATGTTTGTGTTTTGTTCTTTGTCAATAGAAAATCTCATGTTTTATAGCTGAAAAATAAAAAAAAATTTGAAGGGAAGTGGGGAGGAGGGTAGGGGTGTGGGGTTGGATTGGGGTAAGGGGAATGGACATGTATATAGTAGAGGTAACCTGTTAATATTAAATGACTCTGCCGAGCGAGGATGCTCTTGATCTCTTCTCCTTTATTACAACATGTCAATAGAACTAAATTCTGACTCGGGGCACAGAGCTAGACCATAGAATATCAATTAGTTCCCACATAAAAAAGCCATTCATAGCCCAAGTGTTTTGATATTGACATGTTGTCGAACTGTTTCGGACTTCCGATAGTGGAAGTTAAGCACTTAGAGACCACTAAATGCAATGCCTACCGAGAAAAACGGGCTTTCTATTGATTTGGCATTTTAGATAAGTGATATCCAATCGAGTCAAAGATTTGGTAGTAAAAGAAAAAAAAAGAAACCTGGCTTTTTATGTAGTCCCTAGAGTCTTAAGAGAAGAATTACTGTATTGGGTCATTGGTATCAAAGATTGGTTCACAAGTTTGAGTTGTCAGGAGTGAAGGCAGATTTTGATCAACACCAGGGGTAGAGAGATTATTGATATTTTTGCCTCTTCTATAAGGGGGAATGCTGTGACACTGTTAATCAATATGCCGCTAAATACCTGATGTAAAGGCTTCAATCGGGGGACTAAATGAATTATGAATTACCTCCGATACATTCAAAGAAGGTTATTGAAAGCAGCCGCCTTTGGTCGTTAATTACACTGTAGCTAAACATGCAATCAGAATGGTGGGGAAAAAGTAGAATCCAGATTTATTGGGTGTTCAATTAATATTAAAGCGTGACTTTTATTGCTCTCACCAATGAAGCTTTGTAAAGGGTTGATTACTTTTGATATTTTTTATGACGATGTTACGTCGGTCCTTGAATCTCCTTTGTCTGTATTACTGAAAAGATAACATTAGCTTTTAGAATTTTTAAAAATGAATACATCCTCTGAGATGCGAGAATGCATCTACACATTGATAAACTATTCTGCTCTTCAAATGTAATTTCTTAAAAATCTTTTGTTGATAGGATACAATGGTGGCATTCATTCTCACCAGTTTTTCTACAAAATGCAAAAATGTTCCGAAAGATAAGTGTAAGAAAATGAATTTTTTTGTAGGGTCTCCATGGCATTTGCTTGTACTTCTTACGAACATCTCCAAAGGCCATTACCCCTGCCAACATTGCACAGGAGGTCAACTTTGGCATGGTGGATGCCACCGGAGGAAACGTCCTCAATAGCATGGAGAAATACCTCTCCAAAATCATCCTGCCCGCCCTCAAGTCGCTTGAGGCCTGGGGCACCATCTCCATGCCCTCCTCCTCGGAGGAAAACGCAGAAAAGAAAACTGCCCCCCAAGTGGACGAGTTCCTGGAACATTTGGAGAACTTCATCAGCAACCTGCTGTCTGCTGTCGACAACATGGAGGGACAGGTCACTCTGGCAGAGAACGGAATCGGGGACGTCGTGGATAGCTTTGCTTCTCCTCAAGATTACCAGGCTGCAGGTATAAATAAAATGTTTAATTTTAACCATTTTTAAGTTGTAGCGGATTTGCGCATTAATGGCATAGATTCTTAAAAATATATGATTTTAAAACCGATGTTTCATAGGAAAAAGAAAAGCAAATATTTGTCTTACTGGTGTCTTTATTATTTTGAAACTGTTTCAGAGAAAGAATTGTTTGCTCTATTACAGCTGCCAACACTGAATATTTGGAAAAGTTTGAGAATCTCTTGGCCACATGGTCTAAAGCAGATTGAACAGGTATTGGCTGAATCGGAGCAGATGAGGAGAGAAGCAGACGACATTGGTCCAACAGCTGAGTTGGCTTACTGGAAGAGCAGGATGGCCAAATTCAACAAGTATGCAAGAAGATTCTCAAGAACACCAAAGCAGCATTGATCTTATCCATGATAATGCTAGGCATATTGTGATTAAATAAGTTATTAGCATTGTTTTGGATTGCAATGGGTTTCAATCTACAGAAAACTTAAAAGGAATATGAGAATAAGCTTTGGATATATTTTGTAGTTTACTGGAACAAATGAAGAGTCCCCGCTGTAAAGCTGTAGTTGGTGTGCTCCAAGTTGCCAAGTCAAAGTCACTCCGTAGATGGAAGGAGTTGGTAAGAATGAAGCTTCTCTTTTATTCTATTGGTTAACTCTGAAAATACAAGATAAAGTTGCATTACTAAAAAAGTGAAAACTAAGGTCTGTTTTTGGTGTTGAGCTTCAGTGATAGAAGCAGTGTTGACTAGAATAATATGAACTTGCTCACGAAATGCTCAAAAAATGAAAAAAAATGGAGTAAAATATTAATGCTTAATTTTTCTTTGTTCATAAAACAATGACAATTTTGTTGAATTTTATCTTAGACATTGCTGTTCCTTTAAATATTTATGCTTTTCTTTTACATCACAGGATGGTCAGATCACAGACACAGCCAATGAAGCCAAGGACAATGTGAAGTACCTGTACACCTTGGACAAGTTCTTTGGTCCATTGGTCAAATGTACACCTGTAAGTACCTATATTTAACAGCTACTAAGTAACTGTCCGAAGCTACTGGCCAAAGACTAATTCTCGCTTGGTACCCTTTTCTTGCAACCGCATCATTTTGCCTGTTAAATTATGACATTTCTTTGCAATTGCAAGGAATTGTACTTGGCGAGAATTAGTCTTAAGCCAGTAGGGTAACAATTTTTGAAGTAAAGAAAATTTGGTACTAAAAAAATTGTTTTGCCATCTGAGGAGTTATGTGAATGGTTTTTTTTATTGTAGGCCACAATGGTGGAACACATTCCAAGCCTGATGAATGCCATCAGGATGATCTATAGTATTTCTCAGTATTATAACACCTCCGAGAGAATGACCTCACTCTTTGTCAAGGTCACCAATCAGATGATCACTACCTGCAAGGCCTACATTATGCATGATGTCAGTAAAATCTGGGAAATCCCAAGGTACGTCTACTTACCCTTATGTAACAACAGATTTGAAATGCAAAATTATTTGTAAATGTAGAAAAAAGTGTGTGTCAGTTTAATTAAGAAATTCAAAGAAGACTTAAAGTCAGTATCTAGGTGTTTCAATTCTTAATCTGAAATTGGTTTTGGGCTGTGTCTAAGACCGTGAAATAAGATCATGCCATATGTCAGTGAAAAATAGTAATTATATATAAATGATATACAGATAACTGTAGAAATAAATAAATCTTGCCTGCATTTATTTAATATGATTTTTTTGTTGCTATCACAGACCAGTGCTCCTGCAGAGATTGAACGAGTGCATCCAACTGAATGAGGAGTACCAGAAACAGTTCCAGAGAACCAAGGAAAAGCTCCGAGAGAACCCGAATGAGCGGCAGTTCGAGTTCAGTGAGAACTACATCTTTGGTAAATTTGACACATTCTGCAAGCGTCTGGAGAAGATAGCTGACATGGTGAACACGATGGAGATGTTTTCTAGCCTTCACACAGTCAAGATTGAAGGGATCGACACCATCGCTGTCAAGTACAAGACAATTGTAGACGCCACCAAGAAGAAGAATTATAACATCCTTGACCATAGGAAAACAGAGGTAATGACAAGGGAGATAATTCAGTTACAAGAATTTGGTGTAAAGTTAAATTAATAACCTGCATGAGTTTTTACCTATATTTGTATGAAAAATAAGATCTTGTATTTTTGTTTCATACAGAATAACATTGCAAAATTTCATACTTGTAACAATATTATTTACTTTCCAAAATGAGATGAAAAGTTTAGTTGGATGAAAATAAATCATGTTTTGAAATAGCATGTTTTTTTTTTCAATTTAGTATGATGTGGATTACATTGAGTTCCGTAGTCAGATTGATGCCCTCAGAGCAAACATCCAAAACTTCATGGACTCTTGGTTTTCTAGGTCTCTAACTGTAAGTATTCAAAATATCAACAAAAACTAAAAAAAAAAAAAATATTCATTTCATGAATGATATGTTTTCTAATGCTCATTTTATACTTATATTAATTTTCAAGAAATTTTCAAGAAAAATGTCAAACAGATTTGTAAAGAAAAACTTCAAAAGTTTCAATAGTAAACAAAAGTTGAGTTATATTGTTGACTAGTGTTGTAAATACAAATACTGATATGCAAGTTCTGAGGAGAACCTAAGTTAATATCTTTTAATAATTGTTTGTGATCAGGGAGTGAGGGTAAGTTTCTCGTTAAATGTAGTATCACTTTGAGGAATCTTCTATACATGTCTGTATTATTGTGGTAGTAAAGTCAGCTATCTCATCCATGCAAATCTCTCTGAGATTTTCTGAATTTGTCATTTTTCTACTATGAGTAACTTCCAACCTGGAAATTTTTTCTTTTTACCTTTGATTTCAAGTTTTGATTATCAATGATCGATAAGAAATTTATCAGGGACAGAATATAAATACATGTATTGTGCTTCTATGATTTTTGTATGATGGTATTCACATGTACACTTTGATGGTATACAAGTAAGATTTCTCAGTATATTTATACTCCACAATTATGAAAAAGGTTAGATGTTGTGAAAACAAATTGACAGGAATGCCACTTGTCTTTGTACATGTAATCACAGTTGCATGTTTTGCTCAGAGAGAGAGAGAGAGAGAGAGAGAGAGAGAGAGAGAGAGAGAGAGAGAGAGAAGGTTAAAAGATGTTGAGAAAGAAAGGTAGGAAAGAAAAAGAAACATACATGGGTGGGAAAAAAGAGAGAAAGAAGGAGACAGGATAAGGCAAAGAAAGTACTAACAATAGAGAACAAATAAAGCATAGTATGTAACAATTTCTGTGACAGACTGAGAAAGCAGTGGAACTTCTGACTAAGTTTGAGAGCATTGGAGGAGCAGAGCTGGACATGAATGAAAAGTACATGCGGGTCCTGATGAATTATGGGAAGGATCTGGAGGCCATCAGAAAGGCGTACCAGAAGTACAAGGCTGAGCCCCTGATTCCCAGGAACTTGCCCCCAGTGGCCGGCCGAATCGCCTGGTCAAGACAGCTCTACAGGAAGATTGAACACCCAATGAAAGTATTCAAGACCAAGCCTGAGATTCTGAAGGTTTGTTTTTGTGTGTTTTGATGATGAAAATTTGACATGTATTTAATTTTGATAATCTGTTACAACATCCAAATGTAAATTTTGAACGCATTATTTTGAATTGCAGCATCCAGAGGCAAAGAAAATTGTGAGGAATTACAACAAAATGGCTGGAGTTTTGTTGGAGTATGAGGTAAGAAAAACAAATGAAAGATGCCTTTTCCCTTCCACAAAAATACTTTTATCAATTATGTTATTTCATGCAATAAATTCATTGACCTAGTTATGTACTTTAAAAATAATTGAAATGTTTGAAAACTTTCAGATGCTGTATCACAGAGGCTGGTGCAGGGCTGTGGAGGCTGCTAAGGGGGGACTCAATGCATCCCTGCTGGTCCGCCACCCAGAGACCAACCAGTTGTACGTCAACTTTGACCCTCAAGTGTTGGAGTTGATCCAGGAGTCTAAGTGTCTCCAGGCTCTGAAACTAGAGGTTCCAGAAATGGCCAAGGCCTTAATTGTCAAGGAAGAAGAAATCAAAAGCAATTCAGTCTCGTAAGTCATAACAGATCTCTCTCTCTCTCTCTCTCTCTCTCTCTCTCTCTCTCTCTCTCTCTCTCTCTCTCTCTCATTGCTTTTGGAAAAAAAAGAAGGGATTAGAATTTTTCTAAAATTGTTAATACATTGTCTTTTTAACTTTTTTTCTTCTCTGTTGAACTGGCTTTGTATTGAATTTACATTCATTCTTTGCTTTTACTTGGAATAGCCTGAGGGAAATGTTGCTGGAATACAAGAGGATTAGGGATGAGATCCCAGCCGTGTTACAGCCTCCAATGAAGCCTTTCTGTGACCGAGTAGAGGAGGCACTTCTTCCAGGAGTTACTGCCCTTACATGGACAGCTCTCAATGTGGAAGCCTGTAAGAAAGTTTTTCTTTCACTTAGTATTCTGATATATTAATTTGTATCCATAATTCAACCATGTTACTTTTTCCTGGCTTTGCATGTTCACCTTTTCAAAATAATTCTTTGAGGGAGAAAAATCATGCCCATTAGAAAGTTTCATGTAATTGTAAAAGCCAAGTTGTAAAAGAAATCAAGTTTCAAGTAATCTATGTAGTGAAAATGATTCACTATATAAGCAAGTGATGAAGAAAATCAGAAACTGAAGTAATTTTAAAAGATGCACAAGTATCAAGAGCCCCATTGTCTTGCTTTTGCAGACATAGAAAACACATACAAGGTGATGGGTGAGCTGGATAAACTCTCCAAGACAGTCAAGGACATTCTGGACTGTCGCATTGAGGCAGTGCTACAGGACATGTCTGTCACCGCCCTGTGTGACCTCCCAGAGGACGAGCCCGTTACCATGGACAAGTTCCTGGAGCTGACCGCCAGCGCTGTAGACAGCGCCTCCAAACAACTCGCCAAGTAAGCCAATGACATCCGCTAGTGACTTCATTAAATGGCATAATCAATCTTTCTTTTTTTTGCAGTGGGGAGAAGGGTGTTTTTTGTTTTTGTTTTAGAATGGTTTTTAAGGAGGGTGTGAGGAAAGGGGAGGGGATGATGAAATTTGCTCTCTGCAGCAGCAAAATTGTAAGTTCTTTCTTCATAGCAAATGTGAGTTGTAAACATTGCTGAAATTTCAATTCTAGTCAAAGCCAGCTGGTAGAAAAGGCTGTGTATGAGCTAGTAGACACAATGAAAGGAAACTTGAATGCCAAAGAGAAAGCAGCCCTGGCTGAGGGTGAAGGGACATCCGAGACAGACTGCTATTACGCCCTGCTGAATTACTTCACCCAGAGAAACACAGAGGCCCTGGTCAAATGTAAGAGCAACAGCCCACAATCTTATAGAAACTACTTAGTGCCAATGATCTATTCATTTCAAATAATAGTTCCAATGGTGATTGTGAAAATTTTTTCAAAACTTTGCGCAAATTTTTCTGAAATTCCAAGATTTTTATGAAGGAAACTTAAATATAAGCAACCTTTCATTCCTATTTGTCTTTCATAATAATATTAAAACATTGTGTATATAAGATTTTAAGATCAGTTGCACCGAGGATTTTGAAAAAAAGAAAAACCATGTGTGCTATATCGGGATATTTTTTTGCTAACTCCATCAGGCACCCGTCTGTCGCTGGACGCCATCAAGAGAAGACTCCAGATCTTCAACAAGTACAGCAAGGATGCTGACAAGATGGACTCCAAGCCCCCGCTGTTCCGGGCCGACATTGTGCTTGCCATTCCTAACGTGGTCTTGAAGCCCAGCCTGGATGATCTTCAGTCCGCCCTCAACAAGGCAGTGCAGCTGATACTGAAGACTTCCCAGGACATTCCCCAGTGGGAACACCTTATCTACCACCAGAAACAGCAGCAAAAGGTACGCGTGATGTGTGTGGCTGTGTGTATATATCTGTGTGTGTGTATGTGCGCTCATTTTTTTTTTTCGTGTCCATGGTTGAATGGGTTGAAAAAATTTTATCCATTGATTGCAATTCTCATCTCTAAAATTCAGATCTAAAATTTTGTTTAAAAATTAAAACAAATGTGCATGTGTAGGCTGTGAATGAAATATAGTAATGAAATAATGAATTTAAATGCATAAAACCAGAGAATTTGCAAGGTAAGAAGCAGATTTTGATGGATTCTTTGTTTATTTTGTTTACTTTTTATTGGGGGGGGGGGGGATGTTGTATCTGAATTTTTGAACTTCATGCAAGAGTGCTTGTGTGTTTATGTACAATTGTTTTCTTTTTACTTTTTTTTTTGGAAACGTTATCTTATCACTGAATCACAAATTAACCTGAATTATAGGACAGAAAGAAAAAGCAGCTGTTTTTGTAAATCAACACATATCCCAAAATCAGGTATTCTGAATCTTAGCGGGAAGAAGACTTAGTCAATCTGTAACTAGCAAGTTTCTTGTAGGAACAGGATCTGTATGAAGCACCGAGACATATATGTCTCCTATAATAATGTGTATACATATTACATATTAATTATAATAATGTAAGCTTAGATACTTGTAGATATCTATAGGTCTGTAGACTAGATTCAGACTCATTTCAGTTTCTCAGTAATTGGTATACCATAATTCATGTGGTATACAAATATTGTAATAGGTATGACAGCGATATTCTGCTAAATATATATACTGGCCAAGGACGAATAACCGCCAAATACCATACTGTTCAAGCCTCTGCAGTGAAATGCCACAATTTAACACGCTAAATTAAATGGTGGCAAGAATAGGTATTTGGCGAGAATTTGTCTTATGTCAGTATGAATATAAGAAAATAATCTAATACGATGCATGGAATTAGAATAGAGCATGGAAATGGGGGAATTAATAATTTTTTAGTAAACGTATGAAGCTTTCTGCAAGCTCGCCTCTAGCATCTAGATGATTTTAAAAACTGTTAAATACAGTTACTTTGTATCTCATTTATATTAATATGTATTAATTTCATGGTAGAATAAGTTTTGATGTTTTAGAAGATATGAATTTAAAAAAAAGAAGAAGTACTTGACACTTTAATGATTGGAATTTCCGTGTCCTAGATACCTGAGAGGTCCTCACGAGGTGAAGGAAAGGTAGATGTGTTACACAGCTTCTGTACACACTAAGGGGCAGGCAATGTTATATTAATGTTGTGCTATCGGACTGAAGGGGTTAAGTGTACACACACCAAAAAAAAAAAAAAATTCAACGGGAGAAAACTCCACGCTGACAACCTTTTTTTTTCACAGTTGTCTACCCTTTCATAACACTTCTAGCTATTCTCTACATATGTCTAAATTTCAGAGTTAAACTATATGGTGTAGTTGATAAATTAATTGATATTAGTTTAGAGACATATGCTGATGCATGAAATATGTGTTAGATTTTATTATACATTCTTAATTGTCCTTTCATTTCGATGATTCTGTTTCCTTTTATTTTATATAAATATTTTCTAAATGGAGGATTTAACACCAATATAGAAAAAAAATCATATTGATAGTCATGTTAGTAAAAATTCACCATGATACAAGAATTCTTCTGCTCAGTTAAGATTTGTCATGAAAATTTTAAAAGAAAATTGGAAAATAGAAGTAGAATTGTGTCCCCAATATATAATTTAATATAAATATATGTTTTATTGACGCATGTAACAAGAAGAAGGGGTGTATGGAAGCTTTAACTTTAGCATCTGCTTGCCGTTACTGATCTTGGGTAGCATATGGCATTGATGTCCTCATCGCCATGTTGATTTACATTTTCCATCAAGTTTACATTATGTATTAATCATCGTAACAGTTTTATTTAATTGTATATTGGGATAAAAAATGAAAAAAATCTTTCAAGCTTATTTTTCAGCTTTATTTTTTAATTTTTTTTTTTTGTCTCTAATTAATTGTTCCTGGCAGTGTTTCAAAAGAATTAATGATATTAAATAATTTGAATAATATGAAATAGTCAAACAATGAAAATTTTAAACATGGCTAAATATGATATTGAACTTATCAAATGTATGGATGTTGTTTTTTTTTCTTCTTCAGATTAATGATATATAAATCAGTGAAAAATATTACATAACAATGAAAAATATTCTAATAAATGATGTCAAATGTATGGAAGTTAGTTTCAAACAATAGTTTTTTTCAGATTGATAAAAAAAAGAAAATTATTTATTTACCTAATAATCAGACAGTTGATGGATTTTTTGTTTCTATCAAGTTTTTTTTTAGAAATTTGTGTCTTGACCTATTTATATTATTGCATGCACACAGGAAATGGAGCAGTTGGCAGCTGACCAAGGAGAGGAGGCCAAGATGATGCCCAACTCCATGATCAAGCCACTGCACAAAATCATCGCCGAGCACAAAGATGTGACCAAGATCGTGATCCAGCTCAACTCTATCATCACTCAGAACAAGATGGAGGCCCAGGAAGTGCTCGACATCTTCACCAAGGATAGCCACCTCTGGGATAAGGTAGATATAGTTGATCCTGACCAGCTGCTGGGGGCTATTAATCATATTACCTGGTGTCTGGTTAGAGAATATTTGAGTTCTTTTGGATTTAGCCCAATAAGGGGAAAAAATTAGAATAATATATTAAAGAATTATGAGATGTTCCATACAAAAGTTCAGATGCCAATGCAAAAATTTATGTTTGGTTATAAAAAGCAAAAAATTATGAAAGAGGTTATGATATTTTTGTAATATTTTATACAAAACTAAGATGCCTATACAAATGCAGATTTTTAGTAAATTATAAAAGACATCTTTTTGTGTGAACAGTTAATTATTTGATGAATAACTTTTGGGAGATTGTTTTGAGATTACATGGATATTGAACTAATGGGGGATTTTCTGTTGTGTTACAGGAACCAGAAGCCACCGTCAAAGAATTCATGACAACCAACCCTATACTTACTGAGATTGAAGCCCAGATCAGATATTACCAGGTAATTTTATTAAACCACACACTCCGGAAAGTCTGGGATATGGTGTCCAACCAAATTGATTGCTTGAAGAAAGGGATGTAGTAATAGTGATGTTGTTTTATTACAGAAACTCGAGACGGAGAAGGAAGAGATGCAACCCAGCTACCGAGTAGGAGCCACCTTGTTGAGCACGGAACCACTCAAACTGGCCTTGATCACCGAGGCCAAGAACTGGAAGATGGCCTACGCCAAGGCCCTGAATGAAAAGTGTGCCCATGAGATGGACGAGATCTTGGACTTCATCGAAAATCTCACCAAGCGACTGTCTCGACCCGTCAAGGACTTGGACGATGTCCGCGCCCACATGGCGGCGTTGGCCGAGATTCGGGAGGCAGAGATCCGCATCGACATGACGATAACTCCCATGGAAGAGAGCTACGCCATGCTGAACAAGTACAATATTTTCTTTAATGATGGCAATGCTGAGAGAGTGGACACCCTGTCCTACGGCTGGAAGAAGCTGATTGCTCAGTCGCAGCAAGTACAGAACCATCTGCTGAAGATTCAGCCCGAATTCAAGTCTGACCTTTTGGCTGGAGTGGAACAGTTCAAGAAAGACAATGACGTCTTTGTTGGGGACTACGACTCCAAGTATGAATTTTTTCATTCACAAATAACTTTCTCTATAAGAAACATCAGTAGAAAAAGAAAGTTAGAAAGTGGCATTAAATGGATAAATGCCAATTATTTTTATTAAATGATTTAGTTTTATTTATTCTCTTTTCATTTTAAATCATTTTCTCTATTCTCCTCCTCAGGGGTCCCATGGAAGACGGCATTCATCCAAGAGAAGCATCAGATAGACTGAACATTTACCAGGCCCGATTCGACGAGTTATGGAGGAAGTACACCACATACTCTGGGGGTGAGGAGCTGTTTGGTCTGACTGTCACCCAGTACCCAGAACTACAGAAAATCAGGAAGGAACTGAACCTACTACAGAAACTCTATCAGCTCTACAACATCGTCCTAGAAAATGTCAACGGATATCAGGATATCCCATGGGTTGAGATAGATATCGAGAAGATCAACAATGAGCTGCTTGATTTTGGCAACAAGTGTGTCTTTGATTTCAATTTTAGATGATGATTTTTTTTTTTCACGAAGCATTTGTTATAAAAAAGATTTTGCTCAATGTTTAATCTCTGTTTTTGATATCTAGATGCCGTAAGCTTCCCAAAGCTTTGAAGGAATGGCAGGCCTATGAAGAGCTGAAGAAGACCATTGATGACTTCAACGAGACCTGTCCTCTTCTGGAGATGATGGCCAACAAAGCCATGATGCCTCGCCACTGGGAACGCATCGCTCAGATCACTGGACACACATTTGATGTGGAAGCTGACAACTTCCTGCTCAGAAACCTGATTGAGGCTCCCCTGTTACAGTATAAAGAGGACATTGAGGATGTGTGTATCTCTGCCGTGAAAGAGAAGGACATTGAAGCCAAGCTGAAGCAAGTGGTCAATGATTGGAGTGCCCAGGACTTCCAGTTCTCTAGCTTTAAGACCAGGGGTGAGCTCCTCCTGAAAGGTGACACCACCTCCGAGACGGTGGCACTGATGGAAGACAGCTTGATGGTGCTGGGATCCCTCCTCAGCAACAGATACAATGCTCCATTCAAGCCCTAAAATCCAGGAGTGGGTCCAGAAACTGACCGGCACGACTGAGATCATTGAGAACTGGCTGGTGGTGCAGAACTTGTGGATCTACCTGGAGGCTGTATTTGTGGGCGGTGACATTGCCAAACAGCTGCCTCAGGAAGCCAAGCGCTTCAGCAACATTGACAAGTCCTGGATGAAGATCATGCAGAGGGCCCACGAGATTCCTAATGTGGTGCAATGCTGCGTGGGAGACGACACTTTGAGTCAGCTCCTGCCTCATCTTCTGGAACAGCTGGAGATCTGTCAGAAGTCGTTGACTGGATACCTGGAGAAGAAGCGTCTGGTCTTCCCCCGATTCTTCTTCGTGTCTGACCCTGCCCTGCTGGAGATTCTGGGTCAGGCCAGCGACTCTCACACCATCCAAGCCCACTTGTTGAGCGTGTTTGACAACACCAAGACTGTGAGCTTCGACGAGAAGGTGTACGACAAGATTCTTGCTCTCAACTCCCAGGAAGGAGAAAACGTCCCTCTGGAGGAACCAGTCATGGCTCAGGGTAACGTGGAGATCTGGCTGGGAGACCTGCTCCGTATTTCCAGGAAGTCTCTCCACAGTATCACCAGATCCGCAGCCATTAGCATCGGAGATCCCAGCTTCAAACTCATTGAGTTCGAGAACATGTTCCCATCCCAGATTGGTTTGTTGGGTCTCCAGATGTTGTGGACCCGAGATTCCGAGGAGGCTCTGAACAATGCTAGAGTGGACAAGAAAGTTATGCAGAACACCAATCAGAAGTTCCTGGACATTCTGAACGAGCTCATTGCCATGACAACCACTGAGCTCACCAAAATTGAGAGAACTAAATACGAGACCCTCATTACAGTGCATGTCCATCAGAAAGACATCTTTGATGACTTGGTAAGAAAATGATATCTTTTAGTTATATTTCTGTAAAAATTTGAAAAATGAACACAATATATGGATCTGTAGCACTTTTTTCTCTTTGGGACTTACACACATAATTTTTAATATGTGTAATAAGCTTTACCTGACAGTGTGTACCTTTTTCAAAGATTATGTTTTAAGTTCATTAATTAATGTGATTGTCAGATACCCTTATTGAATAATGAATTTTTATCTTAATAAAAAAAATTGTTGTATGGCATAGGGATAAGAACTTTGATAGATAGTGCAAAATTAAGGTTAAATGAACCAATGGGAGACCACTGTAACCTCTGTTGTTAACTATTTTGTCCATCCTTTCTTAGGTGAAGATGCACATTCGGTCGCCCAACGACTTTGAGTGGCTGAAGCAGTCCCGCTTCTACTTCAAGGAGGACACGGACCAGTGTCTGGTCTCCATCACAGATGTAGACTTCACCTACATGAACGAGTTCCTGGGCTGTACGGACCGTCTTGTCATCACCCCCCTCACTGACAGGTAAAAGATTGTATCTCGGTCAGGAGATGCACATCTCAGTCGCAAAGCAGATTTGTCTCACCTTGGTCACAATGGAGCAGGAATCAGGACCATCAAACTTCACTTTTGATCTCAGTCGCGCTTTTAGAAAAAGAATATGTAGTGGAATAGTGAGATTGAAATCATAAATGAGCTTGTATTGTTTGATGGCCCAAGGACCTGTCTTATTCTCATTCTGTCATTGTCTTTGTAATGTATCAACACAAATAATTAAAAATATACCAGTGAAAACGATAATTTAAATTTTTTTTTATAAGATTACTAGATAAGTTCATTGTTTATAGCATTAGTTCATAGTTGCACTTGACCTATTTCAGATGTTACATCACCCTGGCTCAGGCCCTGGGTATGTCCCTTGGAGGTGCCCCAGCTGGTCCCGCTGGTACAGGAAAGACAGAGACCACCAAAGACATGGGTCGCTGTCTGGGTAAATACGTGGTGGTCTTCAACTGCTCCGATCAGATGGACTACAGAGGACTGGGGCGTATCTACAAAGGTCAGGGGGTCTTCTATGTAACAAGCTGCTGCTTGACTTTCCAGGTTTTTTTAATTTTGAAGGTTGAAATTGCCTGGACTTTATTTAGACTATGTTTAAGATACATGTACATGTGTAAAACTTTGAAGAAGGATATAAGATTTTTCATTAACTTAAGTGTCATGAAGTATATAGTATATATAAAAGTATATATATATACTTTTTTTTGATAGGTTTAAGATTGAAAAAAAGGACTGGTCTTTGTATAAACTTTATTTTTTAATCCAGATGTATCAACAAATTTTTATTTAGAACCGATGCATTTGAATCAATGATATTAATAAGTTTTATAGTAAAATTTTGTTAAATGAAAATGACTTCATACGATTATTTCTATTGATAGGATTGGCCCAGTCAGGATCATGGGGTTGCTTTGACGAGTTTAACAGAATTGAGTTGCCTGTGTTGTCCGTGGCTGCCCAGCAGATCGCCATTGTGTTGCTCTGTAAGAAGGAGAGGAAGTCGCAGTTCATCTTCACCGATGGAGACAATGTAGACATGGACCCAGAGTTTGGCATCTTCTTAACTATGGTAGGTGGCTTTTAGGAAGTAGAAAATAATCATTATCTCACCATTTAAACCCAAAATAAAGTTTTTTTAAAAAAATTTGAAATGAATGAAATTTTTACTGAATTTCAATTCTCTTAAAAACTTTATTGAAACACTTAATTTCTTATAAAATTGTCATTAAGTGCACTGTTGTCCTAAATAGTTAAAGATTTTACAAAATTTTTAATATATTTTAAACACAAGTCATAGTGACATCTGCTTAAACATTTATATGTGTACGTATGAACTTAAAATTTTAGCCAAACAAAAATTAGTTTAAATAAAAGTTATTTACAAACAGAAACTGAATAATTGATATGTTAATTTCTTTTCATATGTACACAGAATCCAGGTTACGCAGGACGTCAGGAGCTGCCTGAGAATTTGAAGATCAACTTCCGTACAGTGGCCATGATGGTCCCTGACAGAGCCATCATCATCCGTGTCAAGCTCGCCAGTTGTGGTTTCATGCAGAACATCATTCTGGCCAAGAAATTCTTCACCTCTCTACAAACTGTGTGAGGAACAGCTGTCTAAGCAGGTCCACTACGATTTCGGTCTGCGTAACATTCTGTCTGTCTTACGTACTCTGGGAGCATTCAAGAGAGCGAATCCAGAGGACGCAGAAACTGTGATCGTGATGAGAGTGTTGCGTGACATGAACTTATCTAAGCTGGTAGATGAGGACGAACCTCTGTTCATGTCTCTCATCGATGACTTGTTCCCGGGAATTACCCTCGACAAAGCAGGATACCCAGAAATTGAAGCAGCCATTGAGAAAAATGTACATTTTTATTTTCTTTTGACTTTAAATGATGTTGAGTATGTAAATTAGAAAAACAGCATTTTGTAAGAAAGAGTTGGATGGCTTAATGATTAATTTAAGGAAAAAATTGGGTCATGAAATTTGTAATGAAACACAAAACACTTTTTAAAGTACTGTTGATACTGATTTTAAGGATAAATCTAAGAAAAAAATTAATGGCTGAAGTAAAAATTGATGTAAAAGATATTTTAGATTAAAGTGTTGAATGCATGTTTGTAGGTGCTGGAAGCGGGATTGATTTTCCACGCCCCTTGGATACTGAAACTGATCCAGCTGTTCGAGACTCAGCGTGTCCGTCACGGCATGATGACCCTCGGACCCACTGGAGCCGGAAAGACCAAGTGTATCCACATGCTGATGAAGGCTATGACAGACTGTGGAGAGCCCCACAAGGAGCTAAGGATGAACCCCAAGGCCATCAGCGCCCCCCAGATGTTTGGTCGACTAGACTGTAGGCCACCAATGACTGGACCGACGGAATCTTCTCCACTCTGTGGAGAAGGACCCACAAAACTAAGAAGGTCAGAATCCAAGGGGCTACTACATACGAGTGAAATGTTGTTAACATTGTTGTGGTTGGTTTGAAAAGCACACACAGATGTAAAAAAAAATATTTGTGTGATATTGATGATTGGGTAATTGATGATGCCTTGGTATCAATTTGTTATTTTGAGCAGAAATTTGACACAGAGTTGATACTAAGTGGTTCTTCAAAAATGATAATTATTATGAACACCCCAACTATATTTGTTTAACTCTAGGATCCAGGGCCATAAAACTAAGTCAAGCTTATTTTTTATTCTCGCTTGCATCTTTGATCGAAAGTCACTGCTTTTACAAAAGAGCATGTACCGAGAAATGTGAGGCTGAGATAAGAAATAAACTTGTCTTAGGTTTCATGGCTCTGAGGCCAGGATGCTTACAAAAAATTAAAATCTTTTTTGTGTTTATCAACTCCTGCAGGGTGAGCATGTGTGGTTGCTGTTGGACGGCCCTGTAGATGCCATCTGGATTGAGAACTTGAACTCTGTGCTGGACGACAATAAAACTCTGACCCTGGCTAACGGAGACCGTATCCCCATGGCTCCAAACTGCAAGATCATCTTTGAGGTACACAACATCGACAACGCCTCCCCAGCTACTGTGTCCAGGAACGGCATGGTGTTCATGTCCAGCTCCATCCTCGACTGGGAGCCCATCCTTAAAGGTTGGTGCAGTTGGAGATTGTTTCAATAAACTTTGGATTTATTTTTAGTATTTGAAAATATTTCATTCAATATTACCATACTCGGAATCATCAGTGATAATTATCTTCCATCCGCATTTAGCTCTCATAGCAATGTATATCTTCATTTTCCAAAAAGAAAAAAATATAGAATTTGAAATTCATTTTCATTAGAAAAGAAGAATGTTTTTACTGATTTTCTAACTTGATAGTCTTTGTTCCTCATTATAAGGTATTGTGCAAAAGATATATATATAAAATATAAAATAAGTTTGGGAAATAAATATTTTGTGAAAATCTGAATTATTTAATTATTCCTCTCACAGGATGGTTGAACACTCGGCCAGCCAACCAACAGGACACAATCATGCAGACTTGTGAATCCATCTTCCCCAAGCTCTACCTGCAGGTCATTCAGAAATACGAACCCAAGATGCAAATTCTGGAGTGTATGTACATCCGCCAGCTTTGTGACTTGTTAGAGGGCCTGATTCCCTCAGGGGAGGAGGCTAAAGACATTAAAGTACCCCATCTTCAGAGAATCATCATCTTTGCCCACATGTGGGCCCTGGGAGCTCTGCTGGAGCTGGAAGACAGGAAGAAGATGGAGGACTGGATGAAAGAGAATGTCAGCAACCTGCCCCTTCCTCCAGCGTCCGGGGATGACACCATCTTTGAGTACATGGTCGGAGAGACCGGAGATTGGGAGCACTGGTCAGGACTGGTGCCCGAGTATGTTTACCCCTCAGACTCTATCCCCGAGTACACCGGAATCCTGGTCCCCAACGTGGACAATGTCAGGACGGACTACCTCATCGGAACCATTTCCAAACAGGGCAAGGCTGTTCTGCTGATTGGTGAACAGGTAGGAAGACTTTCTCTTCAAATTTTCTTAACTCTGTTTTCTGTTTTGTGCGTCGTTGTCTCTTTCTTTTATAGTGACCAGTTTGTAAGTTCCTGAATTATCAATTTTGATCATTGGTCTGTTTTTATCTTGGGATAGGGTACAGCAAAAACTGTGATGGTGCAGGGATACTGTGGTAAATTTGACCCAGAGCTACACATGTTTAAGAGCTTCAACTTCTCCAGTGCTAGTACCCCTTACATGTTCCAGGTAAGTCACTATACACTTCAATCCAGGGGGGAAAAGGGGAATTGTTCAATGTCCAAAACACCTTATCATGCAGGGAAAAGAGGCAGTGCTCAATGCTCACAGTTCCTCAATTCTTGGGGAAAGAGGCATTGTCCAATGTTCAACACACTTTATATCAGGGGGAATAAAGAAGCATTACCAAATACCTACAATACCTCAACTAGATATTTCACAATGTCAAATTAACTTCATTTAATGGAAAAGGGACTGTCTAATTTGAAAATGTAATGCCAAAGACTCAAACAACTCATCTTTGGGAAAGAAAAGAGGCAGTTGCTTAAATCTCACTCAAGCTTATTCCAATGATCTGTGCCCCTATTAAAAGTGTTCTTTCATAACTGTTATTATCCTATTTCAGAGAACCATTGAGAGCTATGTGGACAAGAGGATGGGTACCACCTACGGACCACCGGCGGGGAAGAAGATGACCGTGTTTGTGGATGACATTAACATGCCCATCATCAACGAGTGGGGAGATCAGGTACTATCTCCATGGCATTTTATACTCATTCAGCAAGCTTATAAAATGAGTAATTTACAGTTTTCTTCTGAAAGAAAATTCCAAAGTATCAAACTCTCTTACCCGTACTGCCTTTTACATCTAAAAAGAACTAAGATTTCTTTAGTTTGTGAATTTGTCTTTACATGCATTATAATAGAAAGGGACCAATTAAAAAGGGCGATAAGATATTCAAAATGGCTTATATTTTTGATACTGCATTGTCTTTTTGGAAAGGACTAATGATATTGCTTGATTTTGACATTTTATAGACATCCATTGAAATTATAGCTTACTACAATGATTTTCTTATGATTTTTTGAACGTGACCAATGAGATCACTTGATCGAAACATTAATTTTTGTAGGTGACCAATGAGATCACTCGACAGATGATGGAGGCCAGGGGTTTCTACAACCTGGAGAAGCCTGGAGAGTTCACCAACATCGTGGACATTCAGATGATCGCAGCCATGATTCACCCCGGTGGAGGCCGTAATGACATCCCTTCCCGTCTGAAGAGGCATTTCAACATCTTCAACTGCACCCTGCCCTCAAACAGCTCCATTGACAAGATCTTCAAAACCATCGGCAATGGATATTTCATTACAGTAAGTTTTCCTTTTCAATCGAAGATAAAAAAAGTTTCTATGTATTTATATTTAATTATTGATAAAAATGGTCGAAAATTATGGTCATTATAATAGGTCATGTATTATATATATGAGTTTGAAGAAAAAAAAATCCATTGTAAAATTTGTGTTCCCCCCAAAAAACTCTTGATAGATTATGTAATTAACTAAATATCCTACCATGTAATAAAAATAACCCTGTCTAATTTGTTTGTCTTTTATTTGTTTTAATTGCAGCATGTATGTTGAGTATCCAAGTTGTTTAACACATTTACATTGTAAAAGTTCTATTAATATTTCACTTTGTTGTAATTTTTATATTCCCTCGAACACCTCACCCTCCCCCATTCCACCAACCATTTCTTGTTTCTTTATCTTAATTTTTTTTCAAATGACAACTCCTGTGGTCAGAGTATGTCATATTCCATTATCATTAGGTAATATGTGTATCAAAATTTGAAATTGTATTATGAAATACCTGTAGATATGCAATGCGATCATTTTTGCTGGGACATATACAAGTATCAATATCAATTACTGCACAAATTGTGAAGCATGAACAGATGGAATGTCATTCTAAGATGTTAATTCATTGAAATATGTGCAGCATGTAATTTTTATGTTGTTGGTATTTTTTTTCCTGAAACACTTTATTTGAATTTTCTCACCTATATTGTGCACATTATTTTAGTTATCAAATCAATTTATCATTAATTTATCCTGTTTTTTTTCTCCTCTATATTAGTTCTATGGTTTCTGACAAATAGAGGGTCGCTTTAATTTTTCCTGACTTTAGATCTATAACTGTATAGACCAATATGTAATATTGTAATGATGATATTATAACCATAGATATCAGATAGGCTGGAAACTCAGAAAAGTTTTAAAAAATATTTATTTATTAGTTTGTAATTATTGTAGATTGAAATATCTTGCATACTCTAAATCTTACTGTGGAAAGTTAAAAAGTTAAAAAAAAATAAAATTTTTGCAATGAATGCAGATTAAAATAATACTCTAAATCTGACTCTGAAATCTATGAATAATAATTTTGCTTTTTGCCCTAACAGGGGAGAGAATTCCCGCAGGAGGTTTGTGAACTGGTTAACTCCCTTGTGCCGGCCACAAGAAAGGTGTGGCAACGGGTCAAGGTCAAGATGTTGCCCACCCCCGCCAAGTTCCACTATGTCTTCAACTTGCGTGACTTGAGCCGAATCTGGCAAGGAATGTTGAACACTACCCCTGATATTATCAACAATGCTGGCAAAATGATGTCGCTATGGAAACACGAGTGCTTCCGTACCATCGTGGACAGATTCGTAGACATTTCTGACAAGGACTGGTTTGAGAAGACGATTAAACAGGTACTGCTTGATGGTATTTCGACATCTTTTTTTTTCTAGTTTTTGGGTCTTTTTTGTCAATTAAACTGGGGGCAAAATAAACAATGAGATCTGCGTTGGATAATTTTTTTTTGAATACAAATTGATAAATACATGTACTTTTATCAAGGCTAAAATCAAATAAGCAAATGTATAGTTTCATATGGAAGAAGCCATGTTTCTATCATAATGGAGGATCATATTTAAATAGTATTATATAAGTTATAACAGACATCCAAACTGTGAATGATGACCTACTTTGTAGGTGGCGGAGGAAGAATGTGGTTCGGCCGCTGTGGCTGAAATGGAGGCTGAGCCTTACTTTGTAGACTTCCTGCGTGAGGCCCCTGAACCTACAGGTAAATGTCCCCCTTTGTTACAGTGTGAACAGGTGCGGCTCTGCTCTGTTTTAACTTAAAATGTTTTCCCTGTCATTTGAATCATTTCTTTTTTCATGAATATCTAGTGTAGAATGAAGTCTTGTAGCATTACTGGTAAATGGTTAATTTTAAGAAAATGCAACTCTCCAAAACACTTTAATAGTACTTTGATTTGTTGATATTCTTAGTTTTAGACGTGTTGTTAATGTACTGTAAAAGAAAATTCTTAAGCGAGGAATAAATTTTGGCTGTATGTTGTGTTCATATCGCTCATTATTCTAAAACTGTATCGGTTAATTGAATAATATTAAAATTGCAAGATTAACTTCCACTTGAATTGTGTACCAAGATTCTTTTTTTCATAAAGCTAAATCAGTGTGTCATGAAACATTTTACTTTGACGTTGTGTATATATAAAGACACAAGTAGTGGATCTAACAATATTTTATGATTTTTCCTCCCAGGAAAATCCAAGAAGCAGAGTAAAAAGAAATCTCAATCACGTAGAGTAGAGACTTAGTTTAGATTTCTCACTCTTCTGTCAAACATCATTGTCAATGTTGTTCATATACCTGTAAACACAATGGATCACAGTTTTAGCTATTATTATACAATTAGATGGTAATGTTGTTTTATCTTCACATGAATGGGAATTTATGTTTATTATAATTCAATTTAAAAATTACGTATGTCCAGTTTATTACACACTGATATAAACGAAATATTGAGAAAAAAAATGCATGTTAAGTTTATTAAGCATGATGTCACTCACTACAAGACAATTGTTTTGTTGTGTAATCAGTTTTTTGTTTGAATAATAAAAACATCTTGCCGAAATCATTCTAAATATAAAGATAATCAGTTTATAATGAATTTTGATAACTTCAATTGGCATCATTGATTGTTTTAAATAAATTTCCTTTGAAAAAGAAAATCAATGTTATCATTTAACATGGGGAACAACTTCCATTTTGTAGCTTTCATCTTTCAACATATTGAAGTTTGATATGCATATATGTATATATACGTATTATACACTTTTTGAGCTTGTGCATAAGAATTGTGTTTTTTGGGGTTTTTTTTGGAGTCATCCCTCTTTGCACAGTGTTTTAACGTTCTGCTTTTCTCGGTAGGTGAGGAGGCAGATGATGCTGATCTGGAGGCCCCCAAGATTTACGAGCCTATCCCCTCACTCGACTTCCTGGCCGAGCGTCTGAAGTCCTATCAAGAACTGTACAATGAAAGCATCAGAGGAGCCAAAATGGATCTCGTGTTTTTCAAGGCGAGTTGGATGGGTTTTTCTCTGCTTTTTCAAATGTTTCATGATATAGGGTATTTTTCATTATGGTATGATTTAGGAATGCAAGTTAAAGAATGAAATGTTAATCTGTGCATGATCACAGGTGTTTTACAGAATTAAAAGTTGGATATTAATAGAACTTTGATAGATAATTCTTTCTAAGTATAACCTGTATTTTAAAATGTTGAAGTATTAAAAGTTATGGAATGAAAATTAACAAGCATTATTTTTTGACATCACAGGACGCCATGACCAATCTGGTAAAGATCTCGCGAGTGATCCGTACCCCGCGAGGCCACGCGCTCTTAGTGGGTGTGGGCGGGTCCGGTAAACAAAGCTTGACCAGACTGGCATCCTTCATTGCTGGCTACAAAAACTTCCAGATCACCTTATCCAGGTAAAAACACTTTAAAAGAAAAAATTAATTTCTGCAAAATGTTTCATCTGATTTGAAAAAATGAAACCATAAGCAATGGTTAGTCATGCAATTCTTAATCTGAGAATATTGATGAGATTAGAATGGTCATTGGTCTTTATGAATTCATCTAAAAATTACATAATGTAAAATTTGAAATGGTGATGAAGCTGAGATGTAAGAACCATGAACTTTGATTTGTTGTAACTGCTAACATTAAGGAGGTAAGACTGACGATGTTGTGTTGATCATGGGGAGTCTGTTGTGTTTCACACACAAAATGTTCAATGTTCATCATTGCATTCACCAAAGAAATAGTTGCATTTGATTATGTTAAGAAAAATGCACAAATAACAATATATGTGTCATGATACATCATGTTAATTGTTTGAAATTAAAATGTAAATTCCCCCCCCCCCCCAAAAAAAAAAATTTTTTTTGGTGAATAAAGGCCTGTTAAAAAACCCCAAACCACTGAACTTCTTGCATGTAGTTTCATCTTTGCAGTTATTCCTACTATAATGAATGCTAAATTGTCTGGGTTTTTTTTCACAGCATAAAGTGATACAATTGCTTTGCAAACACAATTTTCACTCTAGTAAACTGTCAGACACTATTGTAAAACTATTCATTGACTCTAAATCATTTATTGCCACTAAAAAATCTCTGTAGTAAACATGAATGAGAGAAAGGGGAGAGATCAGAGGAGAGAGAGATAAGAGGTGAGAAAGAGGTACAAGGAGAAAGGGAGAGAAGATGAAAGACAGGGTGCAACATTAAAAAACGAGAGGAGGAAATAGAAAGTTTGATATACTGAGTTGTGTATTGTAGGTCGTACAACGTGAGCAACTTGCTGGAGGACTTGAAGTTCCTGTACCGCACTGCTGGCCAGCAGGGCAAGGGAATCACCTTCATCTTCACCGACAACGAAATCAAGGACGAAGGCTTCCTCGAGTACATGAACAACATTCTGTCCTCCGGAGAGGTGAGTTCGAGGACCAGAGAGGGTTCCTTGGGTTCCTCAAAGAAAACTTCGGCTCAAAAGAATTTATTATCAGATCTTTTTTATGGAAGGCAGGACTAAAAGTTTGCCAGTTGGGGAAGTGGAAGAGGGGGGTTGTAATAGTTAGAAAGTAATTATTTTTAGTAGTTTGAAACTTATTGTTCTGCATATTTAGCAACTGTGTGTTGCTATTTTTTCTTCTGTTGCATGAAAAAGTTAGGTTTGACTACATGGTTATCTTCTTTTTTAGGTCTCTGGTCTGTTTGCCAGAGATGAGATGGATGAGATCTTGCAAGAACTGATCGGAGAAATGAAGAAGGATTTCCCCCGCCGTCCTCCCACTAATGAAAACCTGTATGACTATTACTTGTCTAGGTGTCGACAGAATCTTCACGTGGCTCTCTGCTTCTCACCTGTATGTACACTGTAAAAATATAAATGTAAACTGTAATTGTAAACAGCTGTAAAACTGTTATAATTGTAAACTGTAAACCATCTATCTTGTGATCTGTTTTTGGGACTATAACAGTGGTCATTAACTTTGATCCTTAACATGACAGAAAAGTTTTTTTGACCAAAATTTAAATTTTAGGTCTGTGTTTTTTAAAAGTCTGTAATTCATTAGGTCTAGAACTCAAGATGAGCATTTTTACTATATAACAAGGCTATTGGCTCTCTTTATTTTGTTAACAAAATGTTTTGGATAGTTTTAGATAAAAAGAACAATTTTTTATAATTACTTATTTCAGTGACATATTTGGATTCATTTAACTGAAAAAAGTGTGAAGACTTTGAAAAATATATTAAACTTTATGCACGTTATCTCCCTTTGCCGACAGGTTGGAGAAAAGTTCCGCAGCAGATCGCTGAAGTTCCCGGGGCTGATTTCTGGCTGTACCATGAACTGGTTCCAGCGCTGGCCCAAGGATGCCCTGATTGCCGTCTCCAACCATTTCCTGGCAGAATTTGACATTTCCTGCACCCCAGCTGTCAAAACCGCTGTCCAGGGGACCATGGGTCTGTTCCAGGTATGAATCTATAGTAGAAATGCGAGCAAAAAAAAAGACTCCTAACTATAGCAGCTAATTAGGTATAGGTGCTGTTTCCTTTTAAAATTCTTATGTAGTGTAGAAGTGTAGAGTAATGTGCTGAATGGTAGTGTGAAAAGTGTAAAGAATGTAAAGTAGTAAGGCCTATAAGTGTAAAGTAACGTGGAGAAGTGTAAAGCAGTGTGTTGGAGTGTTTAGATGATGGATGTACAAATGCAGTCATGATTTTGTGTTTTGACAGGATCTTGTGGCAGAGATGTGCATTGAGTATTTCCAGAGGTTCCGTCGTCAGACGTATGTCACCCCCAAGTCCTATCTGTCCTTCATCGCTGGCTACAAGACCATCTACAGCGAAAAGAAAGGCGAGATTGGAATTCTGGCTGAGAGAATGAATACTGGTAGGTTGCTGATAGTGTCACATTAAATTGTTCCATGTTCTTTAATATAATATCTAGCAAAATTAAAAAAAGATTTTGTTATTAAGATGTGTTGGTATGTGTGTATTGCATTAAGTATGAAGAAGACCAATAAATGAATTTATTAAAATAATATCACGAATTACATGTAACAACTACCATATCTTTATATAATTAGATGGTTCTATAAACATGAGCTAACATTATCAGTTTCTGTTAATTAAGAAGAAGACATTTTTAATCACTTTGGTCCATCTGTATACACAATGTGGACTCTTGCTAGGTCTGAAGAAACTAGTGGAGGCCACAGAGTCTGTGAACGAACTGTCCAAAGAACTGGCTGTGAAGGAGAAGGAGTTAGCCGTGGCCTCCAAGAAGGCCGACCAGGTGTTGGCTGAGGTGACCGTCAGTGCCCAGGCCGCTGAGAAAGTGAAGGCCAACGTACAGGTGGTGAAGGACAAGGCCCAGAACATCGTAGACACCATCTCCGTGGACAAGGCAGCCGCTGAGGAGAAACTGGAGGCAGCAAGGCCGGCCTTGGAGGAGGCCGAGGCTGCGCTCCAGACCATCAAGCCCGCCCACATCTCCACGGTCAGGAAGCTGGGGAAACCCCCCCACCTGATCATGAGGATCATGGACTGTGTGCTGTTGCTGTTCCAGAAACGTCTGGAGTCAGTGCAACAGGACCCAGAGAGACCTTGTGTCAAGCCGTCATGGTCAGATGCCTTGAAACTTATGAGCAGCAGTGGCTTCTTGAACGGTCTCATGACATTTAACAAGGTATCTATACTTGTTCAACACACCCCTTAAAAATTTGCAAATAATATTAATCTCTTTAAGATATTTATACTGTTATATAATTATATAGTAATAAAAAATCACCAGATGTGGATACTTTATTTTGTAATGTGGATATGCTAATATAAATATATGTTTAAAATTATGCAAACCATTAATGATGAGTTGGTTTTTGATTTTCTATACACTCACTTCAGGACACAATTAATGAAGAGACAGTGGAGCTGTTACAGCCTTACCTGATGATGGAGGACTACACACTAGAGACCGCCCAGAAAGTCTGTGGTGACGTAGCCGGTCTCTGCTCCTGGACCAAAGCCATGGCCTTCTTCTACGGCATCAACAAAGAAGTCCTGCCTCTGAAGGCAAACTTGGCAGTGCAGGAGGCCCGTCTACAGTCAGCCATGAGGGACCTAAACGAAGCTCAGGCTCAGCTCGACGATAAGAACAAGGAGCTGGCAGCTGTAATGGCCATGTATGACGCGGCCATGAAAGAGAAACAGGTGAGAAGTTCAGTCGTGAATAATTCACTACCTTAGAGAGAGAGAGAGAGGTAGAAGGAGGAAAGAAGCAGTTGATAGCAGCCATTTCCTCTCTTCTTTTAGAGGAGTGTTGGAGTTATGGTAATGATGTGTGCCGATATTATGATATATAAATTTCATCACAAAAAAATTTAAAGTTGACAAGAAAATCATTAATTACATGAAAATGACTGCACATTTTTTATTTTTAATACTTGAAATATAAAAATTTTTCAAATTTGTAGGCATTAGTGGATGATGCTGAGGCCTGCAGGAGAAAGATGAACAATGCGACCGCCCTGATTCAGGGTCTGTCTGGGGAGAGAATCCGATGGACTGAGGCCAGTAAGGGGTTCCAGGCCCAGATCCACCGACTGGTGGGCGACGTCCTACTCTGTACAGGCTTCCTGTCTTACACCGGCCCCTTCAACCAGGAGTTCCGTAACCTCATTTTGAAGAACTGGAAGAAAGAGATGATTGCCCAGAAAATCCCCTTCAGTGATGTTAGTTTTTTTTGTTTTTTGATTTTTTTTTTTTCACAGGTTTTAGTTAGAAATTTACCAATTTGAAATAAGTTTAAATTTCATGTAAAAACGTAAAACAAAAATAAAACAAAAATTTCTAGCAAAATGAAACTCTGTTAACTTTTTGGCAGGACCTGAATATTGTGTCTATGTTGGTGGATAATGCCACTATCTCTGAGTGGAATCTGGAAGGTCTGCCCAATGATGAGCTGTCAATTCAGAACGGCTTGATCGTGACCAAAGCCTCACGCTTCCCCCTGCTGATCGATCCACAGGGCCAGGGCAAATCTTGGATCAAGAAGAGAGAGAGCAAGAACGAACTGCAGGTAGGCCAGTGTTTCATTTGATTGACAATATAGGGATTTGAATGGAGGAGTAAGGAGGAATATTTTTTTGTGTTTTGTTTACATGTGTTGTTCCAAGGGGCTATGAATTGTATTTTACTTTTTATCCAGAAGGTATTATTAGCTTTCCATCTATTATGAAAAAACCATTTCTAGATTATCAAGAATATTCAGCTAAAAAAAACAAGTTCAGGTGGATCTTGCATATATAATAAAGGCTCATAGATTTAAAAATAGAGTGACATCCTAGATTACATGGGTTTTAAGAAATGATCATACCATTTATACATATATCGGAATGATCAAAGTAATGGAAAAAAAGCAATGAATGTACAAATATACCTGTACCTGTAGACACCTGTTCATCTCTGTAGGTTACCGCCCTCAACCACAAGTACTTCCGAGCCCACCTTGAGGACAGCCTGTCCCTGGGGCGACCCCTCATTATTGAGGACGTGGGTGAGGAGCTAGACCCCGCCTTGGACAACGTGCTGGAAAAGAACTTTATCAAGTCAGGTTCCACCTTCAAGGTAAGCAGTTTGTTCACAGTTAGCCTTCTGTGGGTTTTCATTGTTCTTTGTTGGCATTAATTTGGTGGGGGGGGGGGGGTTATGGTTTAAAGCATACAGTTTCAAGAATAAGTCAGTTCATTGGAAAATGACTCCACCAGGATAAATTGTTGTCATGTGCTGTACTTTGTCGAATGTTTGATTCTGTGGAATCTACAAAGTAATGAAGTTAAATCGATGATTATCTTGACAGAACCACAATAATGTTTTCATTAAAAGCCTTTATAATTTTTTTTTGGTGAATGGTTTTTGCATTCATAAAGTCATTAAAAGCAATCAACAGTATATAAAAATTTTAATTATGATAGTTCCATTTGATTTAAGAAAATCTTTTTCTTTCTCTTACCTAGGTGAAAGTGGGAGACAAGGAGGTTGATGTGATGAACGGATTCCGTCTGTACATCACCACAAAGCTGGGTAACCCCACCTACACCCCAGAAGTGTCCGCCCGCACCTCCATCGTAGATTTCACTGTCACAATGAAAGGTCTGGAGGACCAACTGCTAGGTGTTGTCATCTTGACAGAGAAACAGGTACAGAATTGAATTGAAAGCAACATATATAAGTTGATATCATTAACATCTCTTCTCTTTTTTGTTTATTGTTAATAATTCTAGATTTTAGGAGTCAAGCTTGGATAGATTTTTTGGTGTGTGCAATATATGCCTTGCTTTTCACAAGAATTTTGAAATAGGTTTGATTACTTGCTAGAGAAAAAGTACCCTACTGCTCTTTATATAAATGTATGTAAATTTTTTCTCTCCTTTGATGAATCCTACAGGAATTGGAGCAGGAGAGAGTGTCTTTGATGGAAGAGGTAACAGCCAACAAGAGGAAGATGCAGGAGCTGGAAGACAACCTTCTGTACAGGCTGACCTCCACTCAGGGCTCACTGGTGGAAGATGAGTCCCTGATCCAAGTACTGCAGGTCACCAAGGCCACAGCAGAAGATGTCAGCGAGAAACTCAAGGTGGCTGCTGAGACCGAGATCAAAATCAACTCGGCTCGTGAGGAGTTCAGACCTGGTGAGTGAAAATAATAAAAAGATGAGTATTTTATCTAAAGAAAAGGCTTTCAAATAATTGTGTTCATAAGTTCTCGTTTCAAAGATCAGCTTTAAGTTGGTGTCAACAATGTAAAAGAATTGGTGTTGTTTTTCTCTAGTATCCAACAGAGGCAGTATCCTGTACTTTGTGATTGTGGAGATGAGCATGGTCAACTGTATGTACCAGACCTCCCTGAAGCAGTTCTTGGAGCTGTTCGACCTGTCCATGCACAACTCCCAGAAGTCCCCCATCACCAGCAAGCGTATTAACAACATCATTGAGTACCTGACGTTTGAGGTGTTCCGCTACACCGCCCGGGGCCTGTATGAGGTGGACAAGTTCCTGTACACCACCCTCCTGACCTGTAAGGTGGAGCTGAACCAGGGCAAGATCCGGATGGAGGAGTTCCAGACGTTCATCAAGGGAGGTGCCGCCCTGGATCTGAATGCCGTGGAGCCCAAACCCAAGAAGTGGATCTCGGACATCACCTGGCTCAACTTGGTGGAACTGAGCAAGCTGGGACAGTTCAGCCAGATCTGTGGTCAAGTGGCCAGGAATGACAAGGTGAGGCTCGCTGGATCAAGACAATTCTGGTTTCTGTTGGGGAAGGAGATTTATCTATTCTAGAATTGAACAATTAAATTAATGACAAGGAAGTCAAGTTCAAGTAAATGACAGTAAGTTGCAATTTAAAAAACAAGAGTTAATATTGTATTTGCAAAACTTAAAAAACCCTGATTAAACATCTTTTAAAACTAAAAAAAAATGGGGATTTACTCCTGTCCATCTTTCTCATTTTATGCTATATGTCAAAAAAGGGCATTTTTAAAACATCTAGAAAAGTTGAGAAATTCAAAAAACTGTTATTTACTGTCTGTAATTTGAAAATGATTTACTCGGGGGAGATGTGCAATTAAAAAACTATTTCCTCTGAGACGCATGATTTTACAGTAATGCATTGTGTTGTTTTTGTAGGCCTGGAAAGCATGGTTTGATGAAGATGCCCCAGAGGAATGTACCATTCCTGATGGCTACTCCACTACTCTAGAGACATTCCGGAAACTGCTCCTGATCAGATCTTGGTGCCCAGACAGAACAATTCCAATGGCAAAGACGTACATTGCAGAGGCAATGGGACCCAGGGTTAGTGCCTATGACGTCTTATTTAGTTCATTTTATTGGTTGTAGAAATGATCATTCATACACTGTAAAAACCACATCTGATTTTCATTTGAATAAGTTAATGGTTTTTTTTTATTCAATCCATACTACGGAGTAGAAGGTGATAAAACTTTGTTTTCTAGTTTGCGGAAAGCGTCATCCTAAACTTGGAGGAAATGTGGAAGGAATCCAACATCCGCACTCCCATGGTGTGTTTCCTGTCCATGGGTTCTGACCCGACAGAGAACATCATGGCCCTGGCCAAGAAAAAGAACATCAAGTGTGGCTACATCTCCATGGGACAAGGGCAGGAGGTTCACGCCCGCCGTCTTATCTCCTCCTCCATGCAGGACGGCTCCTGGGTGCTCCTCCAGAACTGCCATCTTGGACTTGACTTCATGGATGAATGCTTGGATTCTGTGAGTTCTTGCCCATATTTAAAGGGGCATGGTCACGATTTTGGTCAAAAATTATTTTTTCGATTTTAATGTTTAGAATGCTTCAGTAAGGCATTTTTAATAGCCAACCAAAATTTGAGTGTCATTTGTTGAGCTATAAGCAAGTTACAGAGCTTATAATTCATCGCTATGTAAACAAAGCTTTTGTTTACATTTTGAATGTTGAAATAAAAATTCCAGTTTAAGACCTTAAATGAATGTGTTAATCGTTAGGAACTGTTTATTTATGCTTAAAATGAATAAGAATATAGACAAATCAGCTTGAAAAAGATTTTTTACTGGTATATTGAACCTATGTAAACAAAAACAGGGCACGAGCCTTGTTTACATGATGAAGAATTGTGTGCTCTGTATCTTGCTTAAAACTCATCGACTTGCACCAAAATTTCATTTGATCATTAGAAATGCATTCATAAAGCATTGTAAATAATAAAAACAGAGAAATAAAATTTGACCAAAATTGTGACCATGCCCCTTTAAGGTATCCGATGTACAATTGAGCCAGAGAGCTCGGGATTTTCCGGGATGAGCTCGGTAGATTACGGAGCTTGAAATAAATTTTCAAAAAGTCGCACTATTTTTGATCTGACATAATAAACGATAAATAATAAACAATTGATGCATAAAGTCAAGCAATATTTTTTTTTTCTTAATTTTAAAACGAGTTATTTTAACTTTTCCCCCTTACGTTGATTGTGACGTTGTAGCAGCTTTACGTCATTTGCCGTTGTATGACGTTATTTTTTTCCCGCGGCGCTCTTGCAATAACGTGAAGAAAAAATCTTGATTTATAGAGTAAAAGTTGCAGTGCACAAGTCACGTATTTCGTCGAAAAATACTGAGTAGGTCGTTTTAATAATTGATTTCGTAGATATTGTGACTGTGCATAACTTGAATTGTTAATTGTCTGTTAATCGTATGCCCCTATTCAATCTGTTCAATTTTTTGTATACCTAATTTCATTAAACATACAGAGTGTTGCGGACCTAACATTTGTATAACGGCGTATTTGCTACTATCTAATTTAAATAAGTACTATGCATACGGATTTCGTGGTTAAAATGCTTGTACACGTTTATTGTAATTATTGTGTTAAAACATCTCCTTGTTATTTTCCGTAAATCAAGTTAACAAGAGTCAAATAATGAAATTTCTAATCATTGATTTATTTTTTCATCGGGATTCCAAACAATTTTCATCTCTCGCATTTCATATCACATGTATGTGCATGAACGGTACATTTTTTACTCCTTTTCAAAATCGCTGGATTTTATATCATTCAAATAATACTATTAGATACTGATTCCGACTGCTTTAAAGTCAATTCGTTTCATTTTGCTGTTTACACAAAAGAGGCGCGTCACCATCCAATGAAATCAAATACTCGAAATTTGATTGACAGGTTCAGCCAGATAGCCGATGTCCGATGCATGTTATGTGTGGTATTTGTACACAATCTTATCGTGTAAAAATGCATGCTTATTACAACATCACAGCGTCATTTATGGTTGATTCATATTTTGTTATAACTGTGTAAAGCATGTTGATGTATTGTACATTCCACAATTGTACCGATACGGAAACATCGTAGTCAGACTTTATCGACAGTCTCCATTTTAAAACTGACTTAATTTTTTTGTTAAAAAGGATACAATTTTGAGTAAAAGATAATACAATATATATTGTTTTCTACGAGTTTGGAATGAATTGGTTTGGAATTAATTCTAAGAAAACATTTCACACGGTTCTTGCACACTTTGTTCCTAACGCTTTACACACCTGATGTGACCCGCAATTCACAACTTCGTTGTATTAGTAACAATATTTTTTGTGCAAACATTTTGCTGAATGAAAAAAAAATGAACAGTTTAGATTTTCAATTCTAAAATTACAAGTTCTAAATGGTAAAGGTATAGAAAACAGGAAAATTACCAGGTAACGGGAATATGCGTTGGATTATGAATGCGACGGCTGACGTGGGGGGGGGGGGGTAAAAATCGCGTGAGTCGTCATGGTCATTGTAAAAAAAAATTCGCAAAAATAAAAAAAAGATATTGATAAAGGTAATCAATTTATTTAAAAACTTTATTTTTATTAAAATATGTTGGCAATTTTTATTTGATAAATATTATTAATGATTACACATGTTTTCGTCAAAGAAAAGTAGTATTTTACCATGCGTGATTTGCAGAGCTAGAGTTACTTCCCCATAGTGATTTGGCGGGAAAAACATCTATTTTTAGAAACTACATATTCTTACCTATCAAACGAGTACATTGAATATATACCTTACCAGGCATCATTTTTTGGTCAATTGTACATCGGATACCTTAATATTTATATATTTTTATTTTACTTTACATGGTCCTGGGAATCATTAATTGATGCTTATGCCAAAGTGGAAAGTTAAATTGTTGATTTTTTTATTCCCATGAATCTAAATATAATGACGTAAAATCCTTTTATTGTTGAATATCTAATATACATGCCCACATTAAATTTGAGCTAAGTTTGATATCTCATTTTCATTTGTTCCCTGGATTTGGTGGTATTTTGGTCAGGGGGAATGGTTATGAAGGCTTTTGCCTAATGTTATAGCTTTTAAATTCGATAAGGTGTGCATGTGTGTAATCTTTTCTGTATAGGTTACGTCAGCAGAGAATGTGAACGATGCCTTCAGACTATGGATGACCACTGAGGAACACAAGAAGTTCCCCATTAATCTCCTGCAGAGCTCCATCAAGTTCACCAATGAACCTCCACAAGGTGTCAAAGCTGGACTCAAGAGGACATATGCCCTCATCACACAGGTAATCAAAATGTATTCTACTACTGAATAACTGATAAATTCATTTGTTCTCTGACTAGGATTTAGGAAAGCTGCAGTTTCTTACAGCTGACCACCTGTCTGAAAAAAATAATTAGATAAGTTATTAGAGATAACACAGATCAATTTGATTGGATACGTCTGATGATATGTGTATTTCCTGATTAAGACTTCAGTAAAATCTGCAGTTGTTTAAAGTTTGAACACCTAACTGAAGAAAAAAAAATCAATAGATTTATGTGGCCATGAATTATCACATCTTGTGATTAGAAAAACAAAGCTATGAAAGTGCGATTTTTTTTTGGTCAGATGTAACTAAAGCTGTATGCAGTGAAAGCTATTTTATCTTGCATACTTTAAAAAAAAAAAAGTAATTAATGGTTGATTGTGATGGCTGCCTTTCAGGAACAACTGGAGTACACCAACCTGCCGCAGTGGAAGCCCATGCTGTACGGGGTGGCCTTCCTCCATACCACCGTCCAGGAGAGGAGGAAGTTCGGACCCATCGGATGGAACATCCCCTACGAGTTCAACCAGGCTGACTTTACTTCCACTGTCCAATTTATTCAGAACCATCTGGATGACATAGACCCCAAGAAGGTGGGTTTTTTTTTTTTTTATAAGGGGTTTGAGATTTGCATGATATGTATATTTCTGTGATAGTTAATGAACTTTATTCAAAGGGCTTTGGAATTAGAAAACTTATGATTTAGTTAATTAGCCACTGAAATACATGTTTCAGATTTACTTCATACATATTACTATGAATTGGTTTTACTTAAACATTTTATTCATCTAAAGATTCTAAACGCAAATTTTTGTCAGTGTTATTTGTATAGCTAGTAACTGTTTTAGTTTAACTGAGCCTGTTTCTTAGGATCTCTCAATGATTGACTTCTGTCCTACAGGGTGTTTCTTGGAACACAGTCAGATACATGGCAGGTGAGGTACAGTACGGAGGTCGTGTCACAGACGACTATGACAAGCGACTTTTGAACACGTACTGTAAGGTGTGGTTCAGTGAGGCCATGTTCTCGGACAGCTTCCAGTTCTACACTGGCTACAAGATCCCCCGCTGTAAGAATCTGGACGAGTACCGGGCCTACATCGAGACCTTGCCCCTCAGAGACTCACCAGAGTGCTTCGGTCTTCACTCCAATGCAGATATTACGTTAGTATCTACATGCTTCTTCATATTTTTTTGTTTTCAGATTAACTTAAAATTAAATTTAGACTCCAGGGTGTAAAGACTTGCAATGAGCACACTTTCAATCTGTGCAAAAGTGGGCTTGTCGTGATTTTAAGTTTATGCCAGGAACTTTAAAATTAAAATGAGTGTTTTTGACTCTGATGGCTTCAAAAGACACCTTTCTTATGTTTTCTCTTCATTTGTTTTCTTTCATAAATTCTTGCTTATTCGTTATCCAAAACCATTGAGAATATCTCTATCATGTTGTTTGTTATTACCAGGTATCAGACCAATACATCCAACACCATGCTCTCCAACATTGTGGACATTCAGCCAAAAGACGCTGGCGGTGGTGGCGGTGAGACCAGAGAAGCTGTGGTGTACAGACTGGCTGATGACATGCTGGAGAAGCTGCCACAGGACTATGTACCACACGAGGTACGCGGAGTGTACCGCATAATCAAAAAAACCTTAACTTCTTATCCATGACTGTTTAAGATGTATTGTTTTAGATGTTTTTTTTGTTTTTTTTTAAATGCAACATAAGTACACTGTTTTAATTCATTAATGTACAAAAAACATTCGTAAATGATGACTTTCTGAGCAAAATATTTGTTTTGTTTGTAATTTTTCAACTTTTACCATACAACAGCTTGTTGATATATTATATATGTAAAATTTTCAAAAAGATTTCTATTGAACAAGATTGACTTAATCGGATTTACCAATTACAGGTCAAAGACAGGCTGAGAAAGATGGGCATGCTGCAGCCCATCAACATCTTCCTCCGCCAGGAGATCGACAGAATGCAGAGGGTCATCACCCTAGTGCGCACCACCCTGTCCGACCTCAAACTGGCCATCGACGGAACCATCATCATGAGTGAGAACCTCCGTGACGCGCTGGACAACATGTTCGACGCCCGTATCCCCACCATTTGGAAGAAGATTTCCTGGGAGTCGGCCACCCTCGGGTTCTGGTTCACCGACCTCTTGGACAGAAACCAGCAGTTCTCCACCTGGCTGTTTGATGGACGACCCACTTCTTTCTGGATGACCGGATTCTTCAACCCTCAGGTAATTCAAGCTTTGTAGCTTTCTTGCTATAACAGAGTAACTTGGTATTCAGGAATCATGTTCATATACATCGTAGGGGTATTGTTTTAAATATACACATTGTTTTACATCGCAGTATTTGTAAAAAAAAAATTGAATGTTTAAATACATAATTAACGAAACAGGGCTTGGTATATTTGCTAGATTTAAGTATAAAGAAACTTTGTTTACAGTAATATAATTTTTTCTCAAAGCGTATTTGGTATTGAGATGACAGCTTTCTTTGTCAAAAACTTAACTACATGATTTTTAATCAGCATCAAGAGATGATGTAGGTTTGAATATTGTGCATCATGTGAGAATGTTTGACTGACTATCTGTCTGTGTGTCTGTGTAGGGTTTCCTGACTGCCATGAGACAGGAGATTACCCGCGCCCACAAGGGCTGGGCTTTGGACGCCGTGGTACTGGACAACGAGATCACCAGGATGATGAAGGAAGACATTCACACCCCGCCCAACGAAGGTCAGTAGCCAATCAACACCCAGCACTGTACCGCCAGGGGAATCTGATTTAATAGATCTTTAAAAAAAGTGTACCTATCAAAGCTAGTCCTGAATAAGGCCCTTGTTACTGAAGCAGACAGAAATTTTTGAATGGATTGAAGAGACAAATGCAGAGCAATTTAATAAAAATAACATTATAAAAAAGCTTGGTTTTTGCATCAACATCTTCAGAATAATGGAAATAATAATGATTAGTACCTCTGTGTCTATAAACTTACTGAAACTGTTTCAAAATGACAGTCAGAGAAGGATTCCATCTTTAAGTCCTCAGTATGGACCATGTGGTTTTCAAAACTGTTTCCTAATGACTGTGATGACTATTTCTTTGTAGGTGTGTACATCTACGGCCTGTTCCTGGATGGGGCCGGCTGGGACCGCAGGAACTGTCGCCTGGTAGAGCCCACCCCCAAGGTCCTGTACACTCCCCTCCCGGTCGCCCACGTTTTTGCCACCAACGTGGACAAGCCCAGCAAGGCCACAAACCTGTATGAGTGTCCCGTCTACAAGAAGCCTCGTCGTACCGACTTGACCTACATCTTCCCGCTGCTTCTAAAGACCAACAAGAACCCCGACCACTGGATCCTGCGTGGTGTCGCTCTGTTGTGCGACATCAAATAAACTTGCAATCCAACTTCAAAATATTGTTAAAACGTGAACTTTTAAAAAAAAATTTTCTTTTTCACTACAGTGTGGATTTTTTTTCTTTTTTGCCATTTCTGATTGACTTCCCCTGATATAATGTGTGATACATATATAATATATTTACCGGTATCTGCTAAACCTGGACTATATGATATATATTATATTTGAAAGAAAATTCGATGAACACTGTCTGCAAGACATTGTTGAGAGATACACAGTGAAGCTGTTTTATTATAAACTTTCAATTTGTATACAAGTTTTTCTTGAAATATTATTAAATATTTTAGCCATCCGTCCAGTAATATTCCTAACCAGAGCAGTATTTTTGTACGATTATTTCTGGGTGTGTTCTTTTTAAAAATATTTTCCCTTTATGATATACATGAATTATCGAACTTAACACGGATTTGTCTTCTGACCATTATTTATATTTTATTTAATTTATTAATTTACTCCATTTGTTGTTATACATGCACCAAGAAATGTTGTTTTGTTACATGTTTACATTTATATAAAGAAAAGCTGAATTTTGTGTTGATTTGAAACAATAAAATATAACTCATTATAGAGTGTTGGTCATTTAATCTTTTAATGTTGAACTCAATTATCGTCAGAAATTAGAGATTTGTGCAAGGACAAGATGGATCAACAGCTGCAGAAAGAAATATTGAGAAAAAATATTTCATTGTTGATGGTGAACAAATCGAAAAGAAGAAAAAATTAAGCTGTAAAATACGGGAAACGATTCATCAAATCAATTATGACGTCATAATGGTTCTAGCATCAAAAAGACACTCTCAGCCTGGGCAGCGTTTTATAAAAGGAATTACGACTTACGACAAATTAATGAATGCTAATTAATCACCAACTAATCAATGATTTATTCTTATGGCTGGAAAATATAATTATGGGAATTGAAATATTTGTTAACAAATGGTTTTATGTCAATTTTGTTCTCTTAAACCATTTTACGAGACTGTAAATATTTACTACTTTGTTGCAAGTTCTTTTGTAAAATGCAGCCCTGGAATCATTTAGTAGATCTTAACCATAATAAAAGTACTAGTATAATTATATTAAAAGTATAATGATAAATCAAAATTCTTACAGTCAGGATATCACAAACCATTAACACATAGTGCAATTTGAAAAATTGTGTCACAGTTACAATGTGTGTTAAGTCTGGTGTACAAGAATTTTAAAAGTTTTAATGAAGTTTGTGTATTTTTCCTATAATAACTGCAAAAATTGAAAGAAAAAAAGTGTGAAATGGTGTTTTAATGAAGCGACTTAGACAATGTACTAGGACTGATGTTTATCAGAATCTAATATATTTCATTATCGTAATACCATGATGGTTTTGAAATACATACACATGTACTTACATAAGGGCATGGGCTCTTGTAAATGCGTGACAAGTTTTAGAATGAAGACTCTCCTAAAACTAATTAATATGAAAAGGAACAAAATTTTATGCATTCTCAACATATGATAAAAATGCAAGATTATATTTTACAAAAGGCTACTGAATCTTACAATGAAAAAGTTTGACCATCAGTTTCATGTAGATTTTCAATATATAAATGGCAATTCCCATTTTCTTCGTCAAAAGCAACACCTGTGATTTTTTTAATCAGAAAACTACGGTAATTTCTGTCAAGATATTGGATGGACTGAGGCACGTTAGTGCTGAGGAGTGTACAACGTTGTTTTCAGCGTATTTATTTAATATAGGGAACGTATTTCCAGTTCTAAAAGATGGTAAATAGTTGTCAGTGAGTAAATGGTTTAAAATAACATGAAATGCAAAAAGCCATGTTGGCCCCTCAAATCCTGCCCTATAAATACAAATATTTTAATACCCAAAGGACAAATTATTCCTGCCTTAGGCTAATGCCCACTTGTTTCAATGATTCCACAAAGTGCAGAATATTACAAAATTAGATATATAAGTTTAGGCCTTTAAAGGAAAAAATAAGAGTATAGATAAAGAAGCCATTCTTTAAAATTGTTATTTAAAAACTAGAGCAGAGCTCGTGGCAAAGCCACGAGTAGGTCTTCCGTTGTTGCTGCGAGTTGAAAATGTATGTGATATGGTGTCAATAAATTATAATGACTAAACTTTCAGTTCTGCTTTTGTTATAAAAATGTGTTGTGATTGAAAGCCTGTATATAAAACGTGTTTTGAAAAAGAAAGAAAGAAAATGTTTAAGGAAAACTATCTGTCGAACACAGTTTATGTAATCGTTTCAAACATTTTTTTAAAAATGAGATGTTTAATGGGGAGTTAAATTTTCAGAGGGTAGCAAGCATTGTTACATGTACTCATGATTCATGTCAGGAATTGTGTTTTTGGGGAGTTGATTTTAATCATCTCTCCTATGCAGTTACTCTAGCAAACCGAAACTGAAACTGTGTTTGCACCTAAGCACAAATCATCGCCGCTGACAAGACTTCGTTCTTGAAAATAATCGATAAATTCGATGTTATATACGCTGAAGCATTTTTTAAAGGAAACTTATTTATAAATACCTTGGAAATAGTCAGATTTTTAATGGTACGAACAATTAGAAGTTTTTTGTAGTCGTGTGTATTCCTACGCCAGAGTTCAATATATAGTTTCGTTCAACCATCGGCTGTCTCCTTACATCTCCGGCAAGTAGAGAGTCAGTCTATATTTAGAGGTCGCATCATCAAGCTATCACGTGACCTGGTATCTCTTACTTGTCGGAGATTAACGGAGACAGCCGAAGATCTGGTTGAACGAGACTAGAGTTCATTATTGGTTGGATCCATACAATTTTTGAAATATTTGGAATACCAAAACACAGTTTGATGAAATCAATTCTATTTCAAAATATAACACAACATGATTCATTAGAGGTTTTCTCGAAATTCTTGTCGGAAAAGTCAGAGAAATCATATTATAAAAATGTGCATAATTTAAATGCAGATTACAAACTACTTGCCAAGCAAACTAGCATATCGTTGATTTTAAAATAAATAATATTCGATAAAATCAACTCCCGTCAGTACATCAGTACTTTGATTTAAAAACCGAACCCGCCTACAAAACACGTAACCTTTTCTGTAAGATAACTTCTTTATTTAAAAATATTTCTAAATTTTTTAAAACTATGTGCAAGTTTAGAATTGTTGCGTGATGACAAAATTTACAGACCCTGAAACGTACTACTACACCAAAAACGTGCGACTTACGTGCGAGAAACGTTTCGTGTAGACCGTTTAGCGTTTCGTGTGATTGTGAAGCGTTTCGTGTAAACCGTTTACTGTTTCGGGCAAAGCGTGTAAATCGTTTCGGGCAAAGCGTGCTAGAACCGCGTGAAACATTCATCAGATTTCATTTGGAACTCTCTGACAATTTAATTGTTTCAAAATGGAGCCCGTGTTTTACATTACTTTAAACTGTTTGTGATTGGCAAAACTCTTTTGTACATGTAGATATTTTAATGAAAAAAATTCTACAAGAAATGATGAAGCTTTTAATAGGCATTTCCTCCAGAAAGGTTGTTACGTAGTGTTTTGACTGACTTTTGTCCATTCAGATTGTAGAAGGCGGAGTTGAGACAATACTGGTCGTGACTTAATTTGAGAGAGAGAGAGAGAGAGAGAGAGAGAGAGAGAGAGAGAGAGAGAGAGTTAACTGGTTAATGGAGTAAATTATAGATGACGCAGATAGTGAACTATCTATCAACAATAGTTATCGTATAAAGTGACAAATCACGGTCTATAGTATGTCCCAAGTTATTGTTTCCATCAATTTTTGATGATTTTTAATAAAAATACACATACCTGTGAAAGAAACACAACTGAAATTGATGAAAGGGAATATATCAAGATATCTTTATTGAACAATTTTCACTCATAAAATTTCACAGGAACGAAAACAATTTTCTTACGGATATTTATAATGGGAAATGTTTACATCTTTTCTTCATTCGGAAGTAATCGGGATACCTCGCGCAATTTTTTAACGTTATCATCCGGGCTTATCAATGGCTGATGCAATGCAAAATCCCCTTAGACTTTCAATATTGGGATGTGTATTGAAACCTGAAGCGGTAGAGGGGGCGTTTCAACACATAATCTGGACATTTTTCATATACATGTAAGTGGATGAACGTAGTTTGAGCAATAAGGTATTTACTATTATTGAATCATATATTGAATATATCAAACAAAAAGTGGTGGAAGAAAAAACTCGGGACATAGTATAGTATATCTTATAAATTTATGAAACTTTGAAGTGTTTTGAAATTCTTTAACCAGGGAACAACGATATCTAGATATAGATCAGTAATTTAATAGGATAAGGTAATGTCAAACATCGAAGACTGTACGAATATTTAAGAAACTGTTTTTATTACAAGTGTTACCGTTAATAATCAAATCAAAGTTTGACGAATCTTTCTGGAATTAAACATAGGTTGTAAATTTACTTTGTATAAAAACTTTCTTCATGGTTACTCAGTGTGAAACATTCTTTACCTTAGACGTTTTACTTTTCCACTAAGCATCCGCCTTCGTTGCCTTTCCTTTACACTACATCTAAATTCATCATGTTCATAAGTGATCATTCGTTCGCATTTCAAAATATTTAATGTCCGTATTCTCGGACTCCATGCTCGGAAATTTAGTTGGATATAAGCTACGTCATTCTTATCCATGTGCATGTTGTCGACGGCGCGCGGCCGAAGAAATTTTCACAATCGTTTTTAAAACGCTTAAAAGTTATACAATATAGGATATACATGTAATTTTTATATACAGACTTTAATTAATTTGTTTGCAAGTTTATAATTAATGATTATTCCTTTATCGGCACCACTTATAATCTCTCTCTCTTTTCTTTCTCTCATTCAAGTCACGAGCGGCAATGTCTTAACTCCGCCCAGCTACGATCTGATTGGACAAAGTTCAGTCAAAACATTAGGTATAAACTTTTCTGGAGTAAACCCCTAAAAACGCTTCAATGTACTTCGCTGTAACTTAAACGATCATGTTTTTATAAGCATATATATTTTTTATTTATTTACATCGATAACTCTTACTGAGACCATTTGACTGTGTACAAGCAGGACACATAACCTCGGACATCGGGTGTCTTCTGCACCTGGCTGAACCTGTCAATCAAACTCTGTGTATTTGTTTTCATTGGATTGTCAAGCGTTTTTTTTTTTTTTGTCAATAGCCAATGGAAAATTAATGACTTCAAGGTTATCGGAATCAGTATTTGATGAAGCATACAATTTGAATTACAAAAAATTTATTAATTATCTGAAAATTATTTAAACCACTGTTAACGGAAAACAAAGAGTTTTAGAAGTAATTAACACACAGGGATTTGCCTACAATGTACACAGTCATGCAATTACTAGTAATTATTATGGGAATCTTTACGCATGGTATTTAATTCGAACAGATTATAATAATCTATACACTGTACGCCGTTACACATGTACGAAGCGCCGGTAATATATACGAATACTGAGTCAAAAAATTAAATCATTTTTATTTCTTGTTCTTTTCAATACAATGTGAAATTACTTTCAGAAAAAAATTCCGAAATACTAATTACAACTTTCTTTTTTGTGTAATCATTTGATTTTTTTCTGAAATACATGTATATATATGTACAGAACATACTTATTTACGAATGATACGACATAGGAAAAAAATAATCGGTTGTTCGTAGAACATTTTTATCTTACGAATGTGACTAATTTAATTTTAAATATTTTTCAACATTATCAATGTAAATAATATCAGGTGTATTTACTGTTTGTGTTTTTACATCGTAATCTCTGAAACCAATAAAAATACTAATGTTAGCAGAAAAATCAAATCCCGCCAAATACTGAAAAACCGATTTCAGTTTGCAATCATACGGATTTTATTTTTGGTATTGACTATTGAGTTACGGTAACTTTTTTTCTGGATGATTTTATTATTTATTATTTTATGTAAAAGCACAATGTCAACTGTTACTCAATTATATAACAATTGATGACCTGGGGCTATATATGTTCAGAGCTGTGTGCGCTGAAGCGACACAAGATTCTCGGTCGCACGTGGCGATTGAATTTACACAGACTGACCGAATAAACAAACGGGCAGGAAAGTGAAACAAAATGTTACACATGAAAAGAAGCCACCAAAAATGATTTTCGATAGATCTTGACAATTAAAAAAATCCAGCGCGAACTCCTGTCAGCGGGACGGGAGGGGGGGGGGGGGCAGCAATGAGTTCGCATCTAAAAAGAAACGAACGACCATGTAGAAAAACTACAGAAGTGATTAATATGTGACCGATAGAATCTAATCTAAAGTTGTTTAAAATTCATGTGAAAATTTAAAAAAAAAAATCATCGAATGCCTTAATTCAGGACATTTTTTTTTATCGTGCTAGCACCTACCGCAAACATGTTACATGGAACTTTGATTATAATTTGATTTTTAAACTACCTTGTACGCTATCTATAAATCAATGCTTAATCAACTGTACAAGTTTAATGAATTTATCTTTTCATCTTTCTTTTCATCCTAAACGAATATACTAGTTGAAAACATAATAAAATGTAGTTGTGTCCGTGCAAAATATGAAACATGAACGCGTGATAAGGTACATGTAGAAGAACACGAACCGACCGCGGATTACTTGTCCACTCGCGCCGGTTCTCCTCAGCCATGTGCGAGGGACGATCACCATTTAAAGCTTTACTATTTGTGTGTGTGTGTGTGGGGGGGGGGGGGGGGGTGATTTAAAACATTATTTGTACAGTGTTTAAAATATTTTACATTAAAAAATTTAACTAACCATTAATTTATGTCTTACGATGTGTACGATTTGGAGTAATATCGCTCATTAATATTCATTTACACTCAAATGTTCAATTGAATAAATACAAGATGGAGTTCCCGTTTTTACGGCTATATTAACTCAAACACGTTCATATGCATGTAAGTGTGCGTCGCGGTGTGAGAATCTTGTCTATTAAATAACCGCTTAATTACCGCTAGGTAGTGCAGCCGTGGCTGATCTCATCGGCCGTGGGCGAAGGATATATTACGTAAAGGTACATGTACAACGCACAGACAGGCACAGCTCAGAACCCAGGAAGATTTGAAAAGTTTGCAGTATAATGAACATACTCTATCAAATAGAAGTTATTTATTTTAAACTTAAAACCCACAATTGATCTGTGTCTATTATTGCTTTAGATTGAGAATGACATTGCCTTTATCAATTAACTGAACGATTTCTTAATTGACACCCAATCGTTTAATCCATAAAAAATTATGTGTAATCAAGACGAAACCAATTCTTGAGTTCGCGGCTAAATAAACTCATACATGTATATGAGAGACACAGCTCTCGTGTATTAGATAACTGCTGACCGCTAGGTAGTCCAGCCGCGAGCATGGTGACCGATATTCTCGGCCGCGGGCGAGGGAGAACTTACGTAATGGTACACATACACACAGCTCTGATTCAAGGTAGATTTTAAATGCATGGAGTTCATAAATAAAATGTAATGCATAGAGTTTTTTAATTCCATATTTTGTGGTTTACTAGAAAAGAAAAAGAATGTTTTGTTTTCCAATTGCCGTTTTTAATGATTGTGCACTATAAGAACTTAGCAACAATGACTTAAACTCCTAAAAAAAAAGGCATGTACTCCAACAACAAAAAAATATTCTAATAAATTATTGCCTCCTGTATAAACCAGCATACTTTCTGCGGCAACTTTATGCCAGTTGTACGCACTAAGACTTTCGTTTACTTGTCAAATGAAAACAGGTACATGTCAACATGTAAAGCTTTTTACACTCATACTACACAAATCACTTACAAAATAATATTGTTACGACCTTTATGAGATCCCAACAAACAACTTTTCCAGCGACAACCATATCAAAATCCTAACCGTTTTTGAGTTATAAAGCAAACACTTTTAGGGGCTATTGGCCCTTAATTTAAGGGTCCAGCCCTTTTTTATTGGTGTCAAATAAAAGCCCTTGGTATTCTGCACAACTTTTATTCTACATGTTTTAACAAATTATTTTTCGTTTAAAAGATATAAAGGAAAATATGTCTAAATTTTTGCAATTTTTTGAATCCTGTTTATTGACCCCCTACCTTTTTCTAAATAAGGAAAGTAATCGAAAAACAAAAACCGATGTGCACCACTACAATGTCTCTGCTATTCAAATTCGTTGGATTCATATTCCCTGCTATCATAGTCTCGGAGCCTTTGTCTGGAAACAAAAGGCCCTAAAAAATTTTAAAAGGGGAATAACTCTTTAACGAAAAGGGAATTCTAAATTTTATGAATTGCTTAAGATAGTGTTTTGTAAAGTACATAAGCCCTGCAAATTTGAGCAAAAACCGTTCAGAAATGAGCAAGATATGAAGCCTCAAAGTTCGCGTCTAGGAAACAAAAAAAAAAAAGAAAAATAAGAAAAATCTTAACCCGCACAATAATAGAAAGGTCTTCCGTTTCCAACGGAAGACCTTAATCAGACAACACAATTTTTCAAAATTCTTTTATGTAATAATGTGGCTTTATTCACTTTTCATGAGGAGTCATATAACAAACACAAAATATATAAGAAATGAGAAACAAAAAAGGGCTACAGACTAGAATGCATAAACAATATGATGTATATTTAACTTTGTTTTTTTTTCTCTCTCAACAGATGAACCCAAAATTGTAACAAAAAATGTTATACAGAAAAACGGTAAATAAATAAAGAAAACAGAAATTCTGAAACGAGAAACACTCAGATTTCCAAATGCCTACTACCGGTACATGTATATATAGAGAGATATGTGTTAACACTGAAATAGCATGAGCACTAATCACCTCTGTAGAGACAACACTATAGCTAAACAAATGATATAAACGGAACAGAACAATACAGCATTTAATATAAACAATAAAATAAATTACTAAATTAATACTAGTGTCTAATTAATAATATGGTAATATATTGCAGAGTATAATTACTAATGCGAAAATGAACAAAAACTGTAATACCTAAACAATGGATGAAAAAGTAGAAAGACAAGAGGCCCATGGGCCACATCGCTCACCTGAACAGCAGTTCCTTGTAACATTACATTTCGTAGCATATGCTTTTTCTATTACATTGAACTCCTTTCTGGGGACCCAGTTATGGTCCGAGGTTTATGGTTGGCTTGAACAACATAAATAGTAACATAGGAATTAAAATGTGTAGCACTGCGGTGGGACCGCACGTACACAACCTGAAAAAGAAGAGAAGAGTTCCACTTCAAGAGGAATAACTCTCAGACTATACAGAACATCAAGAAAGATAACTCTTTGTTCCACTACATTAGAGTTTACACAATTTGAGGATCCTTGCAAAGTAATCTCACAAACTGTAGCATTATAGTTCTCGAGAAAAACTTTTTAAAAACATTTTCAAAATATCTTTCTATGTTAAACTTTGAACCCCTCTTGGGGCCACAGTATTAGTCCAGTGCTAAAGTTTTAATTATTTGGAATCTACATTATTTAAGGATGCTTGCATAGTTATCTCACAAGCTGAAGCATTATAGTTCCATAGAAAAAGATTTTTCAACATTTTCCCTCTATATTTCTATGCTAATTTAAACTTTGAACACCTCTTGGGGCCCCAGTATTAGATTGAGGTCACGGCTTTTTTAATTTCGAATCTACACTATTTGAGGGTGCTTACGTAGTTATCTGACAAATTGATGCATTGTAGTTCTCGAAAAGAAGATTTTTAAACATTTTCCATATATACCGGTACTTCTACATTTAACTTTAAACCCATCTTGGGTCCCTAGTATTAGTCCAAGGGTCACTATTTTAAAACTGTCGAACCTTCATTATCCAAGGTTGTATGCATGATAGTAATCTCACAAATTGAAGCATTGTAGTTCTCGAGAAGAAGATTTTTTAACATGTTACCTTTATATTTCTATAATAAACTTTGACCCCATCTTGGGGCCCCAGTATTGGTCTGGGGTCACGATTTTACCAATTAGGAATCTACATAAGCGAAGGATGCATGCATAGAAATTCCACAAACTAAAACATTGTAGTTCTTGAGAAGAAAATTTTGAAACTTTTCCTTAATGCTTTTTAAAATGTTTAAATTTTGAACCCCTCTTGGTGCCCATCAATTGTCCGGGAGTTACAATTTTTTGAATCTACATTATTTAAGGATGTACATGTATGCATAGTAATATCCAAAACAGTTGCACTATAGTTCTTGAGAAGAAGATTTTAAAACATTTTCCTATATATGTTAAAATCTAAACCCCTACTGGGGCCCCAATTTTTGTTCGGGGGTCACGATTTTTACAATCTTCACTATATATACAACCTTTTGTGTATGTATTGGCATTTTTGGTGAAGTGGTTCTTGAGAAGAAAATTTTTAAACATTTTTCATATGTAGTTCTATGTTAAACTTTAAACCCCGCCTGGGGCCCCAGTTTTGGTCTGAGGGTCGCGATTTTTACAATTTAGAATCTTCATTATACATTCAAGCTTTTGTGTAAATATTGGCATTTCTGGAGCAGTGGTTCTTGAGAAGAAGATTTTTTAAACATTTTCCTATGTATTTCTATGTTAAACTATGAACCCCACCTGGGGCCCCAGTTTTGGTCCGAGGGTCACGATTTTTACAATTTAGAATCTTCACTATATATACAAGCTTTTGTGTAAATATTGGCATTTCTGGTGAAGTGGTTCTTGAGAAGAAAATTTTTTAAACATTTTCCTATGTATTTCTATGTTAAACTTTGAACCCCGCCTGGGGCCCCAGTTTTGGTCCGAGGGTCACGATTTTTACAATTTAGAATCTTCACTATATATACAAGCTTTTGTGTAAATATTGGCATTTCTGGTGCAGTGGTTCTTGAGAAGAAGATTTTTTAAACATTTTCCTATGTATTTCTATGTTAAACTTTGAACCCCGCCTGGGGCCCCAGTTTTGGTCCGAGGGTCACGATTTTTACAATTTAGAATCTTCACTATATATACAAGTTTTTTGTGTAAATATTGGCATTTCTGGTGCAGTGGTTCTTGAGAAGAAGATTTTTTAAACATTTTCCTATGTATTTCTATGTTAAACTTTGAACCCCGCCTGGGGCCCCAGTTTTGGTCCGAGGGTCACGATTTTTACAATTTAGAATCTTCACTATATATACAAGTTTTTTGTGTAAATATTGGCATTTCTGGTGCAGTGGTTCTTGAGAAGAAGATTTTTAAAACATTTTCCATATGTAGTTCTATGTTAAACTTTGAACCCCGCCTGGGGCCCCAGTTTTGGTCCGAGGGTCACGATTTTTACAATTTAGAATCTTCACTATATATACAAGCTTTTGTGTAAATATTGGCATTTCTGGCGCAGTGGTTCTTGAGAAGAAGATTTTTTAAAAATTTTCCTATGTATTTCTATGTTAAACTTTGAACCCCGCCTGGGGCCCCAGTTTTGGTCCGAGGGTCACGATTTTAACAATTTAGAATCTTCACTATATATACAAGCTTTTGTGTAAATATTGGCATTTCTGGTGCAGTGGTTCTTGAGAAGAAGATTTTTAAAGACATGCACCCTATACTTACTGTTTCGCAATTATCTCCCGTTTGAAAAGGGCTGTGCCCTTTATTTTAACAATTTATAATCCCCTTTCCATAAGGATGCTTTGTAATAAATTTGGTTAAATTTGGCCCAGTGGTTTTTGAGAAGAAGTTGAAAATGTGAAAAGTTTACAGACGGACGGACGGACAGACAGACAGACAGACAGACAGACAGACAGACAGACGGACGGACGGACGGACGACGGACAACGGGTGATCAGAAAAGCTCACTTGAACCTTCGGTTCAGGTGAGCTAAAAAAAAACCTAAATAAGCTAAACATAGATATTAAAAACAGCGATTTTAAACTATATAGAGAGACTTAAAAATTACAATCTTAAATGTCAAAATAAATATAGTTGTACAGTATTTCAAACTTAAAATGCATGATTCTTGCTCTAAAACTAAACAGCAACGCAACTAATTCAGTTTATTCAATGCTTATCTGTTTGTACAGAATTTCAAAATGTCTCATAATTTTCTTGAAAAATAATTCAACATTCACTGATTCATCAACTTTGGTTAACCCTTTTAAAAAAAAAAACTATAATAATGATCTTCGTTAAAAGTGCGCACTCCTAGCAAGTTGGACTGTCTCAGTACAAGCAACTTATTAAAAGACAAATTGCCAGTCTAGATCGAAGATTGATATCTGAAGAATTACTGACCTTCATGATATGATATATTCTCTCCCTTTGTTTTGTCACACATACATCCCAGTCACTATTGCACATATAATGTCTACTAACACCCAACAATTGTTACAGTTACTGTCTTATCCCCTCATCAAATTCAACAACAGTTTTTTCTCAACTCCTAAAAGATCTTTCTTCCACCAAAAAAAAAAAACAAAAACGAAAACCCACAACTCCCTAAGCATGCAATACACATAGAAGATTATTCTCCTATTATAAAGTATCTTTCCAATTTATTTTATGAATTTGAAGCTTTCATTAGGAAAGTATTTTAGTTCATTTTGTCTTTCATGCAGATAACTGATATTCAAAGGTTTATATCATTATCGTAATTAAAACTGTCTTTAAAATCATGAATATAAATAGATTATCAAGTGGATTGAAACGGAAATAGTACATGTAATGTACACGCTCAATAATTAATTGACAGTTCTGGACCATTCTTAATTTCATCATTTCTCAAAATATATCTCTCGATCCAAGTAAGTACTTCAGTAAATATAAACAATTTACACAACAATCGGTCTGAACGTTTGTAACATAAAAAATATAATAACATCATTTTATACATGCTTAATTTCAACAGGTTTAAATAAAAAAAACCCCCAAAAAGTACTTAATAATACATGTAATAGTGATATAATCATTTTAAAAACACTTCTTGCAGATTAGTATGAAGAAAAAGTTGAATGCATGCATGGTCTTTATCTAGAAAATATAAACTGCTTCAAAAAATACCAAGGCTATTTCTGGCATGTAATCTTACTGAAATACATCTAGTTTATTAAACATATTTTTTTTCTAAATTTATAAAATAGTGTACTATCAAAAAAAAAATAATTAAAACACAACCACTATAATTATTCAACCATTAACAAGAGCAATCATTTGGCACTGTCTAGATTTTCATGCTTTGTTAATCAAATTCTCAAATCCTCCAACATATCTGCCATATCATATACATGATCGAGAAAAAAAAATGAACTTCAGTATCAAGGCACATACTGGTGAAGTTATACAATGAAACAATCAATGCTTTTACACACTGGACTGTAATATAAAATCTTATTACAAATCAGTCTGTTATAATCAATGTCATTACAAACTTGACTGTATTATTCAATCGTAATACATATCAGTCTGTAATAATCAATGTTATTACACATCTGACTGTAATAACCAATGTTATTACTCACAAGACTGTAATAATCAATGTTATTACAGATTGAACTGTAATAGCAAATGCCATAACACATAGGACTGTAATAATCAATGATATTATACATTGGATTGTAATAATTATAGCCATGGTAAGTTTAAATTTTTCGTTGTTTTGGTCACATGACCACATACATATTTACAAGTTATCAAATCACCAATACTCATCATCAATGAACCAAATGCTAGCAGTACATGTACTGTAATGCATTTCATTCACATATAAATCCTTTATATGACTGGTATTCTAGTCAATTTAAAGCATGGCAGAATACAACGGTGCCCAAAATATCAAAAACCTAAATTACATATCATTGCATGTTGGTTCTTAACAAAGAACTATATATGATAAGAGTTAAATTTGGCCCCCATAATTCGCCATTTTTTAAGTGTTTCGGGTACAATAAAATGTTAACTGATTTTTTAGAAGATTTGATATAAAATATATTTTTCATCTATTTATTTGATTAACTTGCACCCACTGGCAGTATATGACGTCAGAAGTGACGCCCTTGCTATAATTCAATCAAAATCAGCCAAAAATTGACATTTTTCTTATCTATTTACGAATGGGAAATATAGAGCGCATGCTTGAACAAGGCAAATTTTTTTGTCACTTATTAGTCTTGGCTAGATACATCTCTGATTAAAATATTTTATTTGTTCAAGAATGCGCTCTATGTTTTCGGAAGGAAAAACTGATTGAAAACAAGCTGATTTACGCTAAAAATGCAAAAATGGCGGGAAAAGGTTGTCTTTACAATGTCATATTTCTAAATTGTGGGCACTTGAACCAAAATGAATATTATGTAAACACATCACATACATATCTGTACTAAGAAAACAAAGAATGATAGTAAAATGATAATGTTCATTTTAGGGGGCCATTTTAGGCCCTTATCATATATAGTCCTTTGGATTAATTTTCATTATTAAATGTAAAAAAAATTCAAATTATTTATAAGCAGATCATCTACATCATCTTTTCATCATCTTTCAAAAAAAGGTAACGGTATTTCATGAACATAGCTTCAGCACTGTTACATGAACAAATTGCGGCAAAGATGACTTTTAGATTGAACCAGTTAAAGAAACTTACAATGTGACAACTTCCATGAACAGTACATGTATTTCATATGAACAATCTAAACCTGATTATTCATCTCTCAGTTAGAAAAAAAGTTTGCAAGGAAATTCCATCCCATTTACAAAAAAACTTTGAGGTCTCTCTATTGAGCTCTTAATGTTGTCATATTAAAAAGAGGAACGAAAAATAAAACTCTGATAATTATGCATATTCATGAATGTGTTCATATATATTCCATTGCGAGACAAATAAGAGTTAGCAATGAAATTTTACATTTTTCAATTTTGATGGAAAAATATTTTCTCTTCAATTCTGTGGATGAATTTCAAAAATAAAAGTTTCCGTTACCCAAACATTCCCAACCCACCTAAAAAAAGATTAATTAAAATATTCGATTTTTATAAATGAAAAATTTGAAACAAATTTTTTTCAGCACTTTTTCAATTATGTTAAATGCGAGTTGACAGGAGTTGCATCCCCCTTTGTCTGCATATTTTTGTCACCAGAGGGAGGAGTCGTTGAATGTAGCGTTATTGTTTCGTCCGGTGCGGGGTGTGGGCTGAGGGGTCGGGTCTTTACTGTTCATGCCGTAGCTGAAACCTTTAGATGTGTAGTTGGAATTCCAGGTGGATGAAGTACCTGTGGGTTTAGACAGAAACAATACACCTGAGATCAACATTGACAATGCCAATCATCAGATTTTGAATAAGAATTTTTGTCTAATTTATTTCAATTGTAAATCAAGAGTTTGCAAAAATATCTGCAATTTTCCTTGCTCTCATTCCCATACAATTGGTGGAATTTTACCCAATGATTTGTGCTAATGCATAAAAGAAATCATTGCCAAATATTTGAAAGACTGCATTTAATTTATTATCAATAATAAAGTTGACTGAGCTAGCATGCATTCTGGCATTACATATTACATTGAGCTAGCATGCATTATGGCATTACATATTACATACTACATATTACATACCCTGAGCATTGCTGCTCTTGTTAGAACTGGGTGTTCCAAATCTGGAGTCATTCTTATCTACAATGGGAACACTAAAAGTCAAATCACAGTAAATCAAGAGTCATGTTTACAAGTGAGAGCTAAAAATCTGATACAATCAGAAGTGATAAGTTATTCTTTTACAATCATTATTGAAATGCAGAACTGCCATGACCTGTGATAAAATATATATTGCATATAATTATGAATCCCTAATTACAAATCACATTGTATTGGTAAAACTACAAGTAATTACATGTACAAGCATGCTAAGATACTTGCCAGGTAAACATTCATATTTTTTAATCTTACTTTAAAAATCTTCAAGGGAATCAGTCAATTTTAAATCTTTTCTTTCTGTTATTTTATTTGCACAATTTTTTTCCCACCCAGTCAAAGATACCAGTGTATATAGTCAACAATCAATCTTAAAGTGTTGTGATGTTAGTCTTTTATTTTTTACCTTGGGGGGGGGGGGGGGGGGGTCAGATAATAGTGAGCTCTATATCAGTCTGATATCACACTTAATATCCAACTGTTTCAGTACTGATATCTAGGTGTCAGATACTAGTGAACTCTATCAGTCTGATATCACACTGGATATCCAATTGTTTCAGTAATGATATCTAGGTGTAGGATATTAGTGAGCTCTTTATCAGTATGATGTCACATCTGATATCAGACTGCTTCTGTTCTGATATCTGGGAGTGAGATATTAGTGAGCTCTATATCAGTATGATATCAAACCTGATATCAGACTGCTTCAGTACTGATATCTGAGTAAGATATAAGTGAGTTCTATATCAGTCTCAGATATCACACTTGATATTAAATTGTTTCAGTACTGATATCTAGGTGTCAGATATAAGACTGAGCTCTATATCAGTCTGATATCACACTAGATATAATTTTATCAGTACTTATAGAAAAATAGGCATCAAACTCTGATATTTTTCATACAGAACTGCATGTATGCAGCATATATCCAACGCTTACACTACCTTTAATGCCCCCGTATCTGGAGTAGTACGTGGAGTTTGCCTTAAGGTTCAGGCCATCACTCGGATTCATCAGGCCCCCACTAGCTGACACATTCTTCTTTATACTCCAGACGTCATCCATATCAAACTTGGAACCTGGATTTGTAATGCAATAGTTTCACAACAGATCATAATGCAAGTGTCTATACGGTGTACCTGCAAATAAATCTATCAGATGGCATGATGAGATCCTTTTTTCTCCAGCAAGAAATATTTGTGATTTAGCAATTGCTGATTTGTGTCTATCACTTAAAGGACTATATATGGTTTGAGCCTAAAATGGCCCCCTAAAATAAACGCTGTCATTTTACTGTAATTCTTTGTTTTATTTGTACACATATACATTTGAAGTTTTTTCATAATTTTCATTTTGGAATTTAATGCCCACAATTTAAAAATATGACATCATAAAGTTTACCTTTTCCCGCCATGTTCTCATTATTAGCATAAAACGGCTTGTTTTGAGGCAGTTTTTCTTTAAGGAAACATTGAGCGACTACTTGAACAAACAAAATATTTTCACCAAAGATGTATCTTTCCAATACTTATAAATGACAAAAAGTTTGTTCTTGTTCAAAGAGTCGCTCAATATTTCCCTTTCGAAAAAAGATAAGAAAAATGTCAATTTTTGGTTGATTTTGATTGAATTATAAAAATAGCGTCACTTCTGACGTCATATACTGCCAGTGAGTGCATATAAATCAAATAAATAGGTAAAAAACATATTTCATGTCAACTCTTTTATAAAATAACACAACAAATTAATGTACCTGAATCATTTTAAAAATAGCGGATTTTGGGGGCCAAATTTGAATAGTATCATATATAGTTCTTTGTAATCATTTTTATCTAAACATCAAAGCATAATTCATAAACCCTGAGATCAGTGATATATGAATGGAGAAGTCACTTATAAAACTTGCTTTATTTATAGTGTCTTTATTATTTCATTTGCATCATCATTAAATGTTTAAAATAATCAAAGTTGGGATGGGGGAGGCGGACTGAAAACTAAGGTACAGCTGTGACGTAACCAAGTGAAAGATTTCTTTTACGGTTCTCTGGACAATGTTGAGATGGTGGCCTCACTTTAATATAAGAGAAAAGGATGAAATTCTTTGCATTGAACTTTGCTTGTTTTTAATCTCTTGACTGCAATTTTTTTTTCTGGATCTATATCGATCCTATATTTACCACTCTATGTGCGAAAAAAAAATTCCAATCAATTGTATCTGACCATTTTGTAATGTGGCCTGTAACAGTAAATGAAAGACTAATAATCATCATAAAGATTAAAAATAAGATTTTAGCATGTTTATAAACTATTTCTATACAACAATCTGCCCCCCCCCCCAAAAAAAAAAACCAAAATGAAAACAACAATATGCTAGGCTTGTAGAAGCATCAAATTGAGGACATTTATTCCATGCTGTACTAACTTACCAGAGACAGGGTTGGTCTCCTTGCGAGGGGAAAATATCCACTGATCCTCCCCGGGGTCATCCTTCTTGGCCCCCGTGTACAAGAACTTCTTAGTGTTACCTGAAATCATCAGGACAGGTTAAAATACTAAGAAAATTCCCCCTATAAATTCTACCAAAACATAACCTTCATCTTGCGGATACAAAAAGTCCAACACAAATTAGCATGCATTATTGAGTGAAAAATGTTCAGTTTCTCAGCAAAAGACAGATTGATGGTCGAATTGCATGCTATATAGGAACACCGCACACCTTTCCCATTCATGATGGATTTTCCTTGATGAAATATCTACATCTTCTATGAATCACTCAGCACCCAGAAAAATAAAGAAGATATCAATATTTCTGCAGAAGTGTCAATGAAATCTCTGTCCTCCACAGAAGATAATTAATAAACAGAATTATATTGCTTCCAATTATCAGTCTCATTGCATCGTCGTTTATAATACACAAACATATGTGTGTCCATGCAGTGATAGTTATGTCTGAAGATTTTTTCTTCCACAAACATAATAACCATTGTGAGACTTGTGTGAATATACACAGTCATATATTGGCTCAACCAAATTTAGCTGACACTGCCGAACGGTTTGTACCGTAATTACAAAATCACAACAGTATTTCTATACCAGGCTTTCACGCTGCCATTTCTCTTTCACAATCACTCTAAACGTATTGAACACAAATAAATATATACAGCTATAGCTTAATAATAAGTACATGGCACTGTACACAAACTTGCATGGAGTCACCAAATGACAATTACACGTACAAATAGACGATAAAAAAACGGTGCTCGAGCTAGCTAGGATACCATTCATTTATACTTCCTTCATTGTATCATATATTATTGGGTACAAAGACAAAGTCCCAAAACATTTGAAATACATTGTATAATGGTAAATTCACTATCAATGATTCTAGCTATTGTGAAAATTACAGTTATCTGCTCTTCCATTGTAAGTTGTGTGAACTTATAAGCTCAGGTGAAAAATTCCATTTAAATGGATAAGGCTCTTGTCAAAGATTTTGCAACGTCTGTAAGAAACTGTGCAGTGTATATGGTATGTGTATATGCTGAATATTGATTTTTCTTACTTTAAGAGGTTTTTCAATTTGAAAAGCAATTTGACTTTACATCTTAATCCCAAGGGAAAATGTGTCATTAGCTCTGACAAAATAAGAACTGCTAAGAGGCATATTTCAATAACAACAAAAAAAGAAATTTTCTGCATTCAAATTAAGACTTTAATTGAATTGAAATACCAGTAATGCCAGATTAGCATGTACCAGACTCAAGTATGATATTCTAATATCAATTAGAGCGGATTTTATCGGAATTTATCCGCAATTTTAGCGGAGTGTGAATTTTTTGCTTATTCATGGGGATGTAAGTTTGTGGATGCGTTGGTTTTCAGTTTCAGTAACAAAGAAAACTCTTTTTAATTTGTTTTCATTGAGGTTGTTAATTCGGTGGAGCAAGAGGGCTACCAACGAATACCACGAAAATTGAGACAAAGAGTCACCACGATTTCTAATGATTCCACAGTAAATTGAAATGAAATAGAATTATAAGGAGTCACAATTGAAAAAGCTGAATTGTTAATTAATAAAGTCTCTAAATAAGTATTTTTAAAGCTGTGATTTTAGGATATCAGGGTCTGACCAACTTAAATAAAGCGTTATTAAACCATAATTGAAATAACATTCCTAAAAAGTTGACATATTCAGCTATATATCAATTAGTTAATGAGTTTTACTGTGTGGACAATGGGTGTATATCAAACTGTCTTGTTTATTTAAACAAAATGAGGAATTCTGACTAGATAAATCCACGGAGAACCTTATCAGAATGATCACACGGCGAGTAAATCCCTCAAAATCCAGTCTTCATTTAGAAAGGCTTTACTCTAATGCCCAGTCTTGATAAGTTTTATTTATTATACTTGTTTGCAAACAAGTCAAAATTTGTCAGGTCACAACCAGAATTTTATATTTAAAATAACAGAGGTATACATACAAGTGTACTTTACTGCTTGCGAGTAAGCATATATACACATAAAAATCATCAAGATACAATGTACCAATACCAAAAAAAGTTATACAAAGTCATAACTATTTTGTAACTAAACTGGTAACTTTTTAGTGCCTCAAATTTGTCATACATGCATGCGGAACACTAAAATTCAGCTTTATACTTAATTACTGAAAATATTAAATTATTAAAGTCATTAAAATAAACACATGTTCAAGTTTTTAAAAATTATAATTTCAATTTCTCCAATGAGATATTTGTTATTTTGTTTTAAGTGTAAGTTACAACTAATATTAATATATTTCAGGATGAATTCTTTCAGTGCTAAAGAGTACCATTACATGTACAATCTACCAGTTTGTGCATGGTATCCTTGGCAACATACATGACCATAGTTACATTGATTTTTATCGAGAAAATATTTTCTCTCTCTTAATAACACCTCTCATATAAATAAATCAGACTGAAACGAATATAAGGGTTTAAATTGATGGTATTGCTCATTAAGTAATCTAAATGGAACCTGGAATCATAATTATGAGGGTTGTCTATCCATTTCATGGATAGGCCCCATCAATTCAACAGATTAAAACATTAATTTTAATCAATAATTATTAATTTCCATTCATAGATGTTCTTCTGTTGTCTGTTCTGAACAAGAATTTTATGCCTTTTCATGTCAGAAAGTTATCTTTTGAGATCATATCAGATTCAAGACTGCCTCTGAAATTCATTAAACTCACGTACATTCATATAAATAAAAAAATATATTCAAATGTGTGCTGCTAACTTTGTTCAAAATCTGTTCCATTTTTAGATATGGAAACAAGCTAAGACACCTAAATTCTTGGCATACTCTAAAATCTGGCCTCTCCCCAATGACCAGAATAAAAAAAAATGCACTCCAGGATATGTTCTTCTTCAGTGTTTAAATGGCACAAACAAATCTCAGATGCAGTTTTGAACTCGAGTCTAGGGGAGTGGAGCAGCACAGCTGCTTTCAGATCAGCCTTATAACATGCATCGGAGGATTCCCACAAAATTTATGACAACTGTCCATGCACTTGAAAAATTGCTCTTTTGCTATCATTATTAGCACAGCTACCTCATGTATATTTAAGCATGACAAACTAAAATTCATTTTTTAACCTTGAATACGTAGTATGATATTCCAGTATCTCATAATCATAAATAATGAAAAGCAACTCATCAATATGCTTCTTGATATTTTGCTATCAAATCATTCACTATACATGTATAGAATTACCATTTGTTTATACTTGCATCAATTCCTCAGTGACTGATATCAATTAATTATTTAAAATATCTAAACATCTATTCCATGATTTTGTGAAGGTTTCTGAAACTAAAGTTTCCAATGTAATAAAATCTAGAGTTACATGTACCTTCTGAATTATAAATATTTTACGTGGGGGATTTAATGTAAAACACATCAAGGAGTACCGTAATAGAGTATAAATGTACATGTGTCATGTATTAAGAGAGCTGGATGGTTGTGGCCATTTTTATAGACTTTAATAATCTCCTTGAGATGAAGAGCTCTGTTTAAAGAAATAAGAAAATATTAAAATTGCAAACCTGAAATATCTGGATATTTTTTTAAATACAAAATAACAGTTTATGGCTAAAAACATATTCAAAATTTTATAGTAGATCTGATGTTTAATTTGCTGACATCCAGCCTCCTTAATATAAACTAGATAGCCAAAGTATAATGTAGATTACTAATTTCACCTGAGAACTAGATTCCGCAATTCAACCTTTTTGTATCAAATCACGAGAATATAAAATTGTGAACGACAAATTTTTATTATACTTTTTTTTAGTTTTCATCTGTCCGAAAAATAACAGTGAGATTTTAAAATTCACGAGATGTGCTTCTCGGGACGTTACATGGGTATGAATTCCTTATCTTTAATTAGGATTTAATTTACAGTATATCAATTAAAAAGAATATTTTCAAGCTCACCTGGACTGATTGGCTTCTTCATGATTTACATAAGTCATCAATTTAAATCATCTCTCAAATTCCGTTCAAACACACATATATTATACATGTACTTGGTAATTCCTATATAAATATCTTTCCACTTTGTCCCCAAGTGTTTCCAGTAAAATTTAGATCCCAACAGCTAATTATATTACACAGCTTGGTTACATGTAATACATGTACATTCAATTGTACTAAATTAAATACGTAATGACTGAATCATTGTAGTTTCCAGGCTCAAATTCGTAAACTTGCATAAATAAAGAAACGAAACAATCGCAACAACTCCGCACCAAAATAGACCTTTAAACGATTGAGTAATACACTACAGATTAGCTTTTGAATTTGACCCTAATATATATTGGTTTGTTTGTGTATATAATAATAATTGATAGACCATGCAAGACGATTTAAAAAATCCTCTTTGTAGTGGACCAATGTTTACCCCAAAGCTTCTGAGAACAGTGGTGTAAGGATCAAAGCACCAGGCATGTGTTAGGCTGATCACCTCTAAACAAAGCCTGCAATTGGCACCTTCCAGACTCATTTTATTCATTCATTGTCTTCTTTGAACACGATTAAGTTGATATCAAACTGATAGGTGGCCTGGAATTTTAAATTGAACCTAATTACAGTGCATTACTGTTTGTCATATCTATATCCCTCTCCACCTATTCAAGGCAGTTTCACACTATAGTATAGTCTTTTTCTGTTTGCTGATTGAGAAGAGGTTCACTTTGTTGTTGGTCTAAATCTATACTGCAGGGGGAGAAGGTTTGATTTCTCTGTATCTGACAATGTCTATGAAAACTTGAGATCAAGATTTTAAGATTTTCTTCACGTTCAATTTTCTACAAGGCAAAATTCATGGTTGAGACAAGGATCACAATTGTTTGGGGATTCGATCTTCTGTATCTGACAATGTGGATGAGAACAGGTTCACTAGCTGTTTTTGGGGTTCATTATCTGCTTCATGCAGCAGTTCATGAATGGATGGATCAAGGTTCAGAGATTTTTCAGGTTCAGTCTGCTACATTTATGGAGTGATATGAATTATTAGCTGAGACAACCTAAAGAGTTTCAATCTTCTTTATTTGGCACTCTGGATGAAAAGACAGGGACACAGTATTCATGGAATTCAATTTGTAGCATATAGGAGTCAGGGCACCAGTTAAGATTCATGGTGCTTCTGCATGAGGCAGTACACGTCTAAAAGGAGGTTCACCATGCTTTGGGGTTCTATTGCATGGTGCAGTAGCTTGGTGGAAGCTGTTCAATCTGCCACAAGAGGAGTGCATGGTTTAAAAAGTTTTATGGTTCAATTTACTGCATGATGCAGTGACAGGATGGAAGGTTATAATGCTGAATCTGCTACAGAAGAATGCATGGCTGCATGAAAAAAAGCATTCACTTTATTTTGGGGTTCAAACTGCTGTTCATATTCATGGCAATGTGAAAGAGAAAAATAGAAAGATTCCAATGAGTGGCAATTTGGAGTATTGAAGAGTGTTGTTGCTTTGATAGCTGATATTAGAGGTACCTTAATGAAAAAACCTCACCTGACAGCCGAGCTATTAAGGAGCTGTTTATTGATTTTCTGAAACAACTGCTCGCTAGTTTTTGCTTTCAATATAGATCTTACCTTCTGTGGCTTGTTCCATAAAAGAAAAGGAGGTGTTTACAGTGCCAATGTCTGTGTAATCAACAGTTGACATGAAATGCAACCATTCACAATAGAATTCAAAAAAATTCTCTACAGTATCATAATAACTGACACCTTCACTTAAAACCTCCCATATTCCAGTCGGTTTGTGTTTCTATAATCACCTCTGAACACAGTAGCTTTCCTAACGAATGCTTTTGATGCTGGAAGGAAAATATCCCTTGTTTTCACAATTAAAATCTTTACCCATTAAATCAATATCGCTGGCAGGTTTACACATATTTATGACACAATCTGGACCTTCAAATAACCAATAAAATCATACGCTGCGACAAAAATGGTGATGTTAATTAATTTTTAGAAATAAATCTATTCATATTAAAAATTGAAATTGAAAACAGAAACAAACTCAATTCTTGGATTTTTTGGTCTCAAACTGCAGAAGTCTATAAATTCATACAGTCAAATCTAAAGAGAAACGATCTCATAGCCAGACAATTCTATTGATTACAATTTAACCCTACCTTCCTTATTTCTTTTACTCTTTCTTTTTTATTCATATCGGCCTATTCAATACCAGTACTTTAAATCACCAAAAAATATTTGAATTAAGTCTCATTTACCCTTTAAATAAATTGAAAAGAAATAAATTGAATTGTAAAAATGGATGCACTTTTAACACAGTTAAAGGGTGTTATATTTAACTGTATGAATAGTGGTTAAGCTTTAATGGCTACAACATAAATATTAATTAAAACTACCGTTATGTTGATGTCACTATAAAATACAATTCCATTTGCAACAATTAAATATTTAGATATTCACTGGTCCTAGCTGTGATGAATCATGCATCTAGCTTGCAACATGTTGACACATTCCTTAACACGTGTTGTATGGTACATCGACAGCCGATAAGCCCAAGTTATTGGTCAGCATACAGACTTCCCACTCCAGTGTCCACCACAACATTCATGGTCATACCATTCATCTTAAGGCAAACAGCAAACCTAGTGGTTTGACATGGACTTTGTACTGATTCACAGTTGCTTACTCATTTTACTCTCTTCTTCCAGTCAATCAATATTGCTAGGTTTGCTAGCTATTGCTCTTGTCAGGTACCTCAACATCCTAACTCCGGTTGAAATATCAACTCTTATCACAGTTTTTTTTTACCTTACAGCAAAAAGGTGACATGCTAACTTCCTGTTTGCCGGACTCCAAGCTCAGATGAGTGCATGTGTAATCAGAATCTCAGGTTGTCCAAAGCACAGCACCAGACCCTCTGGAATCTGACCTCCTGTTGTTCTTGCATGCAGGTTTCCGGCTTGGCCAAGTTCCCACCAGTAGTTCTCTTTCCTGAATGATTTTGGCATTTCTTCCTGGGACAGTCCACCTCCCTACTGGAAGCATGTGCCCCAAAGCAATCTCACCTCAAAATTTTCGATAGGAATACAGGACTCTCTGAAGGGATGCCTTAAGCTACAAGGGTTCAATGCAGCTACATGAAGGAGATTCCCATCCACAATGGCAGTGATAAGTTACATGTAAGAGCTTTGGCCCAGGAAGATCTAATCTCCACCCAGAGTCCCAATGCTAGTACGAACAACTCAACCAACCATGATACACATCCAAACATTTAAAGTGAACAATTGCTGAAATAAACTAAACCAGGAATAAACCATCTCCCTGCTTTTAGTTAGCTAACATCCCACAGTATCACAATCAACAAAAATGAAGGTTATAACCAGCAAAAGATAGAATCAAAGTTTCACAACTACCAATCTAACTGTAATTCAATCTTGTGGCCTTGAGTTGGGCACAAATATAGTTTTTATTACAACAGACTATACTTACAAACACCGGTAATATAAAACATGCTATCTAGGTTTCTATTGTCAGGTGGTCACATATACCGTATGATCTGGAACAGGGAATCTGGGAAGAAGTAGGGGGACATGCACCGTTCATGCATGATGTCTGATGTTTCACCATAGACAAGAGGTACATTATGACAAATACTGACCAATCACCACTGATAACCATATATATACCAGTACATAGAATCTTAAGTCTTTGAATTGGTATGTCTGGCCATAGGCGCTCCCCAGCTAATTTTGTAAATGACAAACGATATCTATTTATATACTGCTAAAGTACAATATGGATATTCATTTGCTTATTGCACAGGGGCTTGTCTAGAAAAAAAAACATCGTTAAAAAAGTGGGTACCTCAGAGGAAAAATAACAAGGGAGGATGCCATCTTGGATACTGCCTCACTTTATCAGCTAATTTCTCTTTCAAAACACTATACTAGAAACTTGTGTTCATTCATAATAACGAAAGATAAATAAATCTTTTTTTAAGATCCCACCTTCAGTTTAATTATTTTCTATACTCTGTCCCAAGATATTTTGGATTCACGTTTGGCTTAATTGTTTGATATTTATAAATACCTCGGGATTCAAACGATGTTCATTCAAAAGTATGAAAAATTTCCAAGATTTCTCAGTCAAAACGCCCCTGTTAGCTTATCAGGTTTCAATACAATGCTAAAAAATGTGATGTATACGGAGATTTTGTATTGCAGCAAGCCCGGATGATAACGTTGAAATATTGCGCGATGTATTCCGAGTGTATTCCGAATGGAGTAAAGATGTAAACATTCCCCATTATAAATCTCCGTAAGGAATCTGTTTTCGTTCGAGTGAAAGATGATAATGTGTCAATGAAATTATCTTGGAAAATATCTATGGAACGCCATAGCTGCCTTATGTGCCTATTTCATGTGAAGATGGTGCTTTATTATATTATGCTGTAGTTATATCATGTGAAGATGGTGCTTTATTATATGAAGGTGGTGCTTTATTATATGAAGATGGTGCTTTATTATATGAGGGTGGTGCTTTATTATATGAAGGTGGTGCTTTATTATATGAAGGTGGTGCTTTATTATATGAAGATGGTGCTTTATTTTATGAAGGCGGAGCTTTATTATATGAAGATGGTGCTTTATTATATGAAGATGCTTTTTTATGTGAAGGTGCTTTTTTATGTGAAGATGGTGCTTTATTATATGATGGTGCTTTTTTATATGATGGTGCTTTTTAATGTGAAGGTGATCACTCGGAACCCCTCTTATTTTTGAATATAGAGTTAACCATTTATGTATTATCTCGAAATATTGAAAGTAAAACAAAAAATTGATGCGATCAAAATCCATTTGATACACTATTGCTAGTTCCTCTTTTTTCTAGCACAATTAGTATATAAGCTATCGAGGAGATCTAGCTGTGTACGACTTTACCCCAACCGAACTTACATCTAGTTTAAAGTGACAACTATATAATAACGGAATATTACAAGAATTAAAGCCTAGTAACGTTATCCTGAAAAGCAGAAAATTGAATTTACTAAATATTTGTGTTTAAGCGAAGGTTATGCCCTAGCAATCTGATTAAAATAAGATCTTTGATCCGCTCTTAATTGGGAGTTGATTTTAATCAACTCTCCTATGCAGTTACTCAGACAAACCGAAAGTGAAACAGTGTTTGGACCTCATCACAAATCATCGCTGCTGACAAGACTTAGTTCTTGAACATAATTGATAGATTCGATGTAATGTATGCTACAGCATTGTTTTTCAAGGAAACTTATTTATAAATACCTTGAAAATAGTCAGATTTTAAATGGTACGAACAATTTAGATATTTTTTGTAGTCGTATGTATTCCTACGCCAGAGTTCAATATAGTCTCGTTCAATTCGACGCTCGGCTGTCTCCGTAAATCGCCGACAAGCAGAGAGTCTCCCTTAATTGCTTGTCGGAGATTTACGGTGTCAGCCGAGCGTTTGGTTGAACGAGACTATAGAGTTCAATATTGCTTGGATCCATACAATTTTCGAGAAATATTTCTATTACTGATACATAGTTTGATTGAATTAATTTTATCTTTAAATATTATTTAAGATGATTCATATGGGGGTTTCTCGACATTCTTGTCGAAAAAGTCCAAGGAAAGGTCTACTATACTATAATATAGCTCAAAGAAAGCCCTTTTATAAGTGGTAAAGGCAAAAGTAAAATGTCAAGAAATACTGACAAAATATTGTATAATTCAATTAATCATATTTGTCAATTCAGTTGAGATTAAGTCGTACAGTTCATCTCGTAACATAAATACTTATTATGCTAAAAAGGAGAAACTAGCAACTGTGTATTAAATGGATTTTAACTGTATCAATTTTGTTCTAGTTTCAAAAGTTCGAGATAATAAATGTTTAACTCAGTCTTCAAAAATAAAGTTCCGAGTGACCATCTTCACATTAAAAAGCACCATCACATAAAAAAGCACCATCTTCATATAATAAAGCACCATCTTCATATAATAAAGCACCACTTTCATATAATAAGGCACCATCTTCATATAATAAAGCACCATCTTCATATAATAAAGCACCACCTTCATATAATAAGGCACCATCTTCATATAATAAAGCACCACCTTCATATAATAAGGCACCATCTTCATATAATAAAGCACCATCTTCATATAATAAAGCATCATCTTCACATGAAATAACCACAGCATAATATAATAAAGCACCATCTACATATAAAATAGCCACATAAGGCAGCTATGGCGTTCCATAAATATCCCTTTCAACTATTTCAATTGCACTTCTTTCACAGGTAAGTGTATTTTTATCAAAAATCATCCAAAAGTGCAGCATAAATATCTTGGGACATACTATAGTCTACATGCATCAACAAATTTTACCTTTTTCTTGCATAAAGATCCAAAATCGACAACTCCTTAGCTTTTCCCATAACCAATCGTATGACAGAAATTTCACTTGCCGTACTTTCACTTTCTGCAGAAGCCAATGAGTTGTCAATTTGAATTGTTGGTTTGTTGATAAAAAAAGAACTAAACTGGAGGTGATAGCTCAAAGAAGAATCATATTTGGAAAGGAATACGAATCAGCGCATATGTTAAGTATTAATAACAATTTAAATGAGAAATTAGCTGATGAAGCGTGGCGGTATCGAAGATGGCATGCTCCCTTGTTATGTAGTGCTTTATCCTCCGATGTACCCACTGCTTTTTTTCCCTACAAATTAAGCCCCTGTGCTTATTGTTGATAAGGGAAAATTGTTTTCTCTTCTTACATCTGTACATTGTCAGTAAAATGGTTTTGAAACGCCACATATAATGTTTCTTAATCCAACATTGTTTAACAGTTAATGTGTTTACAATGAAAACTATAGATGAAGTGTTGAATTACAGTGAAGTCGTACCCAAACCCACTCGCACCCAAACACACTCGTACTCAAATGGTCCGGTCGTACCCAAAACTGAGTGGTTCACTCGCACCCAAATATTTGAGTACGACTTCACTAGTGAACTCGTACCCACGGTATTTTTTGGCGTTTGCTTTAAACTTTATTGTTTTGTATTAGATACATGTCTGTAGCTCTATTTCAGTTTAAAAAGGATTTTGGACTATTTCTCTTAAACATATAATATGACAGCTAGTTTTGTATGTACTTGAACAGTTATATACTTCAGTAATACGCTCACATGTGTATTTGTTGTAGTTCTATGTCATATACATATAATGTTTAATAATAAAAACTTCCAAAAGTGATGAAAATGTGTTTTTCTTCTTAATTTCTTCTTAATTATGAGCAGCATGTTTATTTTGTGCTGACAAACTCATTGGTTGATCGGTTGAACTGAATCACATAAAGCAATTAATTTTAATTGATGATAGTTAACCTGCTCATAATCATTCTTTGATCCGTCCGCATCAGAACTAGATTGTACTAGATTTTTATAACAAATTCTTTCAAATTAGTTATACAATTTGCATATTAATGTTATCGATAATATACAAGACATAACAACATACGAATAAAAGCCATTCATTTTTTTTTCTTATAATAAATATAGATCTGCCCGTATTCAAATACACTGAGATCTAGGGATGTTTGTATATATATATAAATTTGTTAAATAAAACATAACTAAAAAACATAACAAAATATGAATGAATATGAATGAAAACTATTGTATTTTATTTTCTTAGTATAAATATATTTTTTCCCGTGGGTACGAGTTCACTAGTGAAGTCGTACTCAAATATTTGGGTGCGAGTGAACCACTCAGTTTTGGGTACGACCGGACCATTTGAGTACGAGTTTGTTTGGGTGCGAGTCGGGTTGGGTACGACTTCACTTGATTCCGAAGTGTTTACTAACTATAAAATGTCATGGTTCAACATGTTCAAAATACGGCAACATTTCTATGAAAAAATGTAAGTCAATTAGAAACTAATTGCATATCTAGACTTACCACTTTGGAAATTGTCTTCGTTCCTCATTTATACAGAAAATGTCATTAGTTGATTGAGTATACGTTAGAAGATTAAAGTTAAATTTTAGTTTTTTTCGTGTAATCTTTAGAACGGATGTTCATCGTCTGCCATGTCTAAACAAAACGAAAGCGAGGCTTTCCTGGACTAAACTAATGTACGGAAAGCATACTCGTAATAGTTAAAACGTTCATTTAATATTTTTAACATTAATATACATAAGCGTTGGAACCGGGGGAGAGGGGCATATTTGCAAAGTTAGACATAACTATATTAGATAATTTGCTTCCGATGCCACAGATATATTTTCATTGGCAAATATATTTTGACCAACTCACTGAATGATTGACTGACTGAATAAATAAAAAAAATATATAAAAATACAGATAAATAAATAAATAAATAAATAAATAAATAAACAAGGTGTTGACAATATAGCTATCGTGCACATGCGTCTGGATCTGAAAACAACAAAAATTGAGACGCATATATAAGAACGTCGGTAATGAAATGAGAAGTTGAATCAATATATTTAAGCAGCGACATAAATAACATTTAACATTGTTATTTATGTCTCTGATTAAAGCACTTGTAAGAAGGTTATTATATATCTTTATATGCGGCGACGGGGAAGCCGCTTAATTAGATATATAGATAGGATATTCTATAAATATTCCTACTTATAAAAAAAATATCGGGAAATATGTTGGTATTTACTGAAACAACTAGTCTATTAAAAAATTAAAGAGTCATGCAGCGAACAAACAAGTGACGACATATATTATTAATAAAATATTCTGCAAGCGAGTCATGCAGTCTAGAAAGAAATGAAAGATCTGAGCAGTGAGTTTTGTTAGAATTAAAATGTCAGAATAAGGACCCGTTTTGCTTAAAATGCCCCTTGTTGTTAAATATTTACCGATACGAACAAGTCATCCTAAAACCGTCACAAAAAACTTATTCTTAATACATCTAACTGAAATTTTCGGTTTTATCTGCCAGTTTCTTTAAACAGTTAAGGAAAAAAGTTACGTTGGTATAAGGATTTTCAATCAGGCTACTGGTATTCAGGGATTGTACGTTTCATTGTCCGAGCTGCTATGTGCATCTAACGGACAGTAGTTTTAAATGACCCCCCCCTCCCCCAATAATCAGGAACTGACTTGCACTAGGGAAATAAGTCAACAGAATCGTTGACATGTTTCGAGAAGCTGTGTTTGGATTGATTTTAGCATTTCTAGTCACCTGCATTATTCTGCAAGAGAAGCGATTCGAGGAATTGGATTCAGCACACAGCCATTTGTGGAATAGAATAGAAGAACTGACGCAGGCTAACCAGAATTTGTCAAATATTGTTCATGGTTTGTATTGATTGCATGGTTGGCTGATCTGGGTTTAACCGACAAAGTTGTTTTAAATAGATGGCTTTTGTGATTCTCGGAACCCCTTTGGTCTTAGCCATCGGATTTGTTATTGGTACTTTCGGAACACCACCCCAGCCTTCGGTTTGTTTGGTTACATTTCGGCTAATTCCGTCCGTATTGTTTATCCACGATCTGTTAGAGAGGAGGCCGAAACATGCCCCGTTTTGATAATATCAATGTTTTGGTAAACCAATTTTTGCGCTCGGAAACATTTTTACTTACTTATAAAACAAACCCATAAATTATTTACTTTTTGCAAGAGTCTCTTTCCGCCAGTTGCTGATGACTATAAAAATGCAATACAGACTTTTCACATTATGGAAGGGGCTATACACGTATATATGTGTGTTTGACGGCGTTTAACATTCGAATGTACCTGTAAAAACCAATTCCTTTACTATACATGTACGTACAACTATAACGAGAATTTACCCAGGTTATGTTGTAAATTACAACATGAAGTTGTAAATTTTGTATCAATTGACTGCCACCTGGTACATTCAAAATTTACATCATAATCATTACACTAGAACTCCATAAACTTTTGAATTCATCATCTAAAAAAGATATTTCTCATCTATAACATTTAAAGAAAGATTTTTTCCCCAAAAAAGTATCCACCGATAATTAACTATTTTGTTAGCCTTAAAGTTTGTCCAGAATAATGACAAATTAATGTGTTTAAAAGCCAGTACTTGCAACTAACATGACCAGACAGTGACTAACAATTAGCAGAAGCACTACATATAGTTTTTAGCTGTAGAAGTACTGTAGCTCTGCGTGAAATTCGGGTTGACAGACTGTTGATCTACGGTCCGTCAACCCGAATTTCCTGTAGAGCTACACTTCTGCAGCAACATTGTTTTGTGAGGTTTTTGTAGGCCTGATACCTTCAATTTTAGCTGTCTGTTTTATTTTACAAGAGAGGAAATTCAAGGAATTGGAATCATCCCATACACATTTACTGGAAACGGTTGCAAACCTTACACTAGCAAATACGAATTTGTCAAAAATAGTTCAGGGTAAGTTTTGGGTAAGTTTTGATTGATTTAGATTTACTTTTTCATTTCATCGGAAATGACGTATGCACATCGTCATTACCTTCTACAGATTAGACTTATCAGATTCTTGCTTCTATCTAATCAAATGAACCTTATAGACCAAATAAGGAGAGGTGTCAAAGGTCGTCGCTATTTATTTTAGCTTTTTAATAAATGTACATGTATAACATACTGATTGATGTACAATATCTTGTATATTTTACTTATTTTAGGTGAAAAAAACCCCCTGTTTTATATTGATATTTCTTGCATGTCAACATAGTCATGTTGTATGTTGACATAACTATCTTGCATGTTAACATATTTATTTTGCATGTCGACATATTTGAAAGAAAAATAACTTGCACACAAGGGGCAGAGATATGCCACCGTAATAGCGAGAATTGACCAAAAGTTATGTTGTAATTTACAACATGAAGTCCGGCAGTTGTAGGTTTTGTATCAATTGACTGCCACCTGGTACATTCAGAATTTACAACATTACACTAAACAGAACTCCACAAAATTTTGAATTATTAGTAATTCATCATCTAAAAAAATATTTCTCTTCTATAACATTTAAAGAAAGATTTTATTCCCCAAAAAGTATCCACCGCGAATGAACTATTTTATTAGCCTCAAAGTTTGTCCAGAATAAAGACAGTACTTGCAACTAACATGACCAGACAGTGACTAACAATTAGCAGAAACACTACATATAGTTTTTAGACGTAGAACTGTACCTCTACGGGAAATTCAGATTGACAGACTGTTGATCTAAGGTTCGTCAACCCAAATTTCCTGTAGAGCTACAGTTCTGCAGCAACATTGTTTTGTGAGGTTTTCGTAGGCCTGATACCTTCAATTTTAGCTGTCTGTTTTATTTTACAAGAGAGGAAATTCAAGGAACTGGAATTATCCCACACACATCTACTGGAAGCGGTTGCAAACCTTACACTAGCAAATACGAATTTGTCAAAAATAGTTCAGGGTAAGTTTTGGGTAAGTTTTGATTGATTTAGATTTACTTTTTTATTTCATCGGAAATGACGTATGCACATCGTCATTACCTTCTACAGATTAGACTTATCAGATTCTTGCTTCTATCTAATCAAATGAACATTATAGACCAAATGAGAGGTGTCAAAGGTCGTCGCTTTTTATTTTAGCTCTTCAATCAATGTACATGTATAACATACTGATTGATGTACAATATCTTGCATATCTTACTCATTTTATGTGAAAAACCCGCTCTTCATTGATATTTCACAAATAAACTGTTCCTTATTGCTGTTTCACAAATACAAAAGAAAATAATTGCAATATCTCGCATTTATGAAACAAAGATAGCATATAAGTGATTGAATTTTTTTTTCAAGTTTAGGTTAAATGCACATTTTATAAGTAAGACAACTTCTATTGGGATAATGATTATTGTTGCATTATTCAAAGCTAATTATTAATTTGCATAGACTTCTAGAACGTTTTGACACCACAAAGTTTGCGTTATATTGAAATGCAAATTAAAACTTCATTTGGTAACTCATGAAAAAGGCAAATTTAAAAATGGGCGTTTAGATCTAGAGGTATTTTCCTGCTTTTGACATGTAGTGAATACACCATGTACCAGCCAATAAGTTGACAAATTTTTCTTTCAATAGACTCTTTGAAGAAAGTAGCCTTCACAGCCGGAACATCCGGTGCAGGGAATATCGGGACCGGAAGTACAATAGCTTTTCCGGTTGTGATAAACAATGAAGGCGGTGGATACAATCCGGGTACCGGGGTATTTACCGCCCCCATATCCGGTCAATACGTCTTCTTTGTAAGTGCACAGGGCTATGGAAGCAATACACTGTACGTCAGCATCGTTCACAATGGCGGAGCAAAGGTCATGACTATGTCGGACGGAGGGCGGGGGAAAGATTTCTACGACTCCGGGACGAACTTGGCGGCTCTGAATTTACAGCAGGGGGACACAGTGTGGGCCAAGTGCCAGAGTGGGTCGTCTTACTACAGCGAGGGAATTCCTATTACAACATTTTCTGGTTTTCTGATATGAAATATGACGTCATCAACTACAGAGCGTTAAAAATTATGATTCCAATGAGCATCTATAGAGATTCTCGATAGATACACTCGAACGTGTACATTCTTTTAACATGTGGTATTATGAAACGAATACTGGTATGAAAGTTGATGTCATATGATTTCACTTAGGTTGGTCTAATTATAGATGAAGTAAAAATTTAAATATTTTCTCAAGAGAAAACGATTGCATTACTGCCGTCAACATTAAACTATCGCATTTATAATAAACAAAAGTTTAAGGGTTTAACATTACTATATTGAGTGCTATTTTGTGCAACGTTTACAATGTCGTGAAATTGATGTAATTTTGTGTGATATTCTACTTAGTTTATAATTATTTCTGCTGAAAAAATATAAGCACAATACTGATTTTTATATTAGTTTATTTGATCATTGCATGATGAACCGTATTAAAGCAAATTTATAAATGCAAATGTAATTATTGTGGTATAAATGCATTTAGACTGTGTTCATGAATGTCGCGTAATTACCTGAAATACAAGATTGACGAGAGAGAGAGAGAGAGAGAGAGAGAGAGAGAGAGAGAGAGAGAGAGAGAGAGAGAGAGAGAGAGAGATATCCTTTCCGATATATTTCATTCATTTTATCAAATAAAATATACAACATGGTACACATTTTGATTATTAGTAATTTAATTGTTTGTAAAGGACAGTAGAAGCAGCAGCAGCGGCATCAGTAGTACTAGAAGCAGCGGTAGAGGTATCTATTAGGCTTAAAACTATGTCAAACATTATTTAAAACTATAAAGTAAGCCCAAACTGTGCATTTTTCATCAAACAATAAGTCAGTAAGTAAAAAAGGTACATGTAATATGGAACGTTACCCTATTTGTCTAAAAAAGCAACGTAACAACGTAAAACCACGTACATGTGTTACATTAAAAGTTTAAAATTTATCAATTTAAACTTAACTATAACAGTTTTCTAAGTTTAAATTGATCAATTTTTAACTTTTAATGTAACACATGTAACAACAGGTGCGTAACTATTTGAGCGAGAAAGCTTCAGAAATTATAAGAAAATTAATACAGCAAACGACTATTCATGTCAGCGAGTAAGGAGGTAGGCACCTAAGTGTTTATGTTGGCAAATAAGGAAGCGAGGAATTAGGGACGTACCTCTGTAATGTTATCAGCAAGTAAAGCTATCCTTATAAAATGTGTGTTTGAAATTGCCCCCTTGAAATTTCCAGATCCAGGAGGGAGGGATTTTTTAAGTTTTTGTCTGTGATAACACTACGAGTCGTTTTGTACTATACAGCTCAATAAATTCAAATGAAATTATTGGGGCACAAGCGGAGTTTGCATACATAAATTCTAATTTTAATTGTTAACTGCTGAAAATTAAATATAAGTAATAAGTAGTAGTAGTTTATTGGTGTATGCATTACATACATTGCCATAGCATAAATTCAATAGTACTTTACAATAATTGTGGGAGGCAGGTTATATAAATATATATATACAAAGTATAAAGTGCATGAAAAAATATCAAGAAGACAAACAAAGTAGTAGTTATGTAAACTAAATTTAAGCTTTATAAGGAATCATTCTTTGAATATCATGAGGTGATAATTTCGGTCGAGGCGTGATCAAATCTATCATAAACCCCCCTTGGGCTTTATTGGAATCATTTGTATTCAATTCTTTATTCACTCAAGACCAGTTCACAGGTATTTAATGTTCAGCATACCGTAAGTACATACAAATGAAAACAAAAAACGGTCAAGGATTACATGTACATTAGAAGTAATTAAAATGAAAAAAAGTTGAGTGTACACTACAGTGCGTAAGTTTGTTTTTGGAAGAGCACACTTTTTCTCAATAAATCTTGACAATATTTTTAGTTCCTTTTTTTTTTTACATTATAAGTATTCATTAGCTCGTTATATTTTATAATATTTTTGGGTTTTCACAGTATCTCTAGGACAAAAAACATTTTTCTATCGTTTGCAAAATGTGAACATTCCAAAATATAATTAAATTCATCCCTAATACTAATACTGTGAGTCACACAGTGTACATTTTCTTAAATTTTTGTCAATATTGGAATAATATATTTGGAATCGATGGTTACATGTTCGTAATTTTGTAAACGCGATCTGTAGATCTGTAGGTAAAATCAACAAGTACTTTTCTAAATTGAAATTTGTTTTATAATTTCTGTAATAATTGCATTTTAATGAGTTATCTACTATATTTCTCCAGTCATGTACAATTTGATTTTGTTATATTTCTTTAACAATCGAATTAAGCCAGTTATAACTGCATATTTTTTGATTTTCTCATATATATATAAGACAACCCGCATGAGTTGAGTATATCATGTGTACATTTTATCCATGGTTGTATTTGTAACATCTATAAAAATAACAACATATTACATCAGTGAGTTTACAATCGTGGGCTGTCAAAACTTCCGCCCAGTACATATTATCAGTTTAATTATAACAAAGAGTAAAAAAAAGGATACCTTCCACTTTCTCCGTGCACCTTACAGATTGGAGTACTAGATTTAAGATTAACAATAAATTTCAAAAATGTTAGATGTACTTTTTGATAATATCTATAACTATATTTTTGTAACCCCACACTTCACACGAGTAATGTTAATTTGGGTTAATGACTATGTCAAATAGGTCTATTTGACAATTAATAGGTAGGCTAAAATAACGTATTTTTCGTACCATATAATGCCTTTGACGTTAGCTTGGTCTACTTAATGCTTCTCAGCATTGTTAAATTTTCCACTTCTTGAAAAAAAAATACACTGCCCAAATAGCAAAATGATTTAACGTTTTCAATTCTTACTCCAAAAATACAAAACTAACGCTGGGATATTGGTCCTTTTGAGGAAATAAGGATCTTTGTTTGACCAAAATAAGTGGATCAAAGTAAGGAGAGAGAGAGAGAGAGAGAGAGAGAGAGAGAGAGAGAGAGAGAGAGAGAGAGAGAGAGAGAGAAGTATAGAGAACGAATAGAAAGATGATGTTGGCGTTACATTAAGAGTTAAAAATCACAGTATTCTAACACTTAACTAACAATACTAGTGGTTGAGTACAGAATTCTGTGATTTAAAACTTAATTTTAATATAACGGTAGTATTTGTAATCTTATAGAAAATAGAAGTGGAGGAAGTTTTAGTCAATTAGAAATGACAAAGAGCAATGATTTTTTGAAGAAAATGTTATAAAAAGGAGTTTTTCTGCCTGGATACTCATTTTAGGTAAATATTTACCGATACGATATCTATTTGAATTTTGGATTAAATCAGCTACGGACAGTTTCATGCAGGTTGGCACTAACGACTTTCAATCGAGTCATTCAAAAATAGTTTCATTGTCTGATCTGCTATGTATAATTATAACGGACAGTAGTTTTAAATGACCCCCGATATAAACAGGAACTGACTTGCACTTAAGAGAAATGAGTCTACAGAACCGCTGCTGACATGTTGCAGGGAGTGATTCTTGCATGCCTAGTCGCCTGCATTATTCTACAAGAGAAGCGATTCGAGGAATTAGAATCAGAACACAGCCATTTATGGAATAAAGTAGAAGACCTGACCCAGAATGGTTTGTATTCATTGCATGGTTGGCATGATCTGTGTTTAACCACTATTCGGAACACATTGGTCTTGACCATTGATATTTTCGGAACAACCTTTGGTCTTAGCCATCGGACTTGTTATTGGTGTTCGGGCGCAGCCGTCGGGTTTGTTATTCGTTTTGGCCTCAAAGTTTTCAGTTTATATTAAGGTGTTATGGGACACCTACCAGTATTAATGTGGATAAATGTACACTATAATCAAAATACTTTTAATGGTTTAGAACTTTAAAATTTTACAATATATGAGGTGACTAAAAAAAAAATAGATTATAAAGTATTTTTTTGAATGGTTAAGAATATAAAAGGCCGTGCGGTATTCAATCTCTTGACTTACAGATTCGTAGTTAACGCTCCAACGCATTGCGCCAAGTGTTAGGTAATTATTATGGGAAAGAAAAGATTGTAAAATTATACTATTTCGATATAATATATAGGAAGTACATGTACGTTACAATATGGAAGTGTTCCATACTACCTAAATTAATTATTCCCGATCTGTCAGAGAGAGACGAAACATGCTTCGTGTTGTAAAATGATTTGTTTCATGAAACCATCTAAGAATCGATCGATTTTGTGATGTATAATCCAATACAATTCACCAATGACTATTTTAATCTTTAATCGTAAACACTGCTGAAAATCACATAGACATTAGTAATAAGATATCATATTTGAATATAATGAAGTGATCATGCAAATACTGTCGGGCATAATCAAATATATCATACAGCCCTTCGGGCTTTATTGATTTGATCACCCAACCGTATTTGATTGCCTCATAATACTCAAAGAATGACTTCTTATTCCTTGAATTAAAAAACCCCAACATTTAAGTTTACTGTCAACTAGCGTCATTTCCCGCGAAATGCAGATTATCGCAAAATAATAATTTATACAAACTTTGCACTATATACTATACTAGTACATGTTGACATAGAGTGAATACACAATGTACCGACTGAGAAGTTGACATTTTTTTTCTCATCGATAGGCTCTTTGAATAAAGTGGCCTTCACAGCCGGAACATCTGGTGCAGGGAATATCGGGACCGGAAGTACAATAGTGTTTCCGGTGGTGATAAACAACGAAGGCGGTGGATACAATCCGGATACCGGGGTATTTACCGCCCCCAGATCCGGCCAGTACGTCTTCTTTGTAAGTGCACAGGGCTATGGAAGCGACACACTGTACGTGAGTATCGTCCACAATGGCGGTGCAAAGGTCATGACTATGTCGGACGGAGGGCGGGGGAAAGATTTCTACGACTCCGGGACGAACTTGGCGGCTCTGAATTTACAGCAGGGGGATACAGTGTGGGCCAAGTGCCAGAGTGGGTCGTCTTACTACAGCGAGGGAATTCCTATTACAACATTTTCTGGTTTTCTCATATGAAATATGACGTCACCAACTACAGAGCGTTAAAAATTATGATTCCAATGAGCATCTATAGAGACTCTCTGAGAGTCTTACATAAACTAGAACGTGTGCATTTTTTATGAACATGTAACAATATGAAACTGGTATGAAAGTGGGCGTCATATGGTATAGCAAAGATAATGGTTTAACTATAAATGAAGTAAAGTTCATATATTTTCTAAAAAAAAAAAGAAAAGAATGCATTACTGACGTCAACATTAATCTTTTGCATTTTAATAAACAAAAGTTTACGGGTTTAACGTTACAATATTGACTGCAATTTTATGCAACGGTTATTGTGTCGTAAAATTGATGTAATTTTGTGAAATTTTCTACTTAGTTGATTTTACTGAAAAAATATAAGCACAATACTTCTATTTTTAAATAAGGCTATTTGATCATTTGTGAACTGAATTAAAACATATTTGATTTATAAATGCAAATGTAATTATTCTGGTATAAATGCATTTTGATTGTGTTAGAGAGAGAGAGAGAGAGAGAGAGAGAGAGAGAGAGAGAGAGAGAGAGAGAGAGAGAGAGAGAGAGAGAGAGAGAGAGAGAGTACCGGCAGCGGCGTCTATTATTCAATTATTCATAAAACTGTGTCAAACATTACTGTTTGAAACCATAAATTAAGCCTAAATTGTGTATCTTTCATCAAAAAATAAACTAATTATTATTTTACTTGTGTTATGTGTTTCACCTCTAAATGATTGAAATATTGTTGCAGAATTATCAAACCAATTCAATCTTGCCGTAAGAGAGTTTATAGTTTATTTGTCTTAGTCTTTAATTTTGGAAAGTGGATTTTGATATCGACTATTCTTTCATTCACACGTTGTAGGTAAACGATACATCCTTGCGTTTCCATGGTTTATAATTATTGAGAAAACTTCCAACAATTCCTCAATGTATTACATGTATTGATATTTGAGTTTTATTTCATCAATTACAATGATAGATGTAAATGCTTTAGTTTTGGGTTCTATTGCACCTTGGTTTATATAACACCCCCATATTAAATGAACACAAATGAAATTGACAAAGTTACCATCCAACCCTTACCCAGGTGATATGGATATCAATGACATCAAAGTTTTACTTAAAACAACTCTCAGTAGTAGATGTATTCATTTAATTTGATTCTATATGATAAAATAGCCTTGGATATAAAATGACAACTTTATGGGTTAACGTTTACTTATATAGTCACAAAACATTGCACGCCTTGTACATCTCAAACGTTCAAACAACTAAAACCAAATATAACTTTATGTTTCAGATATATAAACGCTAAATACGTTTTGTACAATGCAATGCAAAGAAATTATTCAAGATCTCAAATCTTATGATCTTGACGTCCTATCAACGAACGAAAACATAAAACAAATGAGGGATTTTTTCACATCCAAGCAGCATTGACTCTTAAATGTAAACGCCTGTGTTAGTTTAATGCTTGGTGTAATAAATTATGGGCGTTATATCTTCTCTTGCAAAAAATAGATTATGTAAATAACATTTGCGATTATCTTTACTCGATTTCAAAAATGTAGTATTGAGAAGATAACGTTTGACTTGAAAGTTGATTGCCTTTCTTTGTTAAAAAATACAAAAAGATTTCAAGATGTAGTCGTGTCATCTTAAAAGCAATGTTCTCATGTTCGGTGAAATTTAATTTTTATTAAAATGTCATATACTTCAAATATACTTCAAAGAGTATTTAATGAAACACACCCAAAGAACAAAATAAAAAGAGTGTACTTTGTACATTATCAAATTTTCGAGAAAACCTCATTGTAGATGTGTTCAAAAGAAAAGGATTTACAGCCTCGCTTCCAACAATTAGCAGTTCATAAAACGGCGATATTCTGGTATTTCCTGTAGTCACGTTCCCACGATACAACCCAAGTATTGTGGGTATTTACTGCAGCCATAGCTGGGGAATATGTCTTCTTCGTGAATGTTCAGGGTTTCAAAGTTCTTGCCATCTACGTGGAAAATCGCGCAGAATGGAGAGACACGGGTGAGGACATTGGCCTATACAAATTACAACGCAGGACACAAAGTCACTATGCTGACCCTTCAGGCAGGAGACAGACTGGGATTCAAACACAATGGAGGACACAGTATTTTGCCGAATTCCCCAGACCTTCTTCTATGTACTCCGGTTTTCTCATTTGATTTCAGATACCAACGAAGAAACTGTCAATACGTACAGTGTCCTGTGTTGGGGCTGCAAGTCTCGGTCCAAATTGATATACTTACTAGTAGTTGAATAACTGGTATTGCATTGACTAGTATAGCTTTTGTGTATCAATTGATAAATACAATTATCCTCGTATCTGTTTGTATCATTGAAGGGCAATTGATGAGTCTCAGGGAAAGGCAACGAATAGTTTACTGGCATATTTTCAATGAGTATGATTTAAACACGGTCTCGTTTATGTTACTTTGACCTGATTGACAGATGGTTAAAATAGTTTTATCGAATATTTTGTACTTTTATAGATTGAAGCAAATAAATTGAACTTAGTTGCTTGCTGTGTTTTTTTTTCCCAAAAGGAATTTGTTTGCAAGAGACGCATGTAAAATGTTCAAAATAATGATTTCATAAACACGAAATGCTACTTAAAGAGTTGTAATTTATCTACAATTGTAATACGAATAAGACAAGTTGTCCTCAAATCATCTGTTAATTATCAGTTTGAAATCTCAGGATTCCCATTTTGAACTCCTTGTAATAAAAGGGGGAACAATATAACAAGCTCTCGGGTGCTATGATATGTAGACGAATTTTAAATGCACCAAACTCAGTCACATGTTAAACAACACGATATTCTACTCAAATTTAACAATTTATTTCACTTGGTTTGTGTTCAACTAGGTTTTTTGACAAGTTCAAAAAACTAAATAAACATCATGCATATCATGCAAAACTGTTTGAAAAGCTCCGAGGAAAAGGCTATTTTTCTACAGACTTATATACGGACAGGTCATCTTTTTTAGTTCGAGAAGTGTTTTAACATCAGTCTTGAAAATGCGTCTCCTACATAGAGTTTCTTTTACGTTCTCTCTTTTATTGATTTACATCGGAGAAAGAGAAGGACCAATGGCACAAAGGAACTCTAATCTAACTGATGCTGTTCACGGCTCGACTGGACATGGTCCAAGCGTTTACGTCGAAATAACGGAAATGATGCAGATGCTTCTGAACCAAACTGCAGAGATAGAAAATCTTAAGCAACAAACTGCTGAGATAGAAAACCTGAAACAACAGACCGCAGAGATAAAAAGTCTCCGGGAACTGACCAGTAACCTCACACAACAAACAGAAAATGATAAGTCCACCATTCAGGTTCTGCAGAACAAAGTGTTCTCTCTCGAAGCAAAGCTGGACAGACTGAACGCTTCCAAACCCACGTCGACCGAAGAATTATCATCATACTTAAGTACATGTAGCATGAACCACTTAATTCAAAATACGGTTACAAAAGAAGCAAACGATAAAAACTTGACCAATTTGAAAAATTTCGAGGACCAAAATTTCCAGGTTCAGTATACAGGTATTTCGTTGATAGATGTTCATATCATGCCAGAGTTAAACGGATCGTTAAACAAATAGGTCGAAGACAGAATAAATGGTTACATCCGTGATCAAGTTGCAGGTAGGTGTACTAAATATCAAATTCAAAGTCATAAAAATAATGATAATAAAATTTTTTATTTGCTCTTTCCCTAAAAAAACTATAAGAACATTTATAACAATTGGGTAATGTTCAAAATTGCTTCAAACATGACCAACAGCAAATTGTTCGATCGCATACCACGGCACAATATTGTCGACCTAAATTAAATTAAGTATTCCTTATCTTAACAATTGATACAGTAAACAGAAATCGCAACTCTTTTCGATGGTCATCAAAATGCTCCATTTCTTTAAATATTAAAGCCTTTTACTGCTGAGGTCTAGAAGTAAATGAAGTGACGTTGAACAACAAACAACAATCAATGGTGTTTATTTTAACCAGTGAACATGGCAACGAAGACATATATAGGTAGTCATTTGGTAGAAATATCAAATTTTCTAGAGCATATATAATTTTTCTTCCTACATTTTAGGTATTTTTTTATATTAGTAAACTTTAATCTGTAATCAACACTAGTAAACATAGAATAATAGTAACATCTTTTTGTAGATCTGTCTAGAAAGGTGGCATTTACGGCGTCGGTATAGTCTAGCAGCAGTTCTTGGAGTACCAGTAATTTGGTTTTTCCTGTAGTCATTACAAATCTAGGGCACGGATACAACCCAAATGACAGAGTATTTACCGCTCCCACCGCGGGGGTATATGTGTTCTTTGTCAACGTACAGAGTTACAACTCTCTGTCTGTCTATGTCGACATAGTTGTAAATGGAGCAAGAAAAGTCAGAACAATGGCAAGTAATCATTACGATGCCGGTCCAAACATGGCGGTGTTGACACTACTGAAACAAGACAGAGTGTGGGTCAAACGTTATTCGGGTCAAGGTTATTATAGTAACGGTCCAATGACCACTTTCTCTGGATTTCTCATTGGATGAATGATGAAAAAATATCACGTGTTAAGTAAATAAAGAGTTCTACCCTCATTGTAAGACAAACCATTTGTCTATAATTATTCTTGTGAATTAAAAAAACCCAGTTGTAATTAGAAAAAATGTATTTTCTTTAGATGGTTATGCATGTTACATCTCATTTATGATAAAAACAAATTAGAGTCCATCTCTCTATGATCAAATAAAAAACCCCCAAATATCATGTATGTCCTATAAATAATAAAGGATTCATTTGACGTTATATAATGTCTTTAATAAATATTTTTAATCCAAGGAATGTCACATTTGTCAGAATAGAGGAATGTAAGGGAATAAAAAGAAAACAAGAGGCCCATGGGGCCACATCGCTCACCTGAGCAACAATGGGCGTTCAAAAGATATTGTGCCATATGGTCCCTCATTAGAATAACAACAAAAAAATAAATATTGTAAAGTATTCAAATTTTGCACTTATTTTTGCATACACGTAATCTTTGACATTGTACCTCAATGAAATACTATTTTTTACCATATATATAAAACTAAACATTTGGTAGGAGTACACTGTTAAGTTGTTAACTTCCAATTCCCTATATTTTCGTTCTGTCCCCCCCCCCCCCCACTTTGTAAAGCGATCAAAATATATGAGAGCAAATAGGTACATTTTTTTCATCAACTACTTACTAGTTAATGTATTTCAAAAATAAAAATATAATAGTTATTGTTTTTTATTTAAAAAATCCTACATGTATAGATGTGAAGAAGAAAATTGTACCTCAATGTGCTCAATTCCTCAAATTAAAAACATTCAAAAAAATTATTTGTCTTCTCCATTATAATTAAATGACTGTTATTTACTTCGCGTACAAACCAGGATAATTTTCTGCTGTGATATTTTCTTAGGAATAGCGATAATTACTTTATCCCCGCAACAGAAATGTGTCGGAACTCTGGAAACTGTTTTAAAGATGTCGTTTTAATTTACTCGTGTCTGAAAAACTATCAATATTAATGTAGATTTCACATTATTTATTGTATAAATAGGGGGCCCCAGAGAGTAGGTAAATACAGAATATCATTCTTTTATTTTGTTTGTACAAGTATTTAACATACTCTAATGTAGCATTTCTAATGTTCAACCAAAATTTCAGCGTCAATGGTAGATTTATAAGCAAGATACAGAGCTCACAGTTCGCCTAGGTTTGAATCATATTTTGTTCACACGAGTTTATTACATTCAGCTTAAGATTTCTAACTTGGTATTTCCTATTCAGCATTTAAAATGGAAAAAAGAATGGCCTACGATTTTCAATTCTTTTGTTCACTCAAGACCAGTTCACTGGTATTTGAGGTTCAAAATCAGTTTATACAAATGTACACAAACACAGTCAAGGATCACATGTACAGTAGGAGTAATAATGACGAAAAAAGGTTAAGTTCACAATACAATAAGTTGTTAAAGTTGGTTTCTGGAAGAACAGATTTTGAAAATTTTCTTAATAAATATTGACAATTTTTTTTACTTTTTTAATCTTTAGTTTAGATCTGTGTACAAACATAGAATTGTGAGCAAATCTCTGTATCTTGCTTATAATTCGAAGCTTAACACTCAAACATGGTTAATTTAATATGGTAAATCGAAATTGTAAACAATTAAACACAAGAAAAAAAAGCACTATAACAAATAAAGAACACAATTTATTTTTTCGAAATGAATCATATATACATGTATATATACCTACATATTTCCGTCAGCGATATCAAACTCTATTTAAACTGAATAAACTGAAAATGCCGAGCATCTCAACAAAACCTATTGCATTAATCTACCATTACGCAAAAGATAATGCCGAATTACCGATAGAATGAATTGTATTGCAGTACTTTTTTGATAAATCAGATTTTGCTTAATTTGCGCAGGTAAACAGTTAACTGTTTGATTAACCGAAGTCTCTCTTTGATTTGATACGTAAAAATCATGAAATACAGACGATAGTTCCCAAGTTACAAAGCATAAATAATGAAAACGAAACGAAAATCAGAACAAGCTAACACCAACGTCATGTGTGAAAACTGTCAACGCATTGAAATATTTAGCCTCAATTCACTTCACAAAATCGCACCAATATAATTTGCATGTTTCAAAAATTTCCCTTCATACGCGAACTGTTGCACAACAAGCAAATTCATCATAGTCAGATCGACCCTTTTTCGTATAATGTCATGGCTGCTTTAAACAAAGAACCTCGTTTTAGAAGTATGGAATACGAGTCTTAATAAAATGGGTATGCAAATCCGGGCCGTGGCAAAATAAAAGCCGGGGCAGATCGGCAATCGTCAATTCCAAATACGCATTATTTTGCAGCAATATTTACAGCGAATACAAATATACTGGTCCATCAAATATCCTGAAATTTTAATGAGATTGGCAGATTAATAACTGCCAATCTTTTGTTTTGCCCAGGCCAAGTCTTGCCTACCCATTTTACCGGATACCGAACCCGAAGCTATTAAACTGATTGAAACACGCATTTCCTTTATTATTATTTTCGTAATAACACAGATTTGAAACAGAATTAGCCCTTAATTTTTGCAATTTATATTTTTCTTCCCATAAGGATAATTTATGCTAAACTACGTTGAATTGGAATCAGTAGTTCTTGACAAGAAGATTTAAAAAAATGCACCCCCTTTTTCTACAGTTTCAATGTTTTCTCCGCTTTGAATACAGATCGGACTTTTATTTCTGCGATTTATATTCAACCTCCCATAAGGATGCTTTGAGCCAAATTTGGTTGAAATTGGATAAACGGTTTAAGAGAAGAAGTTCAAAATGTAAAAAGTTTACAGACGGACAGACAGACGGACGGACGGACAGACGGACGGACAGACGGACGACGGACAAACTGTGATCAGAATAGCTCACTTGAGCTTTCAGCTCAGGTGAGCTAAAATGATGCTATTATTTGCTTCTCAAACTTGCTATTTGACAATGACCCACAAGTTTCATTTTCCAGGTTAACGACTACAGGGATAAAAAATGCAGTCGTCTTTTAACTTCCCGGTTTAAGATAACTCAGTAATAATTGGCTTGTTTCCATTCCTCAATGGAATTTTAATTCAGATGCACTTTTTACGTGTTTGAGAATATTTATTTAAGAATAAAGAATCATCTAATGAAAAAGAAAATGTTGCATTAATGTCCCTAAGTAAATTATGCATAAGACCAACTTGACAAGATTTAGTTATATAAATCAAACACCGTTATAACCTGCATATATTTAAGTTGAATCCTTCAGTCTAGGTTCGTTGGTGTTTAAGAATTGACATCAGATTGAAGTTTCAAGATACAGTTTACTGTACCATTCTGCTATGTAGCATAGGAGAAGCCGTAGGATTGTTGACATATGGAAACTCTTTAAATTCATCTGATACTATTCACGGTTTCCCGGGACACAATGCTGATTTTGCGGACATGATGCAGATGCTTCTAAACCAGACCGCCGAAATAGAAAATCTGAAACAACAGTCTGCGAACTTAGAACAACAGACTGCGAATGACCGAACCACCATACAGTCACTACAGACTCGAGTGTTCTTCCTGGAAGAAGAACTTAACAAATTGAACGTATCTAAACTCCCCTCAATTCAAGAGTTTTCTACGTATCTCAGTAGCATGAACCAGTTAACTCAAAATATGGCGACGAACGAGGCGAATGATAAAAACCTTACACAAAGGTTGGACGTTGCTGTTAAAAGTCTAGATGACCTTAAAGTCCAGGTTAGATACACGAGCCTGTCATTGTTGGATATTAGACAGTCTATGACGGAGGAACTGAATGGGTCTTTAATCCAAATCGTTGAGGAGAGAGTTACCGAACACATTGCAAGTGCTAGTAAGTATGTCATTTAACAAAAAGTATTTCAACCCATAACTAATACCTCTCTAAAGGGTGTTTTTCCAGATGACGTTGTTTATTTTTTTGACCAAGTATTTACATATATTCTACTCTCTTTCGTACTTTTGATCTTTAAAATACAAATACCACAACCTCAAAAATCTAGTAGATTTAAATTTTTTTTTTATTTGAAATTACATTTGTTTGAGGAAACACCTCCGCATAGGCCCTCATTATATACCTCACCTGGGGTGCCAGGGCCCCCTGGATCGGTAATTCTGTAACAAAATGTGAAGATACATTATACATTTATATTTTTACAAAATAAAGTTAATGAAATAAAGTAATATAATTATGATTATAGTAGATATTACAGACAACTTAACAGTGCGAATTTATTATCTTTCTTATGTAAAGTTTTATTGAAAAATATGTTTAAACATTTCTAAGCCATAATTTATCTGCAATTTACGAATTGACAATTATGATTATAGAAAATATAAAATGTGAAATACAGTGCGATAATATGCGGTAGGACTTGCTTCCAAAATCACAGTCACAGTTCTTTTTTGTCCTGTAGGAGGGCCAGGTCGCCCTCAAGTACATTATATTTTGATACTGTTTACAATGTTCATTTGTTTCATATTTTACAAATTACAGCTTTTAAGAAAGAGTTCTAAGTATACAATAATCAAAATTGACAGTTTGAGCTTGCTGATTTACAGCAAGCGATGACCAGAAAAATCAAAATAGACCTTTAATTGTGACATTATCTTCTATCAATTTACATTTCATTTTGTATTTAAATTTTTTACATGCAATGAAGGATACTACATTGCTAAAAACTACATTGCTTTGGTTTCCATTATAGATAAAACCCAAACCAAGATGTTTCCAAGCAATATCAATTTTAAGTATAGCAGAAATTTTTTCCCCAGATATTTTTTACAAGTATACAATCGAAATTCATATGTTTTGTATTTTCAATTTCTTGACAATAAGTACAATATTTATCAATATTTTTATTCTATTTGCTAAGGTACAGATTATTTGGCAACAGATTGTGCATTAATATAAAATGAAATTCAGCAATACTTTTATCATTAATATTTACAATTTTTTCATCATATAATTTTCGGCAACACAGGGAGTTTATGTCGCTAATTAAAATTCTTTTTTCTATTTACTCTCCATGATAGGTTTTGTGGATTTGTCATCAATTATTATTTTGTAGAAAAGCCAGATTTTGTTTTACTGATATCTTTTATTTCTTCTTGTAATTTAAAATGAAACCCACATTTGATAGTTATATATCTCCTGCTTGTATCGTTATGTATTTTAGGATGAAAAACGTTTTTCAGTGTTAAATCACAGGGGCATCGTATCCGCTCTACACTCTATGACATATTACTCAAGGGAAGAATCGAAAGTAGGATACAATTTGTAAACAATGTAATAAATCAACTTACTTGACAAAAGTTACGCAAATCCACTCAAACAATGTTGCAAATATTGTAAAAACAAAACCCACGTTCACATTGGAATATTCCTAATGAATTAGGTAAAAAGCGCTTTATCTCATTAAAACCGCTGCGCTGCTGCAAACATTCAATCTCTTCGCCAAAGAAAAAATAACAATTTAAGATTTCACTTTTTTTAGTTAATTTAACTTTCAACTTTTCACATTTTCAATCCGTAGTGTTTGCATTTGTACCCTCATGCTCGGAAATTACACATCCGACATGTTACAAATCGCTACAAGTTTGTCGAATTTTGATATGACCTGATATGGCAAATGTTTGCTGCAGGAAAATGCATGCCGAAATAGATCAAAATAAACATAATATTCAGTTGAACTGTTTTTAATGAACAACGCTATTTCTTTGGATCGAAAATATCATTTTTAGAAATAAATATTTGAGTATGATTGAAACTGGAATCATTCAATTGCAAACTACTTTGACAACATAGATTCTCATCTTAAGGATACTAGCTTAAACAATCAAGAACTATACTTGAAATTATACTGAAAGACTGTTTCCACACTAAACTAACACACGATATTACACCTATACGGTATACATGGATAATATTCGTGGTGGCTCAATTTTCGTGGAATTCGTTGGTACCTTTCATCCACGAATTAACATCCTCCACAAATTAATAAATTAGGGTAATAAAGTCATATTTTCTCTGTAGGTTTAAAAGAATACACGAAATTACGTCCCCACGAACCTGTAAAATTTTAGCAATCCACGAAAATTGGCCCCAACGAAAATTATTGATTCTACAGTATACGGTATACATGGACAATGATAAAGAGGGTTATTCATTTTCAGACACTTATAAGATTGAACTTCTTAACAATTACTTTAGATCTATTACCTTTATAGATGACAGCAACCAAGAGCTTCCCATTGTAAGGTGTAGATGTAATAACTCTTTTTCAGAAATAAAAATACAAGAGCATTATATTACAGATTTCATATCTATCATTCCAGTTAACAAGGCAGTTGGGCCTGATTGCATCAGTCACAAAATGTTAAAGTCATGTAAAGGTACTATCTCTAAACCCCTATGCATTTTATTAAATAAATCATTATCACTCAAATTTTTCCCAGACTGTTGAAAATAGCACACGGTAACGTTTTGCTATTGTTTAAGAAAGATGACCCATCTATAACCCTAAGTTATAGACCAGTTTCCTTATCTGTCCTGTATAAGCAAAATTTTAGAAAGAATCTTTTTTTTTTTTTTACAAATATCAAGCAGGTTAAATACCAGGTCATTCTAACATGTATCAACTATTAGAAATCTACCACCCTGTTGTAAAAAGTATCGATGAAGGAAACTTTTGTTGCATGGTGTTTTGCGATCTTTCAAAGGCGTTTGATCGAGTGTGGCATAAAGGTAAAACTTACAAATTAAAAATGTAAGACATCAACGGAAATATGCTGGATTGGTTTGAGAGTTTTTTAAGCAACAGAACTCAAAAGGTAATGAATAGAAACAATTTTCCTCTGTGGGCCATGCTAAAGCTGTTGTTCCTCAGGGCTCAGTACTTGGGCCATTATTTTTTTTATTGTATGTGTTTGATGTGGCTGAAAATATGTTATCTGTATGTAGATTGTATGCTAATGACAACTCTTTACAAAATGCTCAGATTATATTAATCTTATTGAGCAAAATCCTAATCATGATCTCAAAATATAAGTTGCTTGGTAAAAAATGGTTGTTAAAATTTACCCCCCCCCCCCCCCCCCCAGAAAAAAACAAAACTGTTTTTTTTAATTTGAAAAATACACATCATTTTCCTAAATTATTTTTAGAAAATTATCAGCTAGACTATGTTACTGAACACGAAAATCTTGGTATACAGTTATCTTAAAAGTTACGTTGGTCAGCATTGTTAAAAAAGCTTACAAAAAACTGGGGTTACTTTAAAAAAAAGCTAAAATGTTCTGTTTCAAGGGTTATTCTATCACAATGTTTAGAATAAGCAGCTGAAATTTGGGCTGGTTGCACAAAAATTGACATAGAAAAACTGGAAAAGGTTTAATGATATGCTTCGAGAATAGTAACGGGGCTCACAAGTATTGTTTCAAGAAACTCATTATATTTTGAAACAGGTTGGGAACCTTCGGAACATAGAAGAAATGTAGCTTAATTAATACCTCTGTAAAAAATGCACAATAACTTAGTACCTACTTATATGCAAAATATTGTACTTGATACAAGAGGCAATGTTTTGAGTTAATACATACAACTAGGAACTCTCTTGATTATTTTGTTCCAAAATTTAGATTACAACTATTAAATAAATTATTAATTCCTGGTACTGCCAGAAGATGGAATGCCCTTAGTCTTATCACAAGGGAGGCAACCTTTATTAAAATATTTTTAAAATGTATAAACAATGATAGGTCCTCCCTGTCATCGGCATTGAGTGATAACTATTGTTTATATTTACAAGTTTATTTACATGTTAACAACGAACACGAATTACACAAAATATAAAAAAAAATGTTATATTGTATTGTTTATTGGTCAACAGCTGTACAGCTCATAAACATATACAATTAATATACACATGTTACAATACATACACTGGTCACTTGAAAAAGGCAAGTCTATAAATGAAGTTTTCTGATTACAAAAGCTTTCTTAATAGATTTACCTAAATTGCACACATCTTTTACATTTTGTGTTGACAATAATAGAATTAATTTAAAGACAGAGGGTTCAATATAATAAACTTCATAAGGAATTTTTCTCTTAATTTACAGTAACTGTAATAGGGACATTTCAATATAAAATGATATTCATCTTCTATATCTAAAGTACATAGAGGACATAAATGTCTTTGTAATGGAACATTGTTATAGCTGCCAGTTTCGATGGTAAGACAATGATATGATAATCTTAATTTACATATAAGTTTCTAATATTGTAAAGGAATTCTTTTTGTTAGATATGACTGTAAGGTACAATGATCAACTAAATATTTATAGATTGTACATTTGGAAGAGGCTTTTATGTCAGCTAGTAGAGACTGTTTAAAATTATCAAAAATACGTTACTTGGAGATTGTTAAAATAATTTCTGGCTTTTCAAGAAATTGGTTTTCCCAAAAGGTCATTAGCCCAATACTTGTTAACATGTTCTTGATTTCTGCAGCCCAGTTTTTACATTCATTTTTACCTAAAGTTTCATTAAACATATTAAAATAACATGAATTCAAAATGCAGTATTTGATGATAACAGTTTCATCCAGTATCTTAAAATACGTATTTTTCTGATACATTGCAGAGGTATTCTGCCCAAATCACAATAAATAACTGCATTAGATGTGCCCCTTTTAACATTAAGCATGTTCTTACAATAATAAAGATGAATTTTTTCTATATCTGGGGCAGAATGAAAGCCCCAGACTTCACAACCGTAGTAGGCAATGTTTCCTACATAAGTGTCAAAAAGGGACAAAAAGCGTAATAAAATTAAGACTCATCGCGTGCATATTACAACATTTCCTTTTCAGTGCAAAAAGCGCCTTCATACATTGTAATGACAATTGTTTTTGAGTAACATGATATTTGTCATTGTAATTCAACAAAAGTCCGAGATAACAAAAACAGTTCACTACTTCAATTTGTTCACACTTATAAAACCACACACCTTCTGTTCGTAAAATTCCCCCATCTCTAAAAACCATTATTTTTGTTTTGTTTACATTACCCGTTAACGACCATTTCTCTGTATTATTTTCTAAAGTATTCAACATTGACTGTAAGTCAGTAGCAGACAGAGAAAAAATAACCATGTCGTCTGCGTACATCAGTAAAAATAAGGATAGCTCTTGTAATTCAATTGGGGTATTTCCATTGCTTAAAAATTCCATTTCATTGACATAGAGGGAAAAAATGAGAGGGGAAATTATTTCCCCTTGTAAAACACCAAGATTATTCAACAAATAAATCGGATAACTTACCATCTAATAAGACACTAGACTTAATATTATTATAAAGTGAACGTAAAATCTTCAGAGGTTTATCTCTGATTCCATACATTGAAATTTTATTCCACATGTTAACCTTATCCACTGTATCAAAGGCAATCTTGAAATCTACGAAGCCACAATACAATCTACATTTTTTCGAGTGATATTTGTTCACGATTGTTTGTAATGCAAAAATGGCATCAACGGTACTATGAAATGGTCTAAACCCGAACTGTGCGTCTGTGATAACATCATTTCTCTCGGCCCATGACATAAATCTCTTATTCAAAATTGAAGTAAAAAGTTTTGTCATACAACTAATTAAACTAATTCCTCTATAATTGGCAGGATCAGTTGTCCCACCCTTTTATATATTGGTACAATAAGAGACTCGCACAGTATATGTGGAAAATGACCTGTTGTAAAAATAGCATTAAAATTGTGTGTACAAAATGTACCAACGTATCCTTGAATTCATTAAATATTCATTAATTATACCATCCAGTCCATGACTTTTACCTGGTTTTAAAGTCTTTATAGCATCTTCAATTGCATTTAAAGATATGTCACTTTCTAATTCTTAAAAAATAACCTCTTTTTCAACTTCGACCATGACATTTCCCACGGCTGTATGATTAATACAAGCAAGGGATTTGAAATGACTGAGTAAATCCACAAGTGAAACATTTGCTTGTTAACTTTTCTCCTACTAAATTTCGAAAAAAATACCTTAGGATTAGATTTCCTTATTGTTTCTAAAAAATTACCTTCATTAAGATATTTTCTCTTGATTTTTCGTTCAAATATTTTATATATCAAATGCACCCTCATTCTTTAACATCCAAACTAATTTTCTTGTCTCCCACACGTTCCCTGGGTAAGGCCCTACCAATTATCTCTCACTCCGCATACTCACCCATAACTCAATCAACTCAATCAACTCTCCTATACCTCTATCATGCACAATAAATAAATGACAACTACAGATACATGTATTAATTTACAAATGATAAACTTATACCTTTCATACCAAATCTTTCACTCAACTTTTATTAATGATAATTAACCGAAAGGGATGGTCCTGTAACATGTGAAAGCCTTATCTTTCATTTGTAAAAAGATTTTCAAACATAAATCAGACACGATGGAGACACAACTGTATTTAACGAGGCCGGGTCTAATTTGTTTTGCCCTAGATTTTTAAATAAAAAATTTAATATGAATTTCTACTGATATAATTATTAATTCAGAGCAAAAAAAAAAAATCAGACATTTACCACATCGTTTGTATAGGGGGTCATCTTAAAGTTTGTTAATTCTTAACATAGGACCCCAAGGGGTTTTGCTTGAAATGTATCATTTTTTCACATTTTTTTCCCCCATTTTTTTTAAACTTCTGCCCTCGGGATTTCTTTTCTTTGTTCCACGTATGAAAGTTATTGCTAAAAGGCATCAAATGATCTTTTAAAAAAAACTTTTACCTATATTTCAAATAGGTATATTTCAGTTTAGGCGTTTGATAAACATTAATTTACATTGTCGCATCACGGGAGGAATTTCACAAGAATTAAGAAGAGTAAATAACGTTATTTACCAATAAGCATTAACTATAGAAAATGTTCACAACATGTAATATAAAATATACATTTTAAATGATAATAATATATTCTTTATTCAGCCGGGCTCTATACTTTAACACTTTGTTGCATGTACTCCAAGATAATAAAAATGCTTGTATTATATATTTCAACAGAGGCATGGTATGTGGAATTTTCTAGATCTAAGAAGATATCTGATGCCGATCGAATTCTTTAATCGCATCTTTTGTAAACATTCTCTTGATATAATGTACACCGAGCTCGCAGTTTGTATTTCCGAAAAATCATACTTCCTACAAAATGTTGTTTACCGGAGATGATATGATGTAATGATACCTATTAATTTTAAAGCACTAAGCATAGCTAAGCACCTTATCGTCGTTAGATATCTAATTCCAGTGCATCAAATAGCCGCCCCTATAAGCAGAAATGTACATCATTTAAACTGGTTAGGGAACCAGTTTAAGGGGTTTATGCACATAGTTGCACAGGCTATTATGAATATAAAGTACGCGGGCTAGTGCGGGGCTTACGTACATCATTGCAGGGGGTGCCACGCAGTGATGAGGAAAAAGAGTGCCTAAACAGAAGTTGAAATAAAGATAGATCAAATCGAAATAACATTGCACAAAGTAAATTTCCTTTAGAACCATGCTAGGTTAGCGCTTTTTCAGTACTATCAGTACTTTGATTATGTTTATTCCGTTCCCATTCCGGCGAATACGGCATGTTTTTTTTGTTTTTGTTTTTTTACGAAAAAGTGGAAAATCTGTTTTAGTTGCAGGTAACGCTTTTAAAATTTGATGTGAATAAATACATGATATAAATATCTAATGAACCTTACCAGTAATGTCAACAAGATGTTTTAAATTTTTTTATAAAAAATTATTTATGCAAATTATAAATATCTTTTGTCCATATTTTTCAAACCTATGGATAAAATATTTTAAAAAGACTTGTCTTATGAAGAAGAAATATAAGGCAATCACTTTTTTAAAAAAATGAATCAAATTGACAAAATTTTAGAAATATTGCTAATTTTAAAATTTGACCGATCCCGATTAGAAACAAACTGACCCCGATTTAAATTTAAAAAAAATTGGAAATCAACAATATTTCTTCATGTGCAGACAAGAAATCAATTGAATTTTTAATTGTTCTTCTAATTTACAAACCATATTACAACCAAACATCCTAGTTTTTGGATGAAATTGTTATATATTTAAATTTTCTATCATTCAAGTTGGGATCAGTTTAATTTCGATCGGGTGTGGTTAAGTTTTGAAAATTTGCCATATCTCTAAAATTTCGCCAATTTGATTCAATTTCTTTTTTTATAAAATGATTGCCTTAAATTTCCTTTCTATAGAACACTTTTATTTAGAAATATTTCTCCATAGGTTTGAAACATATTGTTTAAAGATTTTTTTTTATTTTCATACTTTTTTTTATTTAAAAAAAACCGCCTTATTGACATTACTGGACATGATTTATTAGATATTTATATCATGGATTTTTAAACTCTACAGTGCGTTACTTGCAACCAAAATAGATTTTCGGCGTTTTTCGTAATTCGTATAAAAAATTGAGGGCATATATCCTTCTTTGAAAAACGAAATGTTCTTTCAGAAATGATACTCTAACGATCCATAACATAAATTTTTGGTGTAGCATTCCACCTTAAGAAAAATCAGAATATCAGAATTGGTTTAAGGTGGCTCACTACACCGTCAAATTATTTTCTCAAATCAGCAGAGAATTATTACTTGATTATTATAAATATCATAATAGATAAGAAATGTAGAAGTCTAATAGGCAAAAAATAATCAATTTTGGATGAAAAAATACTTTTTCAAAGCTTTAATTCAGTTAACATGAACAAAAGCTCTAGGCAAATTCGAACTCATGATCTGCGGTTAAGAAGCCCCATACTTTAACCACGGAGCTACGACGATATATAACCAAATCGAACGATATAAACAGTTTAACAAAACATTTAAATCGCCATCTTGTGACGTTATGTCTTAAAAAGTAAAAGTGTAGGTGTAGTGAGGTACCTTAAATAATAAAAGAACTACAATTTAGTAGGTATAACCTACCAAATTCTCTCTTTTTTTTTTTTTTTTTTTTTTTAGGTCTTATACGACTATCTTTTATTGAGAACATTATCACTGTCGTGTATCCCCGCCGGTAGTGACGTGTTTGGATAAAGTGAAAATGGAGGCTCCGTTTGCTTCTTGATAAGTTTTCGTGTTATTTAAAGCTTACATTGTCTACTTTTACATTTAAAAGATCGTCAGATCTATTTAAAGCATATACAATCTTTAAAGTTCTATGAAGTTTGTGTTAAAATTATGTAAATAAGCAGTTTATGTCGATTAATTGTGAACAACGGAACTTATAACAATTGCATACAGAGTGTTTTACAGATATGTTAATTCTGTTGTATAATCATTCTATCGATATTAATTACGAAAGATTCAGCCTTACAAAAATCTTTACCGACACAAAAAACCAAGTGTTTACGACAGTTTCAATTAATTTATGATTCTACAACGTTATCGGCTTTAAACGTGAAAACGTGAAAAAAATAAAAGAGATCAGTCAAATACAGAATTATACCAACTTTAAAAAGTTTAAAGTCTGTAAAATCGTCTAATGATACAAATATGTTTTTTTTCTCTTTTAGAATTGAAACGATATAATATATAGATACACTACACAGAACAAACCGTGATAACGTGGATATTCTTAATTATTGGTATCCCGTTATGGGTTTCATGAAAATGAAAAAAAAATCACTTTTGATACAGAGTATTTAACTTATCAAACATCATACTTGTCTATTTTTTAAAATTGAAGTTGAAACGTTCCCAAACAACTTTTTAGTTTTACAACTGCCTAACAACTGCGCTTTTTCATGTGATGACACTGCGTATCAATTTGTTCATATTCAGTCCAATAAATTCCAATGACGTTTGCTTATTAATATTCAAATATTTAAGCGTACAATTGCTGTAAATTAAATGAATATAAGTAATAAGGAATCATTCTTTGTTTATTATGAGGTGATAATTTCGTTTCGAGCTTTATTGGATTTGACCACGCCCCGACCAAAATAATCAACTCATGATACTCAAAGAATGATTCCTTATTCGTTAAATAATCATTTTCTGATCAATTATATACTAAAAATACCATTTTATTAGAGGAAAAAAACATGCTTGTCTAAAGAAATGAACTTAGTCATCCAGTTTTAGCCCCATTCGTTTGGTTTCATCACGTTAATAAAAATGTCGAACAAGAAAGAAAAATTCACCGTCTGTATATTAAGTTCTTTTTACCTGGTTATATTTACATTCTACTGTGTTTTTCCATTAAATTCCGTGATGTTTAAATGCCTCTAAATGCAACACCTATTCAGTGCGTATAAATTTACGAGTAATTTACATAAGTAGTTCTCAAACAGTGATTTCTATGTTATCAGTTATAAAATGTATTTCATGAATGTTGTCAAAACACCATGTTTTATAATTATTCAACAAAAAAGTTGACTTTATTGTTAAAAGCAACATTTCAAGAGTTATTTATCATGGATTATATTTTCATGCTCGTCGATCTTATCTCAACAGTCTATGTGAAAACCAGTTTAAACCGGTTTTACAAAACAGCTGTTCTTGCTGTTACTTATTCACTCCCTCCGTGGTCTGCACTTTATATCGATTTATTTAGTAAACAATTGATTTCTTCAGTAAGGGAATGTAAATATAAGCATTAAATGATTTAATTTTGACGTCGTCGTGTCAATAACTGCCGTCAGGTGAGCAGACAAATTGAATAACGCGCGTTAGCGCGTTATGATAATTTGTCTGCTCACCTGACGGCAGTTATTGACACGACGACGTCAAAAATAAGTCATTCAATGCTATATTAATTACATCTTTTGCATGCTGTGTAATTGAATGATCCACTATTTTTTAAAAAGATGTATCTTCGGTTGCACACCGATGAAAAGCAAACTACTCTATTTATGTCTAAAATATAAAAAATGCTATAAATTTAAATTATTCAAACCGTACCATTAGCACAATTTATATTTTAGCATCCAAACCGGAATAATATATTTATCCAAACCGTACTACTTCTTTAGCAGGTGCATGAAGCTATTGCTATTTTTATACATAATAATGTATTAAAAAGACAATGATTTTATTTTATTTGGTTAATGTAATGTTTAAAATCAATTTTGGCTGCTTCAGATTTTTAGTATTTGTTGTATTATCTACGTAATCTAGAAATAGTTCTTAGCTTTAGCGTTTAAACGACACGTTAACGATTGATTTTTCTATAAATAAGTAGTTTTTATTAACGATGAACAAAAATAACGCACACTTTTTTCAACTGCAAAACCTTCAGAAAAATATGAATGATTATTTGGATATTTTAATTTATATTTACCTCGTTGTCGATAGAAAAAAGGACACAACACTCATTGTTTTTGCAGTGGATACGCCATTTTCACGTTATCCAAACATGTCACTACCGGCGCGGATACACGACAGTGATTATGTTCTTCTTAAAATTCTCGATAAGCACTTTAAAAACCAAATCATGGTGAAATATAATCATTTTATCGGGGTTTCATCATGACGATGCGTTATTTTCTATGAGTATTATTTCTTGAAGAATAAAGAATATGCTTAAGAATGAGCTGATAACGATGTGATTGTAATATATCCCATGCGTAAATAAAAACAGATGACACAACATAATAAATACATTAACAAAAAAATCAAACAGGAATCGTATTCCCGTAATATTTTCTCACAATGTCTTTTAGATTGTATAAATTGTGAGCCTTAATAGAAAAGAGCCTAGTTGAGAATTATATTTCCTAGTAAATAGTTTAACTAATTGACTCCGTTAATTACGTCAACATTAAAAAGGTTATGTTTAAAACAAATACTACATCGTAAAACTAGTATACTTAAACATGACTTGTGAGATTCCATTTTAATATGATGAATAAAAGTTCATAAATAGTTCTTGGTGTATATCAGTCTCTTAATCTTTTAACAATAACACCATATTTTTAAATTAAAATTTAAAAAAATATATAAGAATGTGAGAAAACTACAAATCGATTCTAAGTGAAATGATATTTCTATTTATTGATTCAGTTTATGTAAAATTCATTAAATATTTGAAATCATGTTAAAATGCTCTACCAAGGTATACACTTGTATAATACTCCGTAGATGAGGCTACATGATGTTGCAATAATTTAGATTAACCTTTGCAATAAAATTTTACCGAATTTTGCTTCTAAAATGCACCAGTAAAAGGTAAATCTTGAGTAAGAAGCAGACTTTAATCGTAATCAAAACACTATTCACACCTATTGTACTGTACCTTATTACCAATGTGTGCAAAACTGAAACACATCAATCAGAGGCAAGCAGTGTTAGAAAATTAAATCCCTTCTTTAAAAAGAAAATGAATGGACGGTGATTAGGGTTTAGTTATTTTATTTTGTGAAAATGTATACAATTTTGTTTACATAGTAAGAATGCTACAATTTGTAGGATTGAAATTTGAAGAGACAGTACGGCGCATCTTGTCAAAAAATGACATGAAAAATTTCTCTGATCGAGTTCAGTATTTTTGCACTACTCATGAATATATAAACTTTCGGAACATTACAAATTTATCCATGAAACAAATCTAATCATTTAAATTAATAATTACGTATAACTTATACATATTTACATCGCAACGCGTTACGGGGTTCAGCCTTCTATACTATTACGCCTATACTATTACGCATGCGAATTTACTGTAAACAAAACACATGCAGGGCTCCCGAAGGATTCCCCTGGACATGTTTGTTGATAGAAATATGCCTTTTCTACATCTTCGAGGCATTAATTGTTCAAAGTCTTTTTTTTAAATAACCACAATTATTATTTTGTAAGCATGTATTTTGCTTGTTTATCATAGGAGTTGCTACAACCTAAATTCATGTTTGTAAGTGAGGTCCTCCTGAGGGGTCATTTGACATATTTATGTCTGTTCATTTTAAATGAACCGAAATTAGTAAACCATTAATAAATTATCGAAAAAGTGATGATGTGTTCCATTTAGAGAGTCCCTTTTACCTCGTATACAATGATAACCGTAGTGGGACGAAGATCTTGTAGTTTTCATGATCAGTATGTGTCAAATTCACGTGGTACAAATAAACGATATAAGATTATTCCGGTTTGTACGACCCTTAAATTTCCGGAAGCTCATAATTACGTTAATTAGGTATGTGAAAGGGATTTTTATGTATTTCAACTATTACAATCAACGTTATTTCTTATTTCCTAACGATACAATAGGTAAATTTGAAGTTATTCACACATGTATTTTTAGCTGTACTGTCTCTTTAAAAGACAACAGAATAAGATACCCTTGGTATAAATAAACATTAGTCTTGCTCATCATTATTATACAAATAAGTATATTTTGAAGAAAGGTACGTGGATTTAGAAATAGTTTTTTTTTTACCAACATGATAAAACAAGAAAGTCATCAAGATTGCAATAAGAAATTGATAAGTGATGAGTGATGTGGCTCACTGGATATTAACTTGATTTAACTACACGTATCTCTTAACGACATAAATACATGTATTTAGGTATTTTAAATTCATTTTGTATGTAACAAAATTTTTATAAGTGTAAACAATGTATTCATATTGTTTAAACCTTTTGTAGATGTATCTAAAAGAATAGGATTTACTGCTACATTATCGACAGCCGACACTTCCTGGAACAGCGGTACTCTGGTATTTCCTGTGGTAGTCACAAACGTCGGGAATGGATATAACCCAAGTACCGGGGTATTCACCGCCCCCACAGCGGGGGAATATGTCTTCTTCGTCAACGTACAGACTTACAGTTCCCAATACATTTATGTAGACGTCGTGCTGAATGGAACAATTAAGGTCCGAACAATGGCGTATACCGGTGAATTCACTGCAGGTCCTAACCTGGCAGTGTTGACTCTACAGAAAGGAGACAGAGTGTGGGTCAAACATTACTCTGGTCTGGGTTATTATATTTCCGGTCCTATAACCACGTTTTCCGGGTTTCTCCTCTAATGTGATCAGTAAATATAATTAGGTTAGATAATGAGTTATCTCACAGAAAATTGGGATCTACAAATAAATTGACTTAAATGTGGGAGTAATTAGTATAACTGCTAGCTTTCATCTGGTGGTTAAAAACCAAATACTATTAACATACTTTGATAATATAAGGAATACATTTTATAATGTGTTTAATAATCTACATATTTTATCTACATATTTTCTTCCTTAATTTTATAGTTAATTATTTATATATTAAACATATATACCTTTTGAAGTTAGTTGTTTTTAACTCAGAGTGTTTCTATTCACGAATAGAGTTTTTTTTTTTAAATTTTATTTGTCATAAGCATATTGTGTTTTCTTCTTTATTTTCCTATCTTTTACAGCTGTTTATAATTATGATATAAAAAAATAACAAGGTGCCAAATTAATCAGATTCATAAAGCAGAATTCACCAGGTCCCGAATTCACCAGATGCCGAGTTCACTATTTACACAGGTGTCCAATTCACCAGATGCCGAATTGACATGTTACCAAATAATAGTAATGTCAATTCTCAATTTGGACTATAAAGACCTATGCCAAAATAATTTGTTAACAAAACATGTTTCATCATCTTGACAAGTGTTCCTTATTTCAGTATTAAATTTATTAAGTTATTGTACTAGTATGTCCTCGGCGCTGACACGCTTCGGAATGTACAATATCGGACAGAATGGATAGTTTTCAGCTTATAGTTATTACATAATTATATATTAGATTATCTTTAAACCAAAGCAGTAGAAATATCACTTTAACAATGCTTGAACTCTTTAAAACCTTAAAAACGGACTCAGTTTAAATTACAAATCTTTTTAATGGTGTATATTTCACAGGTGCTTGAGGACAGGATCGACCACCCCCCCCCCTCCCCCCGATTATAGACCCCCGGGACTTCATTATTTTTTTTATAATAAATTATCTTTTTATGATATATTTCTAATCTAATTTATACATTCATTGCCCCAAATTACCTAAAACAAATATTCTTAAAAAATCAGACCCTCTACATATATAATACAAGAAGGTTGCTAACTTCGTCCATCTAGAACCAATGGAAGTAAAGGTTTATCGCAAGGAAGATAACTCGTAACAAAATTTATTTTTTTCTTTTTTATGTCTTCCATTGTAATACACTCAGTATGAGTGTCTTCTTTTAGATTTTCCAGTTCCCAAGACGATAAAAAAGTTTTCTCGGCTTGATTAGAATTCATATTTCTTATGAATTGTACTTTTTTCGAGTTTGCCATGCAATTTCATAAATCTCTCGGAGTTGTTTTCCTTGCAATAAAACCTCACTTCCGTTTGTTCTAGATGAATTGGTTCAAAACTTGCAACTTGTCGGTGAAAATTGGCCTATTTACCTAATAAATGTATTTACACGGGCATGGCTATGCATTATTCAGTGAAGGGAATTATCGGGCTACGACATGAGGTCACCTTTTTTACTGGTAGATGTAGTTTGATAGTACATTTTAACAAATATTCATCGGCAGTGCCTCTCGGCTGGCAGACGAAGTTAGCAACCTTCTTGTATTATATGTACAGAGGGTCTTATTTTTTTCAAAAATGTTTGTTTTATGTAATTTTGGGCAATGGATGAATATAATTAGATTAGAAATATGTCATTAAAGGATAATTTAATAAAAAAGAAAAATAAAGTCCCGGGGGTCTATATATTGGGACCGGGGGGGGGGGGGGTCGGAAGGGGGGGGGGTCGATCCTGGCCTCAAGCACCTGTGGTGTATTAAGTCAAGTTTACTGTTTATAAAAAGGCATATGGGAGTATCTGAAGACAAGAAATCTGCAAGATAAAGAATCTTAATATAAAAATGATTAATCCATAAGACGAAGACGAACTATGCTTTGACGATTTCTCTGCACTATTTCTAGGTTTAAAAAAAATGTATAACACGTTTAATTCGTGGGGGGGGGGGGGTTCTTATTGATTTGATTTCGAAAAAAAACCTGTTGAATATACTCTATGATACTCTTTGTATGAGATTTTGCAGTAACACATATTCATCGTGCAATTTAAAATTGTGTGTAACGCAAATAACATTAATCAAATATCATCGTCCAATTTCTATAAAATATCCATAAAAACCGATGAAATATTTTGTTTAAATGAACAGACGTCATTAAAAAGAAACACAGGTTGTCCTTATTGAAGATGACTATCAAATATTCACCGATACAAACGGTGAAAATATACGATGATGCAAACCATATCTTATGAAATTAAATTTCACACATTCTATTTCAGACCAAGTCTTTTTGTGTAATAATTTAATTTTCAAGATAAAGAAATCAGCCACATGTATATGAAATCTGGCTGTGTATATTATATCTTAAGATTTATAGGAAACACTGATGATAATGATGTTTATCAGAAAAACAAACCATGCATCTTTGGGACTCTGCCTAAAATATTGACGTAATCTTACTCTTTATCAGGGGAGGAAACATTCAAGTTGTTGTAAATAAGTGATATAATTTAGAAATTATTTAAAGTGTCATTTTAAATACCAATAATTTAAAATTTCAAAGACACGAACAAATTCATCTTCAGTTTTATATTTCTTGCTGAAACTTTTTACGTAATATTTTATTATAGTCAAGGTTTCAAGTGGCCACGTGACACTGTCTTATAAGTATACGATTATTCGGTCTTGTTTCAAGTTTTCTTCTTTACAAATCCTAATAATGAGGTTGGTTTGTGTATTAGCGATTTTTCTAAGTTCTGCAAATGCCGATACTATTTCGTCGTTCTTAACCGATGGGGAAAACAAGACTTCAACATCATTAGAAGTCAAAGACAAGGAATGGAACGATTTGAGCATCCTACGACAGATGATTAACCAAGAGACCGTCATCCGCCTCGCTTTAGTCAAGAACGTCCTTGCACTTGTAAGCGACGTTTACCAAATGAAGAAAAGTTTTGCCGCAAGTGAAACACATATATCAGGATTACAGCAGACGATTGAAGCCTTGAACACTCTAGTATACTCTCTTCAAAAGGAAAATAGCGAACTTAATTAAGAACAGTAGCATAATCAGCCAGACCAGAATGATGGAGTTTGAAACAAGACTGCAGACATTAAACGAAAGCATTTATTTTCTACAAAACAAGTTAGACTTTAATCAGGAAGAATCAGACAAAAAACGACAGGAAATGTTTAACAAAACCAACATTGTCATTGCCGATATCAAAATAGAACTAAGATATCTTTCGGTTACCTTGTTCGACTTCAAAGAACATACGGATATGGAAACTAAGTCGAGGGATAATAAATACGGAGAACTTGAGCATTATTTCAACTCTACACTTAATGAGTTGAAATCTGAAAATTTTCAAGTCAAGAACGATTTATCAAATCTCACAGCAAAAGTTCAAAATGTAGAAGATTCTCAAAGTGAGGTGAAAGGAGAACTTACAGGTAAGTAGATGTACTTGTTATATATATATTTAAAAGCATTTCAATAAAATATTAACGTATATGCGTTATAAAAACAATAAAATGTTATTCTGAATATTTTTGTCGGTGATGCTGTTGTACATGTAACTTTATTCCTCATTAATAAACCAAAAACATTGACGGCATTTAAAATAAAAAAAACATTTGTTACAACAATTTTGATACATTTCAAGTACTACATTTACTTGTACATGTATGTATTTGTAGATTTTTATTTGCCAATTTAGCTATAATTTTGGCTTTTTGCAAAGCTCCGAACTTGTAACTTGTAAATGAAAATGTAACACCAATTTTCCAAAATTTCTTGAACTAACTTATATGTTTGTTTATTTAAGAAAACCTAATGTAAAGCAAAATCATAGTTTATTTCTGTGTAAACTTTTTTAATGGGTCAGTCGGTCACATTAATTAGAATAAGAGGAAAATGATCATCGTAGGAGCTTATGGTTTGACCCTTTCCTTAATTCCTGTTCATGATTTCAACAAAATGTCTGTCTCGAAAGTAAACATAAAAAAGTATTGTCAAAGGGTTTTGGCATTTGAACTTAGTAGAAGAGACAAAATCTTTATAGAAGCCCTTTCAAGATTCTTCATTTTCACTAGCCAAGGGTTTAAGATCCACTGCGCTTCTCCACAGAATTGGAGCGGATCATAAAACCTTGGATAGCAAAAATATAATTCACATGATCTGTGACTAAACAAGTTGATATTTAATTTTTTTTAACTATAGTATGTCTTTCATTATACCGTGAAAAAGAAATTTCGGTGCTGATTTTATCACAAAATATTTCTCCGTCACGAATCATAATAATTAAACAGTAATTAAACCAGTAAGTTTGTTACAGGGGTCAGTGAAAATCATTGATTATAATACAAATAAGAATATATTATTATTTGTATGAATTAACTGACGAATATTATATATCTTCAGAAAACCTTAATAGAACAGTCACCAAGTTTGAAACACAGTTCAAAACGTCAGAGTATGAGCGCCTTAAACTGTCCTCTACTGTGTCATCCCTGGAAGTTGCTCAGATGAACATGTCTAAATCAAGATGTGGTAAGTTTGATTTAAGAATTAAAATAAAATATATTGAAGATTATTTATGTTCTTGTATTCGTTAAGCATATTTGTTGCAAGCTTATAAATAAATGATATTAAAGAGAATTTTATACTTAGACAGACTAATGTTAAGTAAAAAATAAAGAAGAGGCCCAGTGGGCCACATCGCCAACCTAAGCAACACTGGTTTTATATGGGCGTTCAAAGGATGTTGTGCCATGTGGCCCCTCGGTAGATAAACCAAAAATGAATATCCGAATTTTACACTTATTTTTGCATATACTTAATCTTTGGCGTATTTTCGATTAACCCTCCATACATATACAATCTCTGCATTACTATGATACAGACTATAGTAATAAAGTAATTATTTAACTTGAACAAATTTCTTGTTCGCACACATTTTTTACCAAATTTTGAAATATGTACAAAACGGGAACAAACCCTCTGATTTTGTCTACATATGTTTACATATGTTGTCTACGTATTTAATAAAAATACTGCATTATATAAAAATACATGATCATGCATTTCTTACATGTAATACACATACAAAACACAGGAATAATATCTAGAGAATATTTCCTCTATTTCAATTAATTGCTTCTGATTTCAAAATAGACAGTCAGTCAGGGCAAGTAAACAACGGAGGCGCAATGCGACGGTTTGCTATCATAACGGATATAAGGATTTAAGAAATGAAGATAATTTTTGTATTGATTGACGTATCAAAGAAAAAATTGACGGGAAAACTTCATCAATGTGGTCAACATTCTGCTCAAATTAATGACTTAGCTGCGAGAAACTGATATCATTATTTATATTTGTCACCAAAATTATAAAAGTAGGACATCTAATTTTTAAAGAGTTCCACCTCTATTTATGATCGTTAATAAAGATATTGACATGTTTTGAACGTTTTTTTTTAGCTCAGCTGAGATGAAAGCTCACGTGAGCTATTCTGATCACATTTTGTCCGTCGTCCGTCTGTCTGTCCGTCCGTCTGTAAACTTTTTACGTTCTGAACTTTTTCTCTAAAACCGCTTGGCCAATTTCAACCAAATTTGGCACAAAGCATACTTATAGGAAGGCAAATATAAATTGCAGAAATGAAAGACCGATTTTCATTCAAAGCGGAAAAAACCTCGAAACTGTAGAAAAAGGGTGTGCATTTTTAAAAATCTTCTGCTCAAAAACTGCTGAGTCAAATTCAACGTATTTTTACCATAAATCATCCTTATGGCAAGGAAAATATAATTTGCCAAAATTAAGGGCTTATTATTATTCAAATGTGAGTACTTTACGAAAATAAGACAGTGAGAATGAGGGTCAATCAGTTTAAATTCGAGTTCGATATTTCATGTATCGAAAACCAGTTTAGAGGACCAGTCTATGTTAGAAGCAACCATTTTGAATTTGAACGAAGATGAATTTGGTTGTTGTGCAAAGGGAATATTTAAAACATTTAAAAAATATTTGTGCCGTTTTTATGAAGTAAACTGACGTTAAATATTTTAATGCGTTGACATTTTCATTAGTGACGGTGGTTTTAGCTTGTTTTGATTTTCGTTTAGCATGTTGAGTTTCTGTTTATCTTTACTTGAGAGGAACCATCGTCTTTATTTTGAAATTTATATCGTTTATGTGTAGACCGGTAAATTAGCCATTTTAATAGAATATTGTTTTCATACAATACGAAACATTCTGCTCAAATTAATGACTTAACTGCGTGAAACTGATATCATAATTTGTATTTGTCACCAAAAAAAATAAAAGTAGGACATCTATTTGAGCGCATTCATTCTGTTGCATTGATCGTGGTACACTTTTCTTTTTTCACATATATTAGGATTTTTTAAAAATAAAATACATTAACTAGTAAGTAGTGGAGGTAGAATATGTACCTTTATGCTCTCATGTATTTTAATATTCATTCTATCACAAATGCATATATCTTTCATCAGACCACAATTAAAATATGCAGCTGAAATTTTGGGCTGGTTGTAAAAAAAAATGGCATAAAAAATGGAAAAGGTTTAATTATATGCTTCAAGAATGGTAACGAGGCTTACAAGTACTGTTTTAAAAACTCATTATATTTTAAAACAGGTTGTGATCCTTTGGAACATAGAAGAAATGTAGCTAAATTAATAACTATGTAAAAAGTGCACAATAACTTAATACCTACTTATATGCAAAATATTGTACTTGATAGAAGAGGCAATGTTTTGAGTTAACATATACAACTAGGAACTCTCATGATTATTCTGTTCCAAAATTTAGATTACAACTATTTTATAAATCATTAATTCCTGATACTGTCTGAAGATGGAATGCACTTAGTCTTAACACAAGGGATGCAACCTCTATTAAAATATTTTTAAAATGTTTATACAGTGATAGATCCTCCCTGTCATCGGCATTGAGTGATAACTGTTGTTTAGATTTACAAGTTTATTTACATATTTACAACGAACACGAATTACACAAAATATAAGAAACACTTGTAATATTGTATTGTTTATTGGTCAACAGCTGTACAGCTCATAGACATATACAATTTATATACACATGTTACAATACATATACTGGTCACTTGAAAAAGGCAAGTTTATAAATTAAGTTTTCTGATTACAAAAGCATTCTTAATATATTTACCTAAATTGTACAAATCTTTTACATTTTGTGTTGACAATAATAGAATTAATTTAAAGACAGAGGGTTTGATATGATAAACTTCTTTAGGAATTTTTCTCTTAAGTTACAGTAACTGTAATAGAGACATCAATATAAAATGATATTCATCTTCTATATCTAAAGTACATAGGGGACATAAACGTCTTTGTAATGAAACATTGTTATAGCTGCCAGTTTCGATGGTAAGACAATGAGATGATAATCTTAATTTACATATCAGTTTCTTATATTGTAAAGGAATTCTTTTTGTTAGATATGACTGTAAGGTACAATGATCAACTAAATATTTATAGATTGTACATTTGGAAGAGGCATTTATGTCAGCTAGAAGAGACTGTTTAAAATTATCAAAATTATGTTACTTGGCAATTGTTAAAATAATTTCTGGCTTTTCAAGAAATTGGTTTTCCCATAAGGTCATTAGCCTAATACTTGTTAACATGTTCTTGATCTCTGCAGCCCAATTTTTACATTTGTTTTTACCTAAAGTTTCATTATACATATTAAAATAACATGAATTCAAAATGCAGTATTTTGGTGATAAAAGTTTCATCCAGTATCTTAAAATACGTATTTTTCTGATACATTGCAGAGGTATTCTGCCCAATTCACAATAAATAACTGCATTAGATGTGCGTTTAACATTAAGCATGTTCTTACAATAATTAAGATGAATTTTTTCTATATCTGGGGAAGAATGAAAGCCCCAGACTTCACAACCGTAGTAAGCAATGTTTCCTACATAAGTGTCAAAAAGGGACAAAAAGCGCAATAAAATTAAGACTCATCGCGTGCATATTACAACACTTCCTTTTCAATGCAAAAAGCGCCTTCATACATTGAACTGACAATTGTTTTTGAGTAACATGATATTTGCCATTGTAATTCAACAAAAGTCCGAGATAACAACAAATGTTCACTACTTCAGTTTGTTCACACTTATAAAACCACACATCTTCTGTTCGTAAAATTCACCCATTTCTAAAGACCATTATTTTTGTTTTGTTTACATTAACCGTTAACGACCATTTCTCTGTATAATTTTCTAAAGTATTCAACATTGACTGTAAGTCAGCAGCAGACAGAGAAAAATAACCATGTCGTCTGCGTACATCAGTAAAAATAAGGATAGCTTTTGTAATTCAATTGGGGTATTTCCATTGCTTAAAAATTCTATTTCGCAATCATTGACATAGAGGGAAAAAGGAGAGGGGAAATCATTTCCCCTTGTAAAACACCAAGATTATTCACCAAAAACATCTGATAACTTACCATCTAATAAAACACTAGACCTAATATTATTATAAAGTGAACGTAAAATCTTCAAAGGTTTACCTCTGATTCCATACATTGAAATTTTATTCCACATTTTAACCCTATCCACTGTGTCAAAGGCATGCTTGAAATCTACGAAGCCACAATACAATCTACATTTTTTCGAGTAATATTAGTTCACGATTGTTTGTAATGCAAAAATGGCATCAACAGTACTATGAAATGGTCTAAACCCGAACTGTGCGTCTGTGATAACATCATTTCTCTCGACCCATAACATAAATCTCTTATTCAAAATTGAAGTAAAAAGTTTTGTCATACAACTAATTAAACTAATTCCTCTATAATTGGCAGGATCGGTTGTCCCACCCTTTTTATATATTGGTACAATAAGAGACTCGCACAGTATATGTGGAAAATGACCTGTTGTAAAAATAGCATTAAAAATTGTGTGTACAAAAGGTACCAAAGTATCCTTGAATTCATTAAAATATTCATTAATTATACCATCCAGTCCATGACTTTTACCTGGGTTTAAAGTCTTTATAGCATCCGTAATTTCATTTAAAGATATGTCACTTTCTAATTCTTAAAAAATAAGACTTCGACCATGTCATTTCCCACGGCTGTATGATTAATACAAGCAAGGGATTTGAAATGACTGAGTCAATCCACAAGTGAAACATTTGCTTTGTTAACTTTTCTACCACTAAATTTCGAAAAAAATACTTTAGAATTAGATTTCCTTATTGTTTCTAAAAAAATTAAGTTCTTCATTAAGATATTTTCTCTTGATTTTTCGTTCAAATATTTTATATATCAATTGCACCCTCACTCTTTAACATCCAAACTAATTTTCTTGTCTCCCACGCGTTCCCTGGGTAAGGCCCTACCAATTATCTCTCACTCCGCATACTCACCCATAACTCAATCAACTGCTCACTTTCGTCTCTTATACCTCTATCATGCACAATAAATAAATGACAACTACAGATATTAATTTGCAAATGATAAACTTATGTTCTCTCTCTCTCTCTCTCTCTCTCATGATACTCTTGGGAAGCAGGGCTACAACGCGTGCGTCGCGCACCTGCACCCTTATCAAACCTTTCATACCACATCTTTCACTCAACTTTTATTAATGATAATTAACCCGAGGGATAGTCCTGTAACATGTGAAAGCCTTATCTTTCATTTGTAAAAAGATTTTCAAACATAAATCAGACACGATGGAGACACAACTGTATTTAACGAGGCCGGGTCTAATTTGTTCTGCCCTAGATTTTATAATAAAAATTTTAATATGAATTTCTACTGATATAATTATTAGTTTAGAACCAAAAAAAAACACCCACATGGTTTGTATAGGAGGGTCATCTCAAAGCTTGTTAATTCTTAACATAGGACCCCAAGGGGTTTTGCTTGAAATGTATCATTTTCTCACATTTATTTTCCATTTTTTTTAAAATTTCCGTCCTAGGGATTTCTTTTCTTTGTTCCACGTATGAAAGTTATTGCTAAAAGACATCAAATGATCTTTTAAGAAACAACCTTTTACCTCCTGGTTTGTTCCAGGGGTCTTATCAAAGTTTTCATTTGCATGCCCAATTTCCCACATTTGTCGGATAACGGCTTTTTTCCATTTGACAAAGACCGAAATGGTGATCTTTATAGTATCATTAAAATATTCAGACATTTAAGTAATAAAAAGATATATAACATCACACATTAAGGGTCATAAATATTTCATGCATTCATACAAGCTATATTAGACAGGGTAAGAAAACGTGACAGAGGGCTAGGTTAGCTGAACCCTCTTAACGTTTTTGATCCGAACCCAAATATAGTTTATTCTTCAAGGCATTTATATCTATTCTACAATATCAATTTTACGCCTCGGGCGAGCTATTTTTGACAAATTTCGCTGAATATCTGTAGTTGAAATTATAACGCCAATGCGTTAACAAAGCTTAAATTTTTAAAAAACATTTCTGTTACATTATCTTTTGTTAAGCCCGGTCCAATACATTCTCTTATTGTCCTCCACCCCGTCCAATAAGTCACATTTAGCTGTCCAATAAGTTTCAACTTATTGGACGGCTACAGGATAATTTAAGACACAAAGAAATAATGACACAAGGTTGCGTGAATAGGTTTAATTCAATCCTCAAAAGTTATGAGAAATACAGAAATTCACCATTAGCGTATGCACAGTAAATTTACGAGCATTCCGAATTGAATTTCATCATTAATGGTAACATGTGCGTCTTTTTGAACGCATACGGATACTTCTGAACATTTACATGTATGCGACACTGAGGGTAGATCGGAATCTCTGGGTTTCTTGGTTGGTGGACTTCCTAATTTTTGTCCTTGTACAATGTCGCTCACGCGCTTTTCTTGGTCCTCAGATGTTCGTTTATAATTTCTCACTGACACTGATCTGTGACCGGTTTTCTCAGCGATTAATTGTTCATCCACACCTGCCAAATACAGCCGAGTAGCGGCCGTAGCACGCAAGGAATGGTTAGAGAAAAAACCTTAAAATCCCGCCATCTTGCACAACTTGACGACGGTTTGTTGAAGCGGATGGACACCGACTGGGGCGTCGTCATACCATTTGTCTGGACTGGAAAATTTGCTCGGGCGCAAATAAAAGGCCGATGACTTTCCGTTATTGGGTCTGCAAAAAGAAATGGTTGAAGCTATGTTATTATGTGTTGTCTGATTATATTAAGGTTTACAAGAGAACTTTAAATGTATAGAATAGCGTATTAATTTAGGATTACCTGAGGCTGATATACTTATCGTACAGGGATACAATACATCTCTCAGGGTATGTAGGGTTTTCATAAGCACTTACAGTTTTTGGCCGTTGTTCGACTTTTCAATCCTCCAGTTATATATTTGGAAATGTCTTCTCTGTACTACGGGTATCGCCTTCCGTCTTCAGGAGAAGGTTTTTAAGATCAATTGAGAATGTCCTCGCGCAGATTTCTATGTTCTTGGCCAGCTCTCAAAGCAAAATTTAGTCCAACCAAATAAACCATCGTATCAAGAAGTTGCTGTGCGTTAGCGCTACCAAGAATATTCCTTCTCAAAGTATGTTTTCTTGTTCTTCTGTGATAATGAGAGCCTGTTTTTTGTTGATCCCAAAACCAAGTTTGGACAGCTCTTTCATTTTTACGTCTAGAACAACACGCAGGTCGGAAAAATCGGCGTCATCAAGAAGGGAAATGAATTTGCCATTTGTGCGTAAATGGTGTTGTATTGAAACAATTATTTCATAAAGCGTATTTGGTTTGTAATTTGTACCTTTCAATGTTTTCAACTCAGTAACAAATGAAGACAGTCGGCCATTAAGTTCTTTGTTTGTCATTTCCAAGACCGGTTTTTTTGAATTCTTTTTTCAGCTTGCCATGACTCAAAGAGCCGCATAGCCCATTTAGCTTTTATTTCTTGTATTGACCGGAATCGCACTTTCCTTGAGATTCTTTAATTCCACATCGGACAAAGGGGCCAAACATCTAGGTGTTTTCTGCTCACCTGACTCGGCTGTATTTGTCTCAGCATCTTGTGAAGCTTTCACGAGCGTTTCATCAGAGTCGTACAAAATCTGATATATCCGAATATTCTCCGGACTTCACTGTCAAAAGTTTTAAATCAAAAATTCCCATTTTCTTGGTTTTCTTTCTCTCCTGTAATGATTTCGTTCAGTATATTGTTAGAATCACTCAAGTTTTGTTCACAAAATGAACTCTGTGTTACGAACTCGTAGTCTGACATGTTTACTATCTGACAGGTCACTAAATGAATGGCTCGAATTTTGACCCACAAACTGCGCATGCTCATGCTCATGTTTATCGAAATGCAACACTCTATGGCCAAGCAAGTGGATCTATATGTTTAATAATTATAACAAAAGAAATTCCATTTCAACTATACGTACATTTTGCACGATAAACAAAAAACAACACACAATATGCGAACATATTGGACAGTGCCAAGTACGGTCAGTGAGGCATAACATTTGAATGGATTCGAATACAGTAAAATGTTTAAAGTAAGGTATTAGCCTCAAACTGCCAATTATGCTAGATATTAGACGATCCTCGGCGCTTCGCGCCTCTGACCGTCTAATATCTAGCATAATAGACAGTTTTCGGCTTATAACCATTACTTACATATAACCTCTAACTATCGAACTCTGACCTGACTTTGACTTGGATTCATATTATTAGTATATAAAAAAGATTTTAGTGCGTGACCCTCTAATTAACATGCATGAATCATCCAATCAGAGAATATTTCTTTATATCTAAACTGACCATCGCCCAGGTATACGCCCATTTATTCACCTGCGTTAATCCGCTAATTGTAATGCTAGTAATTATATTAACTCTTTTAGTGTTAAACACACTTTTGAGCTGAAACTATGGACCTTCAATCCTGTCTTTCTAATGAGTATATTTCATAAGGCTACACTTGATTTGATGTCCTGTTTCTTTGTTACAGTTTAGGCGTTTGATAAACATTAATTTACATTGTCACATCACGGGAGGAATTTCACAAGAATTAAGAAGAGTAAATAACGTTATTTACCAATAAGCAATAACTATAGAAAATGTTCACAGCATGTAATATGAAATATACATTTTAAATGATAATAATATATTCTTTATTCAGCCGGGCTCTATACTTTAAGACTTTGTTGCATGCACTCCAAGATAATAAAAATGCGTGTATTATATATTTCAACAGAGGCATGATATGTGGAATTTTCTAGATCTTAGAAGATATCTGATGCCGATCGAATTCTTTAATCGCATCTTTTGTATACATTCTCTTGATATAATGTACACCGAGCTCACAGTTTATATTTCCGAAAAATCATACTTCCTACAAAATGTTGTTTATCGGAGATGATATGATGTAATGATACCTATTAATTTTAAAGCACTAAGCATAGCTAAGCACCTTATCGTCGTTAGATATCTAATTCCAGAGCATCAAAAAGCCGCCCCTATAAGCAGAAATGTACATCATTAAACTGGTTCGGGAACCAGTTTAAGGGGTTTACGCACATAGTTGCACAGGCTATTATGAATATAAAGTATGCGGGTTAGTGCGGGGCTTACGTACATCATTGCAGGGGGTGCCACGCAGTGATGAGGAAAAAGAGTGCCTAAAAAGAAGTTGAAATAAAGGTAGATCAAATCGAACTAACATTGCACAAAGTAAAATTCCTTTAGAACCAAGCTAGGTTAGCGCTTTTTCAGTACTATCAGTACTTTGATTTTGTTTTTTCCGTTCCCATTTCGGCGAATACGGCATGCCTTTTTTTTTTTTTTTTTACGAAAAAGTGGAAAATCTGTCTGGTTGCAAGTAACGCATTTAAAATTTGATGTGAATAAATGCATGATAAAAATATCTAATGAACCATGACCAGTAATGTCAACAAGATGTTTTAAATTTTTTGATAAAATATTATTTATGCAAATAAAAAACATCTTTTGTTCATATTTTTCAAACCTTTGGATAAAATATTTTAAAAAGACATGTCTTATGGAGAATAAATATAAGGCAATCACTTTTTAAAAAAAATGAATCAAATTGACGAAATTTTAGAAACTATTGCTAATTTTCAAAATTTGACCGATCCCGATTAGAATCAAACTGACCCCGATCTAAATTTAAAAAAATTGAAAATCAACAATATTTCTTCATGTGCAGACAAGAAATAAATTGACTTTTTAATTGTTCTTCTAATATTAACCATATTACAACCAAACCTCCTAGTTTTTGGGTGAAATTGTTATATATTCAAATTTTCTATCAATCAAGTTGGGATCAGTTTAATTTCGATCGAGTGTGGTTCAGTTTTGAAAATTTGCCATATCTCTAAAATTTCGCCAATTTGATTCAATTTCTTCTTTTTAAAAATGATCGCCTTAATTTCCTTTCTATAGAACACGTTTATTTAGAAAAAAATTTCCATAGGTTTGAAACATCTTGTCAATTTTTTTTTTATTTTCATATTTTTTTTGATTAAAAAAAAACCCGCCTTATTGACATTACTGGACATGATTTATTAGATATTTATATCATGCATTTAATCACATCAATTTTAAACTCTACAGTGCGTTACTTGAAACCAAAATAGATTTTCGGCTCTTTTCGAAAAAAAAAATACAAAAAAATTCGTATAAAAAATTGAGGGCATATATCCTTCTTTGAAAAACGAAACGTTGCTTCAGAAATTATACTCTAACGATCCATAACATAAACTTTTGGTGTAGCATTCCACCTTAAGGAAAATCAGAATATCAGAATTGGTTTAAGGTGGCTCACTACACCGTCAAAATATTTTCTCAAATCAGCAGAGAATTACTTGATTATTATAAATATCATAATGGATAAGAAGTATATAAGTCTTGAGGCAAAAAATAATCAATTTTGGATGAAAAATAACTTTTTCAAAACTTAAATTCAGTTAACATGAACAAAAGCTCTAGGCGAATTCGAACTCATGATATGCGGTTAAGAAGCCCCATACTTTAACCACGGAGCGACGACGATATACAACCCAATCGAAAGATATAAACGGTTTAACAAAACATTTAAATCGCCATCTTGTGACGTTATGTCTTAAAAAGTAAAAGTGTAGGTGTAGTGAGGTACCTTAAATAATGAAAGAACGACAATTTAGTTGGTAACCTACCAAATTCTCTTTTCTTTTAATTTTTTTTTTAGGTCTTATACGACTATTTTTTATTGAGAACATTAATATGTTCTTCTTAAAATTCTCGATAAGCACTTTTAAGACCAAATCATGGTGAAATATAATCATTTTATTGGGGTTTCAATATGACGATGCGTTATTTTCTATGAGTATTATTTCTGCTTAAGAATGAGCTAATAACGATGTGATTGTACGATATCCCATGCGTTAATAAAAACATGATATAATATAATAGATACATTAATAGAATAATCAAACACGTATCGTATTCCCGTTATATTTTCTCACAATGTCCTTTAGATTATATAAATTGTGAGCCTTAATAGAAAAGAACCAAGTTGAGAATTATATTTCCTAGTAAATAGTTTAACTAATTGACTCCTTAAATTACGTCATCATTAAAACAAAAGTTATGTTTTTGGAATACATTACATCGTTTTACTAGTATACTTAAACATGAATTGTGAGATTCCATTTTAATATGATGAACAAAAGTTCGTGAAGTAGTTCTTGGTGTATATCAGTCGCTTAATCTTTAATCAATAACACCATATTTTTAAATTAAAATTTAAAAAAAATGTATAACAATATGAGAAAACAACAAATCGGTTCTAACTGAAATGATATTTCTATCTATTGATTAAGTTTAAGTAAATATTCATTCAATATTTGAAATCATGTTAAAATGCTCTACCAAGGTATATGATACTCTATTGATGAGGCTACATGTAGTTGCAAAAATTTTGCATTAAAATTGACCGAATTCTGCTTCTAAAATGCATCAGAAAAAGGTCAATCTTGTATAAGAAGCAGACTTAAATCATAATCAAAACACAATTTACACGTATTGTTCTGTACCTAATTACCAATGTGTGCAAAACGGAAACACATCAATCAGAGGCAAGCAGTGTTTGAAAATTAAATCCCCTCTTTAAACAGAAAATGATTGGACGGTGTTTAGGGTTAAGATATTTCATTTTGTAAAAATGTATACAATTTTTTTAACATAGTATGAATGCTACAATTTGTAGGATTGAAATCTGAGGAGACAGTACACGGCGCATCTTATAAAAAAACCGACTTGAAACAATTACCGATCGGGTTCGGTATTTTTGCACTACACATGAATATATAAACTTTCGGAACATTACAAATTTCTCCATCAAATAAATCTAATCATTTCATTGGAAATAATAATTACGTATAACCCATACATATTTACATCACAACGAGTTGCGTGGTTTAGCCTTCTATACTATTACGCATGCGTATTTACTGTAAACAAAACACATGCAGGGCTCGCGACGGATTCTCCTGGACATGTTTGTTGATAGAAATATGCCTTTTCTACTTCTTTGAGGTATTAATTGTTCAAAGTTTTTTTTTTAAAATAACCACAATTATTATTTTGTAAGCAGGTATTTTGTGTGTTTATCATAGGAGTTGCTACAACCTAAATTCATTTTTGTGTGTGAGGCCCCGTGAGAGGTCATTTGACATATTTATATCTTGTCATTTTAAAATAAACCGAAATTGGTAAAACATTAATAAATTATCGAGAAAGTGATGATATGTTTCATTTAGAGAGCCCCTTTTACCTCGTATACAATGATGACCGTAGTGGGACAAAGATCTTGTAGTTTTCAGCACGTGTTAATTACTGTCAATGAAATTCACGTGGTACAAATAAACGATATAAGATTATTCCGGTTTGTACGACCCTTAGATTTTCGGAAGTTCATATTTTCGTTAATTAGGTATGTGAAAGGGATTTTTATGTATTTCAACTATTACAATCAACATTATTTCTCATTTCCTAACGATACAATAGGTAAATCTGAAGTTATTCACACATGTGTTTTCAGCTGTACTGTCTCTTTGAAAGACAGCGGAATAGGATAGTATAGATAAACATTACTTGCTCATCATTATTATACAAATAGATATATTTTGAAGAAAGGTAAGTGAATTTAGAAATAGTTTTCTATTAACCTATATGATAAAACAAGAAAGTCATCAAGATTGCAATAAGAAATTGATAAATAAGTGATGTGGCTCACTGGATATTAACTTGATTTAACTATCAACTAACGACGTGAATACATGTAGTTAGGTATTTTAAATTGTGATAATTTATTTTGTATGTAACAAAAAAGTTTATGAGTGTAAACAATGTATTCTTATTGGTTTAATCTTTTGTAGATGTATCCAAAAGAATAGGATTTACTGCTACAGTATCGTCAGAAAGCAGTACCTGGAACAGCGGTACTCTGGTATTTGATGTGGTCATCACAAACGTCGGGAACGGATACAACCCAAGAACCGGGGTATTTACCGCTCCCACAGCGGGGGAATATGTCTTCTTCCTCAACGTACAGAGTTACGGTATCCAATCCATTTATGTAGACGTCGTGCTGAATGGAGTAACTAAGGTCCGAACAATGGCGGAGGCTAGAAGTACTGATGTTTACGAAGCAGGTCCTAATCTGGCAGTGTTGACTCTACTGAAAGGAGACAGAGTGTGGGTCAAATATTTCGTTGGTACGGGTTATTATGTTAGCGGTCCTATAACCACGTTTTCCGGGTTTCTCCTCTAATGTGATCAGTAAATAGTATAAGGAACAGAACTACCAGTATACTATTCATATATGCTACTCCTACATTAAAATTATTGTGGTTACCAATGCAACCTTATCTGTAGTCTCAAACTTCCCTACTAATTAGACAATAGGACAGATTTTGTGTATTACAATATACAATTTAATATTCTGAAGACATTATTATACTTTATTTGTGTAAGGGGTGTTTCATTTTTAAAAAAAAGATAATGATTATTTATTGCAATAAAAATTATAAGAATTTACACACATTTCTTATAAATTAATAAACTTTTGCTAAAAATTCAACATTAATAAATGGCTACAAAATACTATGCTGTTTGTTTAAAATCCTAAAATCGGAATTTTCTGTAGTATATTAGGGCAACCATCTCTTATCCTTGAGGTGTTAAATAGTTCCAATTCTATAAAAATATAACTCTTGGGATTACCGTAAAAACACTTTGGCAAACGGTATTATAAGATAAAGACGTATTTATTTTAGAATGGTAAGCATTAATTGTATCATTGTTTCCTTTGAAGTCAGTCATTCATTTTTTCTTGATACACTACAGTTTTTTGTGATAAGTCTCTGATAGATAACACTCTTTATTTTCTGATAGACCACGTTTTATTTAAGATAAAACAAATGGTAGAAAAAAATCTGAAAATTGTATTTATTATTTATAAATGCATGTACTTTATTAAGTTAAATGATCATACCAGTTACTGTAATGTTTAAAATCAACTATGAAAATTATTAAAAGAAAACTGATCATATTTGTAACTGCTCACACAGCCAGTCACGGCTTGAAATGAAATACACAATAATTAAAATTTCTAAATTCCACTGCTCGTCAAAAACCTTCAGACCGAATATCTTACAGTAATTAAAGAAAACTGTATACTGAAGACCTTGAGAAGAGGTTAACGGTAACCCAAATACTCCACGAATCCAGAATTTTTCCCCGTCTTCAGGAAACATCGGAACAGCTTGTCGTACTTTCATATCTAAGCCTTTGATAATAGCTCCTTCGCACGTGCGTTTAACACTGTGGAAAATGGAAAAGTGGTTGGTCATGTTCATCAAGAAAATTCATATCGTGAATTTTTTCTATTTGCAAATGACGCAGTAATCTGCACACACTAAAATACAGAGTACGCGGGGATATTCACTGCCATCTTATCCTGTTAACCTACCTCCAACACAAATAGTTTTTAATTTTCAGCATTATTGCGTTCATTTCCTTGTGAATTCTACTGGGATAACATCCCAAAGTCAAAATCTATAGTTTCAAATCTGTTCATTTTTAATATGATGCAGATAATATAAGGAATACATTTTATAATGTGTTTTAAAATCTATATATTTTCTTCTTTAATCTTATAGTTAATTATTTATATATTAAACATACATACATTTTGAAGTTAGTTGTTTTTAACTCAGAGTGTTTTTATTCACGAATAGTTTTTTTAAAAAATTTTATTTGTCATAAGCATATTGTGTTTTCTTCTTTATTTTCCTATCTTTTACAGCTGTTTAAAATTATGACATAAAAAATAACAAGGTGCCAAATTAATCAGATTCATAAAGCAGAATTCACCAGGTCCCGAATTCACCGGATGCCGAGTTCACTATTTACAGAGGTGTCCAATTCACAAGATGCCGAGTTGACTTGTTACCAAATAATAGTAATGTAAATTCTCAATTTGGACTATAAAGACCTATGCCAAAATAACTGGTTAACGAAACATGTTTCATCATCTTGACAAGTGTTCTTTATTTCAATATTAAGTTTATTTAGTTATTGTACTAGTATGTCCTCGGCGCTGACACGCCTCGGAATGTACAATATCGGACAGAATGGATAGTTATCAGCTTATAGTTATTACATAATTATATATTAGATTTTCTTTAAACCAAAGCAGTAGAAATATCACTTTAACAATGCTTGAACTCTTTAAAACCTTAAAAACGGACTCAGTTTAAATTACAAATCTTTTTAATGGTGTATATTTCACAGGTGCTTGAGGACATGATCGACCCCCCCCCCCCCCCCCCGATTATAGACCCCCGGGACTTCATTATTTTTAGAACAACTGTTTATAAAAAGGCATATTGGAGTATCTGAAGACAAAGGAATCTGCAAGATACAGAATCTTAATATAAAAAGGATTAATCCATAAGACGAAGACGAACTATGCTTTGACGATTTCTCTGCACTATGTCTAGGTTTAAAAAAATGTATAACACGTTTAATTCGGGGGGAGGGGGGGGGGTTCTTATTGATTTGATTTGAAAAAAAAAACTGTTGAATATTCTCGTGATACTCTTTGTATGAGATTTTGCAGTAACACATATTCATCGTGCAATTTAAAATTGCGTGTAACGCAAATATCATTAATCAAATATCATCGTCAGTTTCTATAGAATATCCATAAAAACCGATGGAATGTATTGTTTAGTTGAACAGACGTCATTTAAAAAACACATGTTGTCCTTATTGAAGTTGACAATCAGGAAATCACCGATAAAAACGGTGAAAATATACAATACACACATTCTATTTTAGACCAAGTCCTTTTTGTGTAATAATTTAATTTTCAACAGCCACATGTATATGAAATCTGGTGGTATAATTTATACCTTAAGATTTATAGGAAACACTGATGATAATGATGTTTATCAGAAAAACAAACCATGCATCTTTGGGATTCTGCCTAAAATATTGATGTAATCTTACTCTTTATCAGGGGTGGAAACATTCAAGTGATCGTAAACAAGAGCAGTGAATGAAGATGATCCCTGTTCATTTCTTATGATAAAATGTATGCAAATGACAGTTAGGCCCATATATAGTGTATTTCCTATAATTCAGCACATTTAAGTCAGGATATTTGTAGGTAATGAAGTTGTAATAAGTGCGTTTTGCACTTTTACCTCAAATAATAAATTGTTTAGGATATGTTTTTGAACGGGCATGATCACGATTTTGGTCAGATTGTTTTTCTATTTTTATTGTTTAGTATAGCACTATATGATTTATTCTTGATGTTGACATGTCAAAAACTGTCATTTAAGAGAACAAATTATCATACAACGGTAATTACATAAAATTAATTTATTTAATGTTGAAATTTACATTACCTTTATAATATTGATGAAATCAATGATTTTTATGCCCCTGTCATAAAATGGCTGGGGTATATATTGTGTTACCCTGTTAGTCATTCCGACATTCAGTCCTTCCGTCCTTTTGTCATTCAGTCATCATTCCCTTTTTATTCATTATCTCAACAACCGTTGCACACATTCAACTTAAATTTCATATATGGATGTGTATTATAAATATATACAGGTCGAGTCTGAATTTCGTTCCGGTAATCTATGTATATATTTAATGCATAGATAAAGTAGGATTTTAAAATCCTTGTCATATCTCTAGAATTTGCTTAATTTTTCTCAAAAATATTGAAATAGTACATGTGTACATATATTGTCACTTATGGTTCAATTTTTCTTTTTCAAAGCAGCATATTTTATGCTGAAATATGTAATGTACGCTTCAAATTTTTAAGAGAAAAACAACTTAATCCTGTAAAAACAGCTTTGAATACTTGTAAGAAGGATTTTTTTCAATTGCGTTTGATTGCTATATTCAGAACCATAATTAGATAAAACAAAAAACATTAATAACTTTTTTTAAATGTCCATGTCCTAACTAATAACAATCAACATTTTAAAAATGTGCAATAATAACCTTATTTTCACGCTCCTCGTTCACCGTGATCTATGTTGAATATTATGCGCCTACGTTCTTTAGAAAACAGAATTTTGCATACAGAGTTATTTTCGCCCTTTTACACTTGCATATGGCTTCACCCAGTGTTGAATTCACCCAGATACAGTTGTGTTAAAACAGATGATTTTTGAGACAATGGAATTCGCCCAGATACAGTTGTGTTAAAAATTTGGGCATTTTACACGCCTTATCCACCCATCTTCTTTTACAATAGTTTGTATACATATAAATACTTCTTTGACCGTGCTCGAGTTTAAAACTTCAATGCATAATCACACCCTCACCACTCATCTCCTGACGCTTTCTTTTCCACGTCCTCTGTCTCCTTCTTCCGAGCATTCGCCAAAAAGGCATTCTGCATTGAAACTAAAACATCTTTATTACTTTCAACCACGTCTGTTAAATTGGACCAATCGCATCGTAGACATTTTCACATGGATGTTTCTGATCGCACAGATTTTCAAGTCCAAACCCGCTTTATGATTACAACTGAATGCATTTAAACAATATCTGTTGTTTGAGCAGACGCAAATGCAGCGGTAAATAAAATAAAGTAATTCTAGGACTGCAATATACGTTATAAAATACCTTTTATTACATAAGTTATACGTATAATTTTTTTAATATACGAGGTACATGTATTAAATTTATATCAATGTTTCAATAACCTTTATCATATTTCAGACAGCTCAGTTTAGCAATAATTACCCCCTTCCTACCGTTGCCCGTTATTTATATTAAGATAGTTTTGTGAAACGGATCTGATAGATTTATAATTGTCATCAGTCAGATCTTATGACAATCTTACGATATGTCTTATAATAAATCTTATGATAGTTCTGTGAAACCCAGCCCTGTGTTGTATTCAATTAAGGAATAAGGAATCATTCTTTGAGTATTATGAGATGATAATTTTGGTCGGGACGTGATCAAATCCAATAAAGGCCAAAGGGCATTATGATACATTTGATCACGCCCCTACCGAAATTATCACCTCACAATATTCAAATAATGATTCCTTATTACTTATTTTTATATAATTTTCAGCAATTGTACGATTAAATATTTGAATATAAATAAGCAAACCCCGCTTGCGTCGCAATTATACGTCATTTGAATATATTGGACTGTGTAGTACAAAATCGATACATAGTGTTATCACAGGCAAAGACACTATTGAGTCAAAGTCAATGCCAAACCCCTTTATAATGTCATTATTCCTTTGCTATTTGCTTTCACTGTCATATACCAATTCTTAATTCGAATTTTTTTTTATGTTTATATGATTTTAATATCAAGCATTGTATTCGTTTAAGATAAATTCTTTTTAAACCTGTTGTAACAAGAAATAATTTATTGTTAAAAATATCCAAAGGGGATGGCGCATGCAATCGATCGCGGATCTTAGGGATAGGGGAAGTCAAACTTATTAAGTCATTTATTAAATTTACCAATAATAGGCCTCGACCCCCCTTTGGCAAACATAAATATCCCTCGGACCCCCCCCCCCCGGATAAAATTTCTAAATTCACGCATGTGATGAGATGTGCCTATTTCAGACACATGGTTAAAAAATCCCTCATTGCGATAAACAAGTAAACATAGTATATGTAATAAAATTTTGTCAATATACTACGGGGTAATTTTTCTACAACCCACACGGAGAAAAATGACCCTAAGGCCATAATTTCTACGATGAAATGCAAGTATTCTACAACTGAGTTTTCAACGTAGAAAAATGAACCCCGGTCAATATTCTACGGGGGTCACTTTTCGTCGTTACACCGGCGACAACATGGTTGCTAAACGAGCATCACTTACACAAGTACTCGTAGCAGATAAAAAGTCAGTAAAGACGGAAACAAAAACCTTAGTAAGGCCGACAAAAAACAACAACGTTAACCAAGAATGTATCTTCATGTACAATGTGCTTTTAAAAGAGCTTTAACGATGAGCTCACATGTCATAAAAGACTTGCATTATATTTAGTCACCTCTCAAAATAAAGGCTGGTCTAGCCTCCCGTAGTCGTCGTATGATAAAGTTTGTTCAGTAAATTTTATCATCATGTATAATCCGTCATACCCTGTTACAACGCACTTTGAAAAATTACGCACTTTGAAATTTTTTTTAAAAGTGCGTTAATTTTGGGACCAAGTCAACGCACTTTGAAAAAAAATTTTTTTTTTTCAAAGTGCGTTCATATCGTCGATATTAACGCACTTTGAAAAAGAAATTGTTCAGGGATTAGTCAAAATAATTAATACTATTATATACAATAAATGATTGTTTTAACTTTGTGTAGTTTAATTTGAAAAAGAACCCGTTGCATTCTCAGCTAGCTTGATAAACAGTTTGAAGATGAGAAATTTTTTTCTCATAAGACAATATCGACAATTAACACACAAAGAACAATTCGGGAGATTTGAATTATCCAAATATGACATAAACTTAATCGCTTAGCAACTGCATTTTTCTAATTTGAGTATGCAGCAAATTTACTTCTTATTTGGTATACTGAGCTTACAAGAACGAATGTGATTTGTATAGATTGATTTATTGATAATGGAGATCAATGTACAACGTATTTAAACTGGCTTACTGCATGTGCTTGTAAACAAACATAAAATGATAAAAGGATACATTAGTTATGTTCAATATGATCTTTAAGAAGATCAGTGCGAGAAAAAAAACCCACATCCTAATGCTCATTTTAAGTTTATAATAATTTAATGTTTGTTAATGTAATTTCTTTTTATTTTGAAGTGATTTATTTGATAAGAAAACAAAATCAGAATGAAAAAACTCGTATATTAGATTCTTTAACATACCAATGGAGAAATTATTGTTTGGCCAGCTCGTTTTTTCAAGATCACTCCATGTACTTAATTTACAACAGAGCATATTTCTTTTTCCGCTTTAAAGCGTTTTAGTTGCTGAATATCATATGTTTTGTAAGGAAAAATGAGGGGTAGGGGTCCTTCTTCCTGTAATCAAGTAAATGCATGATGCACTGGTGATTGACCGGTATCTTTGGATAACCCCCACCCCCACCACACCCCAACCCCATCCCCGTTCTCAAATACGGTAAATTAAAGATTCACCAGTGTTAACAAATCATCATACAATCAACAATTTAGAAATTCAACTCCAGAACTTGTGATTTATACATTTTTTTTTCAAAGTGCGTTAAGAGTGTCGATACTAAAAAATTTTGATGTACCATCTTAACGCACTTTGAAAAAAAATTTCAAAGTGGGTTAACTTGGTCCAAAGTTTAACGCACTTTGAAAAAATTTTTCAAAGTGCGTTGATTTGGTCCCAAATTTGACGCACTTTGAAATATTTTTTCAAAGTGCGTAATTTTTTCAAAGTGCGTTGCCACATACCCTGATATATGAACACTTTTCGGATTATGTACACTGTAAAGAAACTAGATGATGGAAAAGGAAACTTCTTATAAATAAACCAGGCTGAAGCTAGCAGCCACTAAGAGCAGCCACGAAGCCCGTAGAAGCTAGAAGCTAATAAGGAAATTCATCAAAGTACTGAGAGTACTTGAACAGAAAATTATATTTTACTTTATTATCGACATATTTTAATAAATATCAAAATGATTAATGATCAATAATTTGTACGAGCATTGACGACTTCAATAGCAGTACAGCTCGCCTGGATAAGAGTTATAAATGCGTCTTGGTTGGATAGAAACGAAAAACGCCTATACGGGTCTTAAGTTATTAAAATAATGTTATGCTAAGTGTAGTCTTATTGATACAAATAGAAAAACTATATGCATCGTATAAAGTGATATACAAACGTATTATGATAAATAAGACATGATAAATTATAGTAAATTAAAAGGCATACAACGGTATTCGCTGTATATTCTTGCCACAACACATATAAACGTTGTCAATTGAAAGCGTACGTTTGGAAAAAAATATTTTGATAAAACATACAAAACTTACTCTACATTTATTTAGCTCCCAAACCCATAAAGCCCAAACAAACAAACAATCTAACAAACACAAGACACATACAATAAAAACCCCAAGGCAATCATGTGTGGCAAGATAATTTGTTAACATCGAAGTTGAACATGTGCATGTTTAAAAATTTATCCTCGGGCCTTTTAACTCCCCGGGAAACAACATCAATGCAAAATTAAAAGACGTATTACGAATATGAGACAATAAAAGATATAGCATTGTAATTTTATTTTCATAAAAAAATATCATATGTCGCAGTCAAAAACAGCAAAAATCCTCAGGTGAAATTGGGATTATTTTGTCTCAGCCATGTTTTGGCCTGAAACTTCGAAGAATACAACAATGAGATGTAAAGTGGTGCATTATCTTCCTTATCTTTGAAGTGTGCATCAAACAAATAACAGGGCAGTGTAGGGGGCATATGGAACAACTATTTACCGATCTCAAATTTGGGTTGCAGGGGTACCACCAAGTGGATCCCAGGGGTTCTGGCTCATTTTAGGGGTTTATATCTTACTTGAGATTGACCACAAGAACTTTGAAACACTAAGATTAGGTAGAGGACCTCAGGAGGTATTATCATTTACATTGATATTGATAGAATTCATGTAAGTTTAAGACACAAAGTATCAAGAATTTACCAAACCTTAAGAACATCGTGTCTTAAAGTCTTAAAACACACATAAGTCTGCGCCGATGGACTGCATGGTCTGGATTGAGCTAAGTGTAAACGTCACCCCGATAAGGTGGAAATACAAGTAACAATGCGTGAACTTTTAACATATACAACAAATCAAATAACAAAATCAAAAAAATTAATTCTATAAAGACTAAGCTTCAGTTGGACAATACATACCATACAATGTAATCAATCTTTATGCATAACTCATGCCTAGGTAGGTGTAATTGGGATATTTCTTAAAAGAGTTTCATAACGTAAACAAATAGAGTTTAAAACGTTTTCATATGGAACCATATCATTATTATTGATAATCTTATGTTAAAACAGTTGTAATGACGCGTTAAAAATGATTGACCTATTTAGACCTTCATTAAAAAGATTACCGATATCTTTAAAATTCTCCTTTTTTATACAAAGGATTGTAAATAAATAAGATATCATGCTTATTTTTTTTTCAGGATAAAGATGGGTGTGTTTGAAAGTAAAGTATACTTGATAAATGCATTTTTATGGAAACTTTTATCTTTGAATTCTTTCAGGTTCATGAAAATTGAAGAAGACTTATCACAAAGAAATGTGGTAAAGAGATATAAATTATCACAAGATGCAAAATCTCCAGCTTTTTTATAGCTACAAAAGGAGATATACCGGTCTAGTCTTCCAAAATGTTTCTAGCTAAAAAATATTCTAACATACTCTAAAACTTAAATCTCACAGAAGTCTTGGAATGCGAGTGGTATGAAAAATAGATAATCGCAATATTCAAGGGACAAGTTTTTTTGGGGGAAAAGATTAAACACGATGTAAAAAAAATATTTAGTTTCACATTCGTAGTTAGAATGAGATTAAATTCGGTATCGCATCATGATATTTTTGCAGGTTAAAGTGGAAAAGTCACGTTTTCTAATAGAAAAATGTTTTTTCAGTCTAGTTTGGATCATTTTTCTTTACAAAGCATAACGATGATGTTGGTTTGTATAATAGCGATTTTTCTAAGTTTTGCGCGTGCAGATACCATTTCGTCGTTCTTAACAGATGGGGAAAATAAGACTTCAACATCATTGGAGGTAAATGACCAGGAATGGAACGACTTGAGCATCCTCCGACAAATGATAAACCAAGAGACCGTCATCCGCCTTGCTTTGGTCAAGAACGTCCATGCACTTGTCAGCGACGTTAACCTAATGAAGAAAAGTTTTGCAGCAAGTGAAACAACAATATCAGGATTACAGCAGACGATTGAAGCCTTGAACACTCTGGTATACTCTCTTCAAAAGGAAAATAGCGAACTTAAGAACAGTAGCATAATCAGCCAGACCAGAATGATGGAGTTTGAAACAAGAATACAGACATTAAATGAAAGTGTTTCTTCTCTACATGACAAGTTAAATGTCAATCAGATGGAATCAGACGAAAAAAGACGGGAAATGTTCAACAAAACCAACAGTGTCATTGCCGATACCAAAATAGAGCTAAGATATCTTTCGATTACCTTGTTTGACTTCAAGGAACACACAGATTTGGAAACTGAGTCGAGAAACAAAAAATATGAAAAACTTGAACATCATTTCAATACCTCAGTTAATGAGTTAAAAACTGAAACCTTTAAAACCAAGAGCGGGTTAAGTAATATCACAGCACAAATTCAAAGTGTAGAAGATTCTCAAACACAGATGAAAGGAGAACTTACAGGTAAGTAGATGTACTTCTTGAATGTATATTCTTGATAGCATTCCAATAAAAAATGGCGTCTAGTATGCGTTTTAAAATCAATAAAAGCTTAGTCTGAGTAATTGATGTCAGTAATAACATAGTATATTTTTTTTTTTAGAAATTTAATCAAAAAATTAAGCCATTTAAAATGAAAATGAAACTTGTTGCAACAATGTTGATATATTTTAAGTAAAAAATTTACTTGTACCTATTTTCGTTCTTATTTATGCGCTATAAAAGCTAGTAAGGCGTCCAAAATTCAATTTTCTGCGAGCTCTGAACTTTTTAGTTGTTCATAAAAATGTAACACCGATATTCCAAATTTCTAAGATATACGTACTTATTTGTTAATTCATAAAACTTAAATGTGCAAAAAAATATGAGTAAACCTTCTGGCGGGTCAATAGGTCACATTGATTATTAAAAAAATACCAAGGCACGAGCTTGTGAAATGTCTGTCTCTAACGTAAATATATCTTTAAAAAGCAATGTCAAATGATCTATGGATTTAAACTTAAGTATCCTCGACACCCCGTTGACTACTTTTTATGACAGTACGACACAGCATGGCAATTTTAACCCATTTTGAAACAGTTTATGTATCGCCAATTATTGGTGTCCACCTCTGTAGTGCAATGGATGAAGCTCCGCTCTATTGACCCGCAGGTCTCGAGTTCGAATACTGTAGCGGTAACTGTAACGATTTTATGTTATGTAATGTTGAATCATGCGTACGGCACATGATAGCTGTGTTTGTATTGTCGCCTAGCAACAAGCGGAGATTGTCACGTGACCCACAGAGGGTATATAAACGAGCGCGTCGCAGCCGCAGCGTTCTCTTCCCTAGCAGAGTTCCAACGGAGAGGAATTGCGAGACTAAATTACGATTTGGTAGGTGGGTTGCCTTGAGAGAGAGGCTTACCACATTGATTATTATAGGACCAATCGTGTTTAACCACTAGTTGGTTATTATAGAGGCTGTCCTCTTGGAGGTAAGCCTAGTTAGTCGTCGCTGATACTCAACTAGTAGTATTAGGGAAGGGGTACGCCTTTGGTTAGAGGTTGTACACTGTCCGTCCTGCATAAGGCATTAACACAGTGACTGCCTCTACTAAGGGTTTGCCTCTTCAGTAGGTTATCCAGCTAGGGCGTGCTGCGGGTATTCACTACCGCCTGAATAAGGCATATAATAGTGTTTACCTCGTGGTATTAATAAAGTTACAATCCCGGCCGACCAGATTCATTTGTGATTTTACCCTAAGTAAGGGAAGGCCATTTTGTAAATATTTGTAGGCCAATTGTAATCACTAATCATTTTAGAGAGGAAAATTATTATTGTTTGATATTTTTTTATATTCAACACCCAGACCCTAGAATTGACTAGGTACGGACCCCTCGACACGTTACAAAAATAAATGGTGGCAGCGGTGGGATCTGGGTAACTGTTGAATTATTAGCTGATTACTTTATGTGAATTTTGGTCGGAATAAATTCTTTTGATTGTATTGTGTTTAATTTTAAATTATGATGAGCGCATTAGAAAAAGAATTGCGGCAGTTGCATGACGGGTTGCCTAAGACAGCTGAGAAATCGCACGCCAGAGATTCAGGCATACCTGACAGCAGGCACACCACATTACTGGGTGAAAAGTCATATAAGAGTTCTGGTGCGAAACCTAAGCAATTAAAGAAGACCACCAGTTTTCTTGGAGATGACGAGCCTAGTTTTGTGGAAAATTTCAATGAGCTGACAAACCGCAAGCAACGTGTATCAAGTACACCATATATCGACTCTGCAGCCATTGATGACCCAGATGACTCAAGGCCTTACAAGGACAATGTAACACGCAGGCGTCAGAAAAAGGATGACAATGAGCCCGTCCGATCAGGAGTTAAGGCAGACAAGTTTGATGGTAGTTCATCCTGGGTTGATTTCAAATCACATTTTGAAATTTGTGCCGCCCTTAACAAATGGTCTGTTTCAGACAAGGGGATGCATTTGGCGGTATCATTGAGGGGTCAAGCCCAGGGTGTTTTAGGAAACCTACCAGAGGGTGAGAAGTGCAACTACAGACTATTGTGCAAGGCGCTTGAAGAGAGGTTCTCCCCGACAAATCAGACAGAGCTCTATAGAGCTCAACTGCGTGAGAGACGACAGAAAGCCTCAGATTCATTGCCTGAATTAGGTCAGGATATAAGGAGGCTTACCAATCTTGCCTACCCAACAGCACCAGTTGAGGTAAAAGAGACGCTTTCCAAAGAGCAGTTTATAGACGCCCTGAGAGATAGAGACATGCGTCTAAGGGTTCGACAAGCAAGGCCCATTGATCTCAATGATGCCGTGAGACATGCTGTTGAGTGGATGCTTTTCAGGCGGCAGACCATCGAATGCACGACGGTCCAACCTATGCAAGGTCTACACAGAGTGATGAAGAAAAAGTTGTGTTTAATATGTAAATCATTTGAAATGCATTTTTAAGGAAAATTTTCTATTTGTTCTGCAAAGATAAGAAACTTTGTAGTTTGAGTACTGATGCTAAATAAATATTACTTGGTAGTTTTCACATTTTCTTTACATGCGGGTCGCATGTCATCGAAGGCGTGGGTAGTGTAACGATTTTATGTTATGTAATGTTGAATCATGCGTACGGCACATGATAGCTGTGTTTGTATTGTCGCCTAGCAACAAGCGGAGATTGTCACGTGACCCACAGAGGGTATATAAACGAGCGCGTCGCAGCCGCAGCGTTCTCTTCCCTAGCAGAGTTCCAACGGAGAGGAATTGCGAGACTAAATTACGATTTGGTAGGTGGGTTGCCTTGAGAGAGAGGCTTACCACATTGATTATTATAGGACCAATCGTGTTTAACCACTAGTTGGTTATTATAGAGGCTGTCCTCTTGGAGGTAAGCCTAGTTAGTCGTCGCTGATACTCAACTAGTAGTATTAGGGAAGGGGTACGCCTTTGGTTAGAGGTTGTACACTGTCCGTCCTGCATAAGGCATTAACACAGTGACTGCCTCTACTAAGGGTTTGCCTCTTCAGTAGGTTATCCAGCTAGGGCGTGCTGCGGGTATTCACTACCGCCTGAATAAGGCATATAATAGTGTTTACCTCGTGGTATTAATAAAGTTACAATCCCGGCCGACCAGATTCATTTGTGATTTTACCCTAAGTAAGGGAAGGCCATTTTGTAAATATTTGTAGGCCAATTGTAATCACTAATCATTTTAGAGAGGAAAATTATTATTGTTTGATATTTTTTTATATTCAACACCCAGACCCTAGAATTGACTAGGTACGGACCCCTCGACACGTTACAGTAACATTTTAAAAGTTTGGTGTTTTTTTTTAACCAAAAATTGATTTTTCTGTTATTTTCAAGTCAAACACATGTTAGAAATCCATATCTTTAGTAATTTAGTGTTCGGGCCTCTATGCAGAACTTTTCTCAGAGGTGTGGAGGATATTAATGGCGAAGTGATGAAATCTTTAATGAAGCCCTTCCCGATGTCACTATTTGTACTAGGCAAAAGTTTACAGTCCAATAATACATTTTTTAGAAACCCTTAACAGAACAGTCATCAAGTTTGAAACACAGTTTCAAACGTCGGAGTATGAGCGTCTAAAACTTTCCTCCTCTGTGTCATCTCTGGAAGTTGCCCAGATGAACATGTCCAAATCAAGATGTGGTAAGTTAGAATAATATTTTAGATTGTTTATGCACTTGTAGTTATCTAAGTATCTGTGTTACATGCTTTGAAATAAATTAAACTTTTAAAGGGAATTTTATATCAAGACAGTTTGATGTAAAATATTTACATCTACTGAGAATAATTCCCCCTATTTCTTACGGAAAGTTATAGTTAAATCATAGCATTACTTAGCATTTCTTATGGAAACAGACAGACTGAAATCTGCACTCCCCGTTTATCGATTGATTAAAACTTACTGCGACCTAACGAAAAATCACGGACCGCACGAAATAATCATGGTGATGTCAGACTGAAACTCCCATAGGAGACGATTTGGCTATTTCTTTTAGTTAACTACATTAACAGTAATTAAGTGAATTTTTCTTACTTTTTACAATCAGTTTATTAATTTGCTGAAAGAAAGATGTAAATATAAACAATAAAGGCTTCCTTTGATGATTCATGCGGGTTATGAAGGTAGCGATCATTGCAAATAAATTTTACATTACCTGCTACAGCGGTTTTTTTCTGCAATGTCGCTACCTTCCTATTCAGCAGGAATCACCAAAGAAACCATTTTATTGTTAAAGTACAAGAAAACTTTTTAAAAAATGTCGATACTTTAATTAACGATCATGATTTAATGAGGCGATAACCCTTTTAAAAATTAGATGTCCTACTTTTTATTTTAGGTTGCACCAAAAAAAAAATGATACGTTTTGAATTCCCTAGCGAAGTCGTTAAATTGCACAGTAGGTTTTGAACTGTATGGAATTAAATAAAATCATTGGAAAAATAATCACATACTTATAACGCAAAGAAATAAAAAAAAATTTAATCTTTCATATACCGTTTAGTATAAAAATAGTATATTGAGAATAATAAGCAAATTTACATTTAAATTCAGTTCAATCCGCTTACGAAAATTTGCATCAACAGTTTTGATTTGTTACATGCAGCTCGAATAACGGTAGTAAAACATTTCTATCGAATCCGTTGCATTTTCTTATTTTGTATGAATGCATTGTGACATCGCAATTTGAAAGAAATACGCACTGTGTTATTTAATCTGAAAAAAAACCTCCAATATCATCAACTTTTCTAGATCGAAGATATAGATAACCCGATATAGATAACCAACCTGCTGTTATTTTCTGATCTTTGAAGCATTGTGGCAGATTGTTGAATATACAGTGTCCATTGGCCACATTAAAAATAACCTTTTTGTTACATATACATAGGTAATTGTTTTTTGAATAAAATATGTTTCAATGAAAATAAACAAAAAAAAACCATCTAGCTATATGATATAATTATTCATCATTCAACATTTTAACATTATTGTAGATGTATCCAAAAGAGTAGGTTTTACTGCTACAGTATCGTCTGCCAGTTCTTCCTGGAACAGCAGTATTCTGGTATTTGATGTGGTCATCACAAACGTCGGGAACGGATACAACCCAAGTACCGGGGTATTCACCGTTCCCACAGCGGGGGAATATGTCTTCTTCCTCAACGTACAGAGTTACGGTACCCAATACATTTATACAGACGTCGTGCTGAATGGAGTAACTAAGGTCCGAACAATGGCGTATAGTTATGAAAGTAGTGATAATAACGATGCAGGACCTAACCTGGTGGTGTTGACTCTACAGAAGGGAGACGGAGTGTGGGTCAAACGTTACTCTGGTCAGGGTTATTATATTAACGGTCCTATAACCACGTTTTCCGGATTTCTTCTTTAATATGTTAATTAAAAAGGTAGATAAAGAGTTATCCCAGTGAATATTGAGATATTCAACCAATTTGCCATACATTGTGCGAATAGTCGCATAAGCTTTTATCTGGTGGTTAAAAACTGCTTTAGTACCAACATGATTTGAATTTAAAAAGTACATTTATGAAGCGAACATCACTTTGAATACTTTTTATTAAGTTATTAAAAAACACAGTGTCAAATCGCTTAAATGCAATATAATTTTTGTATTTATGTAATACAATTTTTAAAACTTATATTTATAACTAGTTATATATAATCAGAACAGTACTACTTGATGATGATAACTCTGTATTACCTCAAGAAATATTTATGTGTCACTGTATGTTTGAGAGTATGTGTTAATAATGAACAAGAAATAATTGAGATATTATCTATTCTTCCTGTAAACAAAGCCATAGGTGCACACCTTATTTGTCATAAAAACTTAAAAGCTACTAAATTTACCATTGTCAAACCAATATTTCTATTGTTTAACCGCTCACTTACAGAATCTGTTTTTCCTATTATGTGGAAACAAGCTGACGTTACTCCACTTTTCAAAAAAGACGACCCTTCTGTTTTTTCCAACTATAGACAAGTTTCGTTTTTAAGTTGTATTGGTAAAGTCATATGGAAGGGAATTACCGTCAAAATTCTATGTATCTTGCTTTTATTCTTATTATGCTTACTTCTTTATTCTTCAGTACATTTACACTTGCATGTCACTTAATTGTTTTCATATTCATGCTTATTTAATTTCCCTTTGATTCTCATTGATTCTTTATTGTTTGCTTATTTCTATGTTGCAATATTCTCATCTTATTCACGTAAATTATTTCTTCTATATCTGTTACAAACGTGAATTCAAACACGCAAACCATAAGGCACTTTCAATAAAGACGAATACAAGTTGCATGAATTTAATGCTGCATTATGACGCCAGGCGGCAGTGTGCGCGCTACAATTGCTGCTCCCAAAGATTTATTAAAACGAAACTTACAAATGGCATAAATTTAATTAACTAGTGAAAATATCTCAAATTAAGGGCTTAGTATAGAAATATGAAATACATGTAAATATAGTCAACATTTTAGAAGCCATGATATACGCAGACTCAAAAAGATACTGTTTTTTTGTATATATGTACAATGCCTCCGCGCGGTCCTAAAAAAATCATGGGGTGGGGTGGGGGGGGGGTTCTGAGAGATAAATTTGTATTAATTATTTTATTGGTTAATTAAAAAAGTGTGAATTTTCCATTGGGGTGGATTTGATCTCATTCTAGATCCGCAATGCAATGTACACAGTATATATGCAGTAACAAATCATTTTCAAAATATTTGCATGAACGGTTAATTTTTAGAAGAGGAACATGTCATACATTGTAAGTACTTGTCGACAGGACTTTATTTTCTTTGAAGTGAAAAGAGGTGGGGTGGTGCACGGTTTTGTCCAGAGGTACCCGTGGAAACATGTTGATGAAATAAAAATAAAATAAACCAAATTTAAAGATGTTTTTGAAAAACAATAAAAAGACTGGGGTACGAAATGCTTAGAAGTAGCTTTTCCTGTACTTTAGTACGTGTGAAAATTATCACTTGCATGAATCACTATGTATCTCTCGTTAGGCTACAGTACTGTGTATCCCTGATTAAATGCGATGAATTAATATCTGCGTGAAATTCCGGATTAAAAACTTAAAACTACAGGTTTTAAAATCTCACTTATTTCTAAAAGTTTTGAACTTGTGATATGAAAAAAAAAGTTTGGTGCACGCGATTTTATATTCTTGCGATTCGGCACAGAACGGTGGAATCGCAGAAGTAAATATACGTATATAATTAACGAATTTAAAGTACCAGTGACTTAATTACACAATGAGTAAACGAAAACAAACCAGGCAAAGAGATTAAAATACGGTATGTGATATGACTGTTTATACGTTTTGTTTTAAAATCTAAATCAAATCTTAATTTAAAAAAAATGTATAAAGTTCTAAACAGAATATTTTTTTTTCTTCCAAAATACAAAACATAAATAATGTATGCTTCTTATTTACACAAATTTTCGAGGTGATAAAAATGTGTATGTATCATTCACAGCATTGCTTATTGTAGGTTTGTTTATTTGAATATAAATTATGTACATGTAACTAAATGTCCATGTTTAGATTTTTTGATCTGAACATATAAACATTGGAGCGAAATGTCATGGTGCAAAACATCCCACATTTTTATTAAGCTAGCTACGTTGTTTTTTTTTTCGGGGAGCAGCAATTGTAGCGCGCACACTGCCGCCTGGCGTCATAATGCAGCATTAAATTCATGCAACTTGTATTCGTCTTTATTTAAAGTGCCTTATGGTTTGCGTGTTTGAATTCACGTTTGTAACAGAGATAGAAGAAAGAATTTACGCGAATAAGAAAGAGAATGTTGCAACATCGAATTAAGCAAACAATGAAGGATCAAAGAGAATCAAAGTGAAATTGGATAAGCATGAATATGAAAACAATAAAGTGACATGCAAGTGTAAATGTACTGAAGAATAAAGAAGTAAGCATAATAAGAATAAAAGCAAGATACATAGAATTTTGGCGGTAATTCCCTTTCATAAAGTCATGGCCAGAACGTATTGTATTTAAGCATTTATATAACTTTATTCACAGTAATAATATGTTTTTTAAATACCAAGCCGGATTTTTACAAGGTCATTCTACTGTTTTTCAATTATTAGAAACATATGGTCATATTGTTTGGAGAATTGTTGAAGGGAAATCATATTGCGTGGTGTTTCCTGATTTGATTGGCGCAAAGGACTTTTATATAAATTAAAAATATATGGTATTGGTGGAAAGGTGTATATTTGGTTGAAAAGCTACTTAGCGAATCGGACACGAAGAGTTATGTATTATTTTATATTTATAATAGTATTTTCTTCTACTGCACCAATTAATGCCGGTGTACCTCAAGGCTCCGTACTTGGACCACTACTATTTTTAATTCATGTTAATGCTGTAACAAGATTTTGTATATTGTTTACTGATGATAACTGTTTGCAGTATTCAGCATCTTGCTTATATATCTTTATTCATCTTATTCACCTTTGCATACATGTTATACTTATATTAAATAACATTAACTTTTACTATCAAATATCTAAGTACCGGTGTAAGTTATTATTATAAAAGTAAAACTGAGACGTATCTGCAATCACATTGTATTTGTTGTTCATCATGTAGGGAGAGGGCGAATTAAGTTTTTATTACATGTGCCCAATCCCATTGTAATATATAATACAATAAAATATGTGCAAATCAACAGGATTACATGTGTATGTACAACGGCCGTCGTATGACACAATAAGAATTTTGTAGCTTCTAAATGCATGGTCATTCCAAACAAGTCGGACAAGAGGACTTAGTCTGTTTATTGCAGTATATCAAGATTATGATGTAAAGCAATGACTACATCGTATGTGTGCAAGTAAGAGTGTATAATTAAACACCAGAAATTGGTTCTCTTAGGTTGAACATTGTTTTTAAATTATTTAACTGATGTAATTTATAATCTACTTTAACGTATCATGCTCTTTGGTTTACATATTGATGTCGGAAGTTATTTTTACCTGTAGTATATTGTAGATTTTTACGCAAGACAAGCCCTGCTCTTCCGTGGGGTTGTTAACATTACAAGGCAAGAATAAAAAAATCCTAACCCATTTAAACACTTGAGAAACTATAAAATGAATTAAACAAGAGGCCCATGGGCCACATCGCTCATCTGAGGAACAATAGGTATGATAAAATCAGTTTAATGGATTCATAATACAAACTATCTGGACAATGTACAATAATACATGTAGATCCTGTGTAAATAAAATCCATTTACCCCCTGGATATTCTTATGTTTATAATCATCAGTCCCTTTTCTAACAGGATGATTTTATAGTCATATCATATGTTGAGTATTGCAGTTTTCAAAAAAGATTCTTATCAATAGTTTATATATGGGATATAAACGTGCATCAAACTCTGAACCTTCTCATGAGGCCAAAGAAATGTCCTGGGGCCAAAGTCTTAACAATTATAAAGAATCATCTGGCTGATTAGTTTCTGAGAAGAAGATTTTTAAAGATTTACCCTATATATTCCTTTGTTAAACTTTGACCCCCCATTGTGGCCCCACCCTACCCCTGGGGATTATGATTTTCACAACTTTGAATCTACACTACCTGAGGATACTTTCACACAAGTGTCAGCTTTCCTGGCTGATTAGTTTCTGAGAAGAAGATTTTTAAAGATTTACTCAATATATTCCTATGTAAAACTTCGACCCCCCATTGTGGCCCCACCCTACCCCTGGGGATCATGATTTTCACAACTTTGAATCTACACTACCTGAGGATACTTTCACACAAGTGTCAGCTTTCCTGGCCGATTAGTTTTTGAGAGGAAGATTTTTAGAGATTTACTCTATATATTCATATTTTAACTTCGACCCCCCATTGTCGGCCAATCCTACCCCCGGGGGTCATGATTTTCACAACTTTGAATCTACACTACCTGATAATGCTTTCACACAAGTTTCAGCTTTGTTGGCTGATTAGTTTCTGAGAAGAAGATTTGGTTGAAATTGGCCCAGTGGTTCTTGAGAAGATGTTGAAAAAGTGAAAAGTTTACAGACGGACAGACAGACAGACGGACGGACGACAGACAAAATGTGATCAGAATAGCTCACTTGAGCTTTCAGCTCAGGTGAGCTAAAAACGGTTTATTTCAGTATGGTAAGCACACTAGACAAACTTTCTAGCGTGCATTAATCTGTATACTTTCATAAACATTAGTGCAATATATTTATGGAATTGGGACTAAATTATATTATACCAAAATAATATTTTAATTAAGATTTTTTAAAATAAGGTCAAATTTATACCCAAATATTATCATCATATATTAAATATTTATAAAAAAAATTTCCAAAACACAAAAAAAAGCAAATCATTTTTTATCTGTTTGAAAACAAGTTTATTCAACATCATTACTGCAAAAAAGGCATGCTTTTTAATTATCATACTAAGCATTTAGCATAATTATTCAAAATAGATAACATAATAGATACAGTATTGATACACGAGAAAATTCATTTTCTGTAATTTTTGTTAAAAGATGATCATACAAAAAATTGTACATTGAATGAGCAGGAATATAAAATGCCAATCAACATGAACAGCTATCAAATCTACATCAGAATTATAAAAGATTTATAAGAGTTTAATTAAATATCGGTGTTTATGTATCTCAACTGTACATCAAGCTTTGCATATGGTTGTCTGAATTCAACTATCAAACGTTATTGGTGCCATTCATAAAACATGAATTTAATAGTTTGTGAAATTGTTATTTGTTTGAATATTCAGTATTTCTCACATTCGTGTAGCTATATATGACAAGTATATAATGTCGAGGAAACTTTCAGGTCACATAGCACTATTCATTGGACGTAATTATCACAACAATATATAATTTGTCGTATTCATAATCTGAATTCTATCATCTAGGGTTACATAACTCATGCAATTACCGAAACTAAACAAGATGTCAAATTCAACAAATATCAAATCCTTCATGCGTTTGGTAAATGCCCTACTATATAAAATGAGTTTTATTTGAGATCAAATGAAGGATTTAAACTTTAAAAAGACTGGATGCTACAAACATATCTTCCCAGTAATTATTGCTCTATACATGTAGATCCATGAGTTGAAACATCAACTTGAAATACAAGTGTCTAAGGGAGGTTAGATAATGAGGTAGAAATTATATGCACGCTTAATTTATGTACGTGTATAACATAATTACTTGTAGCAATGATCTGAACAATTTGATACTTGAATCTATCCTACCAAATTTGTCAATGCTTTGATATAATTCATTTTCTGGTAATTCTGAAAAAAAATATTTAAAATTCAAGTGGTGCCGAGACTAAGACATTTTGCAAGCATGTTTATACAAAAAATATAAATTTCAGTCACAACATAAGACATATTCTGTAAAAGTACATATATGTACTAGTAAAAAAGAGAACATACTTGAGTTATTCCATCTTTAAAAAAAATGAAATAAAATTTCTAAGCATTTAGCACTAGCAGGTATCATCTGTTATCAGTGACCAAATTTCATATCTAAATGTTTTATTATGCTTTTAAATAAAAATTAATGCCCATTATTTATAAATGAGCATTTTAAATAAAATTGCCCAATAATTTGCTTTTTCTTGTCAAAGTTAAGGAAGGAGCTTCATGGTAATAAGTTAATGAAACTGAGAGAAATTAAATATAAATTCTTTTAGATCAAACTTCGCCCAGTATTGAGCAGAATATAACAAATATGCTTTTTTAAAATTCTAATAACTGAATTCAAATTACTGCAAGAAAATAAACCATCATCACTAATTAATAAATATTCAATTAAAATCTTTAGCTTTATGATTAAAAGGATATTACATACATTTATCAATAGACAACACATATAGCACTGCAATCAAATTGAAATAAAAAATCAGAAGTGTTGACAAAATACTAATATTCTGAATAAGTTTAATCTGTTTAAATTTATTTTAGGCAAAAAAAAATTTAATCACTTGGTTCTCAGACCAATGTTTCAGAATATTATATGGCAGGAGGGTATTTTTATTTTATCATAAGATTTGCAAAGGTGGAATGACTCAATTTCCACATCTTAACTTGGAATTGAAAAATCTGAATTATTTCACATTTCAATATGGCAATCAAATCATCATCGGCAGCATTTGACCTGATGCAGCAGTGCCTGAAAATGACCACTTTTATTTTTAATCTATTTCTTTATCTATTTCATTATTCATTTTTTAAAGTAATCAATGATTTAATTCAGACAAAAGCAACTTGTACCTCAAAAAATATACAGTTAAATACTAGTAACTGAATACGTAAAGGGTGTAATCACATTTCAAAAATTTCAAGTCAACTGTAGAATGCATACAAATCAGAGTTTGGAGTGGAAATCTCATGGAATTGGAAAACAATACTTATGTCTTAGACATTCAATAAACAACACTTAAACTCATAGTGGCCACAAGTGTACAGAAATGTAGAAATGTGGTCACATTAAAATAATTCAGCTGTCTTTGAGAAAATGAAAATAAAAATTGTTTTTAAGGAAGAGAATAGATAAGGATTAGAAAAAATGAGACATTTAAGATTAATTTCTTTATCACCTGTAGTGATGGTTTTCACAATTATAAAGTTGTCAGTCTTAATAAAACTTCAACTTGGTTTGTAGTTTCTCATTAGGAAGCTACATGGAAAGCTTCAAATCAATTCTCCAAACCAAAACCAAAAAGAAGTCTGGAAAACCAAGCTGGGGTGGAATAACTGAAAGAAGGCTATAGACCAATTCACACTTAAGAAAAGATATGTCCCTTGGCTGCCATCTTTGGGGAAAACCTTATAGTGTTTTGGGGAAAACCCACAGATCTTTTACAGTAGTCTATGTAGTTCAGAGGTTAGTAACTTTGAAATTTAACATGAAAAATGTGGCAACCCACACATTAAAGTGATAATTCAAACTCAAACAGATTTCATCACAGGGTGTCCAAATATTTGGTTGCATAAAGAAGGGGAAATTAGATTTTTCCCTTCAGACCTTTGGGTTGACCCCACAAAGGGAAACAACTTTTGCAAAGAGTGGATTGGACTATAGTCCCCCCTGGTTTTACCACTAGGGGATTAGTAAGCAATGTATGTTAATATCTATCAAGAAGAAGAGAAACATTTTGCTTGGTGTACATTTTTTTACACAATGCAATAATAAATTGATCTGAATTTTACAGATATCGATGTAGTCTCAGAGCAAACAATAGTCTACATCTACGAATAAATTTGTACACAGATGAAGGTGCCATTTTAAACAAGACAAAATAATCTTTGTTAACCATATGTGATAATATGTCCTTAATTGGCCAGCAAAAATGAACAAAAAGAGAAAAAATTCTAGTGTGAGATTTAGACGCTTATCGTGTAGCTTTTAAAACTGTGATGATAAACATTACTGTTTACTCCTATGACATAAAACTTTCAGTGAAAATACATCCACAAATTACGGGCTGAAGTGTAAAACTAAATGGCAGACATCATCTCAAAATAAATACAAGAACATCATGTTTGACATAATGAAAGCAGTAACAAATGGGCAGCAGACAAAGTTTAACCTTCACATATACCGCAGAATAATCAATGCATCTCTTCTCTCACTGAATAAAGACACTTTAACTGCCTGCTATCTTCTCAATTCTAAGAGTTGTTTGATGTTTAATTATCAAAGATTCTCTTCAAGGTGATATTGTTCACATACACACATAACATTTGGCATTTTTACCCTTGTATTTTGATGTCATTTTCAAACCCATTATCAAGAACAACAGAAGATTCAGAAGAGAAAGAGATTTCTAATGTACATAGAGACTTCACAGACACATCAGGTCCTCCATAGACGATGTCTTTGAACTAGACAGTTGAGAGCTGTTACCATTCATGTACTGGTTTACACCGTCATCTATATCTTCCTGTCTGAGGTCAGTTCTGAATCCCTGCAGGCCCTTGCTCCTCCCCACTGCTAGCCTGGTTGTTAAGAAGATAATGAAATATCAGTCCATTAATTCTCTTAAAGATCGGATACAAGTGCTTATAATATATACATGTACTATATATTGTGTTGTTTAGGTCAAAACACAAATCCAAGGCTCAAATATTTATCTAAACCACTTTTGCTCTCGGGCCTCATCAGTAGATTTAAACAAAATATTTTAAAAGTTTAGATCTACTGACAAAGCTGCAGCATGAAAACACTTTGCAATAATGGTTGAGTATTTGATTTGCTTTTTATTAGTCCCCTACCGGTTTTCACCGGAGGGGACTATAGCTTTCCTCTGCGTCCGTCAGTCCGTTCGTCTGTCTGTCCCACTTCAGTTTTCCACACTTTTTTTCTTTATGCGTTTGAGGAATAATATGAAATTTGCTGAACAGCTTCAAAATGTCAAAATACAGACCAAGTTTACACTTTTGTAGCGTCTGGTTGACATATTTTCGAGAAAATTAATTTTTTATATTCCAATGTTTTAATGTTCGGGTTCGATATTCTGCATAACAGTGCATTGTTTTCACAATTTCCACAAACCCGGTAGGGGACGTGTATTGCTTATGCAATACTCAGAATGCTTGTTTTATTCTACCCTGCTGCCAAAAAAAAAGATATTTTTTGAGTTTTTATATGCTTTAAATGTGAAATGAAACAGTTGGTCTTTTAAATCCTGATCAAGGGGACTGTTTGACCAAGGGGAAATAATAACAAAATTTTGCTAAAATCATTTAAGAAAATTCCTTTACACTCTTATTCTTATATTTACATTAGTAAATTCATAAACTGTCCATTTTAATTTTACCAGGGTAGAAGTTAACACAATATAATTTTACTGGTTTTTTTCAAATTTTATTTATTTGTGATATCTGATCTGATCAGTGAATGACCTAAAAATACAAGGATTTCTTTATCTTATAAAACTTAATTTATATGGTTTTTTTAAAATCAGTTTTTTTTTCAGAAATGATAACCTTCAGACTAAATTGAACAAATTGAACTATGTTAAACAAAATGATAATTCAAACAAGAGGCCAATTAGCCTTAACGGTCACCTGAGTAGCATATATCCCATACACAAACTTGTCATGGAGTCTCATATATGTATCTAATTAATTAGGTTTTATACTGGAGTAGAAAAATTATAAATTTGTAATGACGACCACATTTCAAAAAGAACTGTGAAACCTACGCAGTACAGTTAAGGCGGTCAATAAAAATATGGGCAAATTTTTGTGATGAAAACACGTATACTTTAGTTAAACTGGCATGTCCTTTTTAAAATCAATAACAGTCACTCAAATGCAATATATTTCTAAAATATATATATAACAGTTCAATATTTTATGTTCATAGTGGTCACGTGATATGGCAGTCGCATGGTACAAGCAGATGTATTTGTGGTTTTGAGGTCATTTAAAAAATTCAATATTGCAAAGGCATAATCATGTCAAAATTCACAACAGTATTATGAAATAACTTGATGTTATATCGTAGATTTTGAATAACGGTGCGAACTTTTTAAGATAAGAATATTTGTTAGTAGAAACCGTAATTTATAATGCATATGTTGAATAATTTTGAAGGTCACAGGGTTAATTTCATTAAAAAATAATTAATTTGTAAGATTTTACAAGGATCTGAGAAGTTTTTAAGTTACATAGCATATTTCAAATTCACATGTAAAAGTTTGTCGGGATCAGGTAAGTGTATGCCCTTGCAATTAAGTGATTTATTTAGGTACTCAGATTTTAGATATACGATATTTTATACAAAACCGAGGTTGCTTCTTTATACGATGCATACTTTTAACAAAATGAAAATAAGACTATATAGGTAGCATTCTAGTAATAATAATTTTAAACAAAATATTCATTTATACTTTTCCGTTAATTTAGGACATTTATTTTTCTTCGCTATAAAACTGCACGATAGCCTTCAATGATTTAACTTGATGCGTCATTTTGAAGCATATGACGTCATATTTTGTAGTACAGCGAGAACGACATCTCGCTTATTTTTCAGTGTGTACGATATAACGGACATCAAAATTGTAAGTAATAGCATTTGTTGTTTTTAATTAAAAGATTAGTATAAGTTAATTTTACTAATAAATAGATAAATAAGTACTTTCGAGGTTTGTAATATACTGTGATGTCATAATGCACATTTCCCGTACTTTTTGTCTGAACGGAGTTTATTGACAGCCTTAACTGTGCTGCGTATACTTTTGGTAAAAAACTAAAAGATCTGTTCTATAAAATCATGAATTCTCATCTTCAAAACTTTGCTACAAAATTCAAAAATATATATATAGTACATCACATACCAAGCCCTACTTGATGCGGCTCACATAAAAAAAATATCTTAATGAACATATACTACATTATTGAAGTTGAAAAGAAGGTACATTCCATAGTTGAGAAAAATGTTTCATTAACAAACTTTGAGGCTAAACAAACATTTTTTGGCATATAACATATATATATATATTAAATATTGTTATTGAATAAACATACTGACAAGTCATAATAAAGTATTTCTTTGTTAAATCTTTCACAGAATGGAAGAAGTGGTCATAAGGGTTTGTTGATCATCAAAATATTTAGTTTGGATGTAGTTAAATATTATTGTATTCTTAAAACAATTAGATCATATATAGGTGCATATTAACCTTTCTCTGTTGTGGAAGTTAGACAATCATCGGATGGGACATGCTAACTAAATCTTTTGATTGTACAACAAAATGCATTGGTTCTTAGGTCAAAAATTTTAAAATACAAAGCAGCAGGCGTGAAGTTCAGTATTTTTTCATCACAAAATTGAAATGTGGAAAAACTCAATTTTGGTTTGCAGTTTCTTTCATGAAAGTAATTGAGTTATTCCCTTTTTAGAATGACAATTAATAATAATGTGGAAACATTTGAATTCATGCAGCAGTGCCCAAGAACCAATACGATTATTATGAGGGCCTAACGGCTTTATGTTTTTTTAATGTCTTACCCATTTTGAAGTATGATGTGATTTGCTACTAATGATATCTTGACTGTCTTTGGGACAAGAGAGTCGAGGGATTAGTTGATTTGTTTTAAATGAATATTGTAAAAAGTATTAGATTTATTGATACTTTCATTTTTCAGCAGCTTGTCCTACAGTGTATGGGCATTTTACACGCCTTGTCCACCCGTCTTCTTTTACAATAGTTTGTATACATATAAATACTTCTTTGACCGTGTTCGAGTTTAAGACTTCAATGTAAAATCACACCCCCACCCCTCATCTCCTGACGCTTTCTTTTCCACGTCCTCTGCCTCCTTCTTCCGAGCATTCGCGACAGAGGCATTCTGCATTGAAACTAAAACATCTTTATTACTTTCAACCGCGTCTGTTAAATTAGACCAATCGCATCGTAGACATTTTTAAATGGATGTTTCTGATCGCACAGATTTTCAAGTCCAAACCCGCTTTATGATTACACCTGAATGCATTTAAACAATAAATGTTGTTTGAGCAGACGCAAATGCAGCGGTAAATAAAATAAAGTATATCTAGGACTGCAATATACGTATAAAAAATACCTTTTATTACATAAGTAATACGCATAATTTTTTTTGATATACCAGGTACATGTATTAAATTTATATCAATGTTTCAATAACCTTTATCATATTTCAGGCAGGTCAGTTTAGCAATAATTACCCCCTTAATTCCTACCCCGTTATTATAAAATATATTTAATTGATGCAAATTTCAGGGCATAAAACTCCCTAGAAATAGTAAGATACACTATCCAAAAAGTAAAAATATAAGCAAATAGAAAACAGACTCTACGCAAGTATGATACATGCGTTTTTGTATAACTCACAATAAAATTTTAAGTATATGCAAGAATAACGTGTGTCTTAAGAATTGTCTTAAGATTTCTAACACTGAAGATAGTTTTGTGAAACGGAACTGATAGATCTTATGATTGTCATAAGTCAGATCTTATGACAATCTTACGATATGTCTTATAATAAATCCTTTGATAGTTTTGTGAAACCCAGCCCTGTGTTGTATTCAATTAAGGAATAAGGAATCATTCTTTGAGTATTATGAGATGATAATTTTGGTCGGAGCATGATCAAAGGCCAAAGGGCATTATGATACATTTGATCATGCCCCTACCGAAATTATCACCTCACAATATTCAAATAATGATTCCTTATTACTTATTTTTATATAGTTTTCAGCAATTGTACGATTAAATATTTGAATATAAATAAGCAAACCCCGCTTGCGCCCCAATTATACGTCATTTGAATTTATTGGACTGTGTAGTACAAAATCGATACGTGGTGTTATCACAGGCAAATACACTATTGAGTCAAAGTCAATGCCAAAGCCCATTATAATGTCTATATTCCTTTGCTATTTGCTTTCACTGTCATATACCAATTCTTAATTCGAAGTTTTGAGATTTTTGATGTTTATATGATTTTAATATCAAGCATTGTATTCGTTAAAAATAAATTCTTTTTAAACCTGTTGTAACAAGAAAGCATTTATTGTTTAAAATATCCAAATGGGATGGCGCATGCAATCGATCGCAGATCTTAGGGATAGGGGAATTCAAACTTATTAAGGTCATTTATTAAATTTACCAATAATAGGCCTCGACCCCCCTTTGGCAAACATAAATATCCCTCGGACCCCCCCCCCCCCCCCCGGATAAAATTTCTAAATTCACGCATGTGATGAGATGTGCCCTTTTTCAGACACATGGTTAAAAAATCTCTCATTGCGATAAAGACCATGATGAATAATTTTCTTTTCCCCTGTAAATTTACTGGTATCAGTTTCTGTATACAATTTGTGCGGGCAATTTAATTCCCCCATTGCCAACACCCCTGTATCCACCCTAAGGAAAAAGAATGGACCTAAATAAAACAAGTAAACATAGGATATGTAATAAAATTTAGTCAATATACTACGGAGTCATTTTTCTACAACCCATACGGAGAAAAATGACCCTAAGGCTATAATTTCTACGATGAAATGCAAGTATTCTACAACTGAGTTTTCTACGTAGAAAAATGACCCCCGATCAATATTCTACGGGTGTCACTTTCCGTCGTTACACCGGCGACAACATGGTTGCTAAACGAGCATCACTTACACAAGTACTCGTAGCAGATAAAAAGTCAGTAATGCTCGGAAACAAAAACCTTAGTAAGGCCGACCAAAAACAACAACGTTAACCAAGAATGTATCTACATGTACAATGTCCTTTTAAAAGAGCCTTAACGATGAGCTCACATGTCATAAAAGACTTGCATTATATTTAGTCACTTCTCAAAAGAAAGGCTGGTCTAGCCTCCCGTAGTCGTCGTACAATACAGTTTGTTCAGTAAATTTTATCATCATGTATAATCCGTCATACCCTGATATATGAACACATTTTCGGATTATAAACTTTAAAAAGAACTTTAAAGAAACTAGATGATTGAAAAGGAAACTTCTTATAAATAAACCAGGCTGAAGCTAGCAGCCACTAACAGCGTAGAAGCTAGCAGTTAATAAGGAAATTCATCAAAGTACTGAGAGTACTCGAACAGAAAACTATATTTTACTTTATTATCATTATATTTCAATTATTTTTAAAATGATTAATGGTCAATAATTTGTACGAGCATTGACGACTTCCAAAGCATTACATCTCGCCTGGATAAGAGTTATAAATGCGTCTTGGTTGGATAGAAACGAAAAACGTCTATACGGGTCTTAAGTTATTAAAACAAATGTTATGCCAAGTGTAGTCTTATTGATACAAATAGAAAAACAATATGCATCGTATAGAGTGATATGCAAACGTATTATGATATATAAGACATAATAAATTATAGTAAATTAAAAGGCATACAACGGTATTCGCTGTATATTCTTACAAAACACAATCATATAAACGTTGTCAATTGAAAGCCAACGTTTGGAAAAAAAAATCTTTTGATAAAACATACAAAACTTACGCTACATTTATTTAACCTCCAAACCCATGAATCCCAGACAAACAAACAATCTAACAAACACAACACAAGACACATACAATAAAAACCCCAAGACAATCTTTTGTGGCAAGATAATTTGTTAAAGGAAGTGAACATGAAAAAAATAATTGTTGCTTAATAAATTGTAAAAGCCTTTTAAAACATTAAAATGAGGTCTGTTACCTTTTTGTTTATTTCTATCAAGAGATTTTATCAATTTAACACTCTCAGTGAAAGGTTTATGGAGGTAATTCATTATTCCCCAGCATGCATCTGTTCTCTGACGTAGATCAGCCACATTGCAGCCGATGACTGGGTCAATGTTGGAACTAGGCCAGTGTTTATGTACAGAGTTGATAAGATAAAAGTTACAAAGAAAAAATATGCTTTGATGTGAAGAAAAATTTTGTGTACTGTCCTGAGAAAACAAGGATTTAGTACATTTCTATAAACCTCAGATTACTATATATGATTTGTGCAAAAACTGAATAGATAAATTAATTTGTGAAATATGACACCATCGCATTTTGGATGTTTATACGGAGATGTGGCAGTCAGTGCTTACATAAATAAAATGCTGTTTGTAGATTTCAATTTAAATTAATATAAAAATGTAATTTCATTTTCTTTGTGGGGTTTCTTACCGTTACTTTTTATTTAGATATGCTGGAAATTTTTCTGATTTGTTATTATCTTTTTTGATAGATAAGATCTTGATGATATATGTACGCCGGTTCTGTTTATGCTGTCAGAAGAAGAACAGGACTAGGGCACTTTTTAAAAGTCAGGATGCTGAGCAATGCGCCTTGTGTGCTCATTTATGTAGCACACATAATGTTCAAACTCATAAACAAGAAATTCCCGAGTGCAAGAAAAAATAGGTCACAATAATACTGATCCACGGACATTCCTCCTCGGGCCTTTTCAGTCCCCGGGAAACACAATCAATTCAAAATAAAAAATACATCGTATTAATAAAACACCTAGCATTGTAATTTTTTTTTCATAAAAAAATATCATATGTCGCAGTCAAAAACAGCAAAAATCCTCAGGTGAAAATGGGATTATTTTGTCTCAGTCATGTTTTGACCTGAACCTTTGAAGAATACAACAATGACAATGAAAAGGGTTGGTTAAGCTCACCCAAACTTTGTCATATTTTAGCATTTCACAATGATATAGGGGTGAAAAGTGATGCATTATCTTCCTTATCTTTGAAGTGTGCATCAAACAAATAACAGGGCAGTTTAGGGGGCATATGGAACTACTATTTACCGGTGTCAAACCGGGCTGTAGGGGTACCACCAAGTGGCTCCCAGGGGTTCTGGCTCATTTAAGGGGTTTATATCTCACTTGAGATTGACCACAAGAACTTGGAAACACTAGGATTAGGTAAAGGTCCTCAGAAGGTATTATCATTTACATTGATATTGATATAATTCATGTAAGTTTAAGACACAAAGTATCAAGAATTTTCCTTAAAAACATCGTGTCTTAAAGTCTTAAAACACACATTAGTCCGCGCCGATGGACTGCATCGCTGGATTGAGCTAAGTGTAAACGTCACCCCGATAAGTTGGAAAAACATGTAAAAGTAACAATGCGTGAAATTTTAAAATATACAACAAATTAAATAATAAAGTCAAAAAAATTAATTCTATAAAGACTAAGCTTAAGTTGGACAATACATACCATACAATGTAATCAATCTTTATGCATAACTTGTGCCTGGGTAGGTGTGTTTGGGGTTTTTTCTTAAAAGAGTTTCATAAAGTAAACAAATAGAGTTTAAAGCGTCTTTTTATAGAACCATATCATTATTATTGGTAATCTTATGTAAAAACAGTTGTAATGACGCGTTCAAAAATGATTGACCTATTTAGACCTTCATTAAAAAGATTACCGATATCTTTAAAACTCTCCTTTTTTATATTGATTGTACATAAATAAGATTTCATGCTTATTTTTTTTCAGGATAAAGATGGGTGTGTTTGAAAGAAGATTTGTATACTTGATAAATGAATTTTTATGTGAACTTTTATCTTTGAATTCTTTCAGGTTCATGAAAATTGAAGAAGACTTATCTCAAAGAGATGTGGTAAAGAGATATAAATTATCACAAGATGCAAAATCTCCAGCTTTTGTATAGCTACAAAAGAAGATATACCGGTCTAGTCTTCCAAAATGTTTCTAGCTAAAAAATATTCTAACATACTCTAAAAACTTAAATCTCACAGAAGTCTTGGAATGCAAGTGGTATAAAAGATAGATAATCGCAATATTCTAGGGACAAGTTTTTTTGGGGGAAAAGATTAAACACGATGTAAAAAAAATATTTAGCTTCACATTCGTAGTTAGAATGAGATTAAATTCGGTATCGCATCATGATAATTTTGCAGGTTGAAGTGGAAAAGTCACGTTTTCTAATAGAAAAATGGTTTTTCAGTCTAGTTTGGATCATTTTCCTTTACAAAGCATAACGATGATGTTGGTTTGTATATTAGCGATTTTTCTAAGTTTTGCGCGTGCAGATATCATTTCGTCGTTCTTAACAGATGGGGAAAATAAGACTTCAACATTATTGGAGGTAGAAGACCAGGAATGGAACGACTTGAGCATCCTCCGACAGATGATAAACCAAGAGACGGTCATCCGCCTTGCTTTGGTCAAGAACGTCCATGCACTTGTTAGCGACGTTAACCTAATGAAGAAAAGTATTGCGGCAAGTGAAACAACAATATCAGGATTACAGCAGACGATTGAAGCCTTGAACATTCTGGCATACTCTCTTCAAAAGGAAAACAGCGAACTTAAGAACAGTAGCATAATCAGCCAGACCAGAATGATGGAGTTTGAAACAAGAATACAAACATTAAACGAAAGTGTTTCTTCTTTACATGACAAATTAGACATCAATCAGATGGAATCAGACGAAAAAAGACAGGAAATGTTTAACAAAACCAACAGTGTCATTGCCGATATCAAAATAGAACTAAGATATCTTTCGGTTACCTTGTTCGACTTCAAAGAACATACGGATATGGAAACTGAGTCGAGAGATAATAAATACGGAGAACTTGAACATTATTTCAACTCTTCACTTAATGAGTTGAAATCTGAAAATTTTCAAGTCAAGAACGATTTATCAAATCTCACAGCAAAAGTTCAAAATGTAGAAGATTCTCAAAGTGAGGTGAAAGGAGAACTTACAGGTAAGTAGATGTACTTGTTATGTATATATTTAAAAGCATTTCAATAAATGGTAACGTATGTGCGTTATAAAAGCAATCAAAATGTTATTTTGATTCATTTTTGTCAGTGATGCTATAATTGTACCTTTATTCCTCATAAAACCCAAAAAATTGAAGGCATTTAAAATAAAATGTTTTTTATTTGTTACAACATTTTTGATACATTTCAAGTACTACATTTACTCGAACATGTATGTATTTGTAGATTTTTATTTGCCAATTTAGCTATAATTTAGGCTTTTTGCAAGCTCCGAACTTGAAACTTGTAAATAAAAATGTAACACCAATTATTCAAAATTTCTTGAATTTACTTATTATTTAAAAAAAAACCTAATATGAAGCAAAATTATAGTTCATTTCTGTGTAAACTTTCTTAACGTGTCAGTCGGTCACATTAATTAGAATAAGAGGAAAATGATCATCGCAGGAGCTTATGGTTTGACCTTTGCCTTAGTTCCTGTTTACGATTTCAATGAAATTTCTGTCTCAAAAGGAAACAAAAAAGTATTGTCAAAGGGTTTTGCCATTTGAACTGAGTAGAAGAGACGAAATCTTTATAGAAGCCCTTTCATGGTTCATCATTTTCACTAGCCAAGGGTTTAAGATCCACTGCGCTTCTCCAGAATTGGAGCGGATCATAAAACCTTGGATAGCAAAAATATAATTCACCTGATCTGTGACTAAACAAGTTGATATTTAATTTTTTTTTTAACTATAGTCTGTCTTTCATTATACCGTAAAAAAAAAATTCGGTGCTGATTTAATCACAAAATATTTCTCCGTCACGAATCATAATGATTAAACAGTAATTAAACCAGTAAGTTTGTTACAGGGGTCAGTGAAAATCATTGATTATAATACAAATAAGAATATATTATTATTTGTATGAATTAACTAACGAATATTATATATCTTCAGAAAACCTTAATAGAACAGTCACCAAGTTTGAAACACAGTTCAAAACGTCAGAGTATGAGCGCCTCAAACTGTCCTCTACTGTGTCATCCCTGGAAGTTGCTCAGATGAACATGTCTAAATCAAGATGTGGTAAGTTTGATTTAAGAATTAAAATAAAATATAATTATTTAAGATTATTTATGTTCTTGTATTCGTTAAGCATATTTGTTGCAAGCTTATAAATAAATGATATTTAAAGGGAATTTTATACTTAGACAGACTAATGTTAAGTAAAAAATAAAGAAGAGGCCCAATGGGCCACATCGCCAACCTGGGCAACACTGGTTTTATATGGGCGTTCAAAGGATGTTGTGCCATGTGGCCCCTCGGTAGATTAACTAAAAATGAATATCCGAATTTTACACTTATTTTTGCATATACTTAATCTTTGGCATATTTACGATTAACCCTCCATACATATACAATCTCTGCATTACTATGATACAGACTATAGTAATAAAGTAATTATTTAACTTGAACAAATTTCTTGTTCGCACACATTTTTTACCAAATTTTGAAATATGTGCAAAACGGGAACAAACCCTCTGATTTTGTCTACATATGTATACATATGTTGTCTACGTATTTAATAAAAATACTGCATTATATAAAAATACATGATCATGCATTTCTTATATGTAATACACATACAAAACACAATTGGTGTGCATCATTAGTTAAACTTATAACGATAATTGATTTATCACGAGTCGTTCTCAATATTCAGTGAATATTAACTACTGTTATATTCAGTAGTATATTCTCACTCTATAACTCTATATAGACGATTAGTCAATTATTGTAATATTAGCTCGTCCGAAAAATATTGACCGGCTAGGAATAATATCTAGAGAATATTTCCTCTATTTCAATTAATTGCTTCTGATTTCAAAATAGACAGTCAGTCAGGGCAAGTAAACAACGGAGGCGCAATGCAACGGTTTGCTATCATAACGGATATAAGGATTTAAGAAATGAAGATAATTTTTGTATTGATTGACGTATCAAAGAAAAAATTGACGGGAAAACTTCCTCAATGTGGTCAACATTCTGCTCAAATTAATGACTTAGCTGCGTGAAACTGATATCATTATTTATATTTGTCACCAAAAATATAAAAGTAGGACATCTATTTTTTAAGGAGTTCCAACTCTATTTATGATCGTTAATAAAGATATTGACATGTTTTTAACGGTTTTTTTTTTAGCTCAGCTGAGATGAAAGCTATTGTGAGCTATTCTGATCACATTTTGTCCGTCGTCCGTCCGTCTGTAAACTTTTTACGTTTTGAACTTTATCTAAAACCGCTTGGCCAATATCAACCAAATTTGGCACAAAGCATACTTATAGGAAGGCAAATATAAATTGCAGAAATGAAAGACCGATTTTCATTCAAAGCGGAGAAAACCTCGAAACTGTAGAAAAAGGGTGTGCATTTTTAAAAATCTTCTGCTCAAAATCTGCTGAGTCAAATTCAACGTATTTTTACCATAAATCATCCTTATGGCAAGGAAAATATAATTTGCAAAAATTAAGGAGTACTTTACGAAAATAAGACTGTGAGAATGAGGGTCAATCAGTTTAAATTCGAGTTCGATATTTCATGTATCGAAAACCAGTTTAGAGGACCAGTCTATGTTAGAAGCAACCATCTTGAAGTTGAACGAAGATGAATTTGGTTGTTGTGCAACAGTTAACGTGCAAAGGGAATATTCAAACATTTAAAATATATTTGTGCCGTTTATGTGAAGTAAACTGACGTTAAATATTTTAATGCGTTGACATTTTCATTAGTGACGGTGGTTTTAGCTTGTTTTGATTTTCGTTTAGCATGTTGAGTTTCTGTTTATTTTTACTTGAGAGGAACCATCGTCTTTATTTTGAAATTTATATTGTTTATGTAAAGACCGGTAAATTAGCCATTTTAATAGAATATTGTTTTCATACAATACGAAACATTCTGCTCAAATTAATGACTTAACTGCGTGAAACTGATATCATTATTTGTATTTGTCACCAAAAATATGAAAGTAGGACATCTTTTTGAGCGCATTCATTCTGTTGCATTGATCGTGGTACACTTTTCTTTTTTCACATATATAAGGGTTTTTTAAAATAAAATACAATAACTAGTAAGTAGTGGAGGTAGAATATGTACCTTTATACTCTCATGTATTTTAATATTCATTCTATCACAAATGTATATATCTTTCATCAGACCACAATTAAAATATGCAGCTGAAATTTTGGGCTGGTTGTAAAAAAAATGGCATAAAAAATGGAAAAGGTTTAATTATATGCTTCAAGAATGGTAACGAGGCTTACAGGTACTGTTTTAAAAACTCATTATATTTTGAAACAGGTTGGGAACCTTTGAAAGATAGAAGAAATGGAGCTAACAATGCACAATAACTTAGTACCTACATTTACTTATATGCAAAATATTGTACTTGATAAAAGAGGCAATGTTTTGAGTTAACATATACAACTAGGAACTCTCTTGATTATTCTGTTCCAAAATTTAGATTACAACTATTTAATTAATCATTTATTCCTTATACTGTCTGAAGATGGAATGCTCTGAGTCTTAACACAAGGGATGCAACCTCTATTAAACTATTTTTCAAATGTTTAAACAATGATAGGTCCTCCATGTCATCGGCATTGAGTGATAACTATTGTTTATATTTACAAGTTTATTTACATTTTTACAACTAACACGAATTACACAAAATATAAGAACCACAGGTACATGTAATATAATATCAAATGCGTCCTCGCTCTTTAAAATCCAAACTAATTTTTTGTCTCCCACGTGTTCCCTGGGTAAGGCCCTACCAATTATCTCTCACTCCGCATACTCACCCATAACTTAATCAACTGCTCACTTTCGTCTCATACACAATAAACAAATTACAACTACAGATATTAATTTACAAATGATAAACTTAAACTTATGTTCTCTCTCTCTCTCTCTCTCTCTCTCTCTCTCTCTCTCTCTCTCTATAACAAGCTGTAATGATACTCTTTGGAAGCAGGGCTACAACGCGTGCATCGCGCACCTGCACCCTTATCAAACCTTTCATACCACATCTTTCACTCAACTTTTATTTATGATAATTAACCCAAGGGGATGGTCCTGTTACATGTTAAAGCCTCAAAAATATCTTTTATTTGTAAAAGGATTTTCAAACATAAATCAGACACGATGGAGACAGACACAACTGTATTTAACGAGGCCGGGTCTAATTTGTTCTGCCCTAGATTTTTTAATGAAAATTTTAACATGAATTTCTACTGATTATTATTTTAGAACGAAAACATATCAGATATTTACCATATATAGGAGGTCATCTCAAAGTTTGTTAATTCTTAACATAGGACCCCAAGGGGTTTTGCCTTAAATGTATCATTTTTTCACATTTTTTTCCCATTTCATTTAACTTCTGTCCTAGGGATTTCTTTTCTTTGTTCCAATATGCAAGTTATCGCTAAAAGACATCAGGTGATCTTTTGAAAAAAACCTATTACCTCCAGGTTTGTTCCAGGGGTCTTATCAAAGTTTTTATCTGCATGTCCATTTTCCAACATCTGTCGGGTAACGGCTATTTTCTATTTGACAAAAGCGGAAATGGTGATCTTTATGGTATTATTAAAACAGACATATTTCTGTAATAAATGAATATATAACATCACATATTAAGGGTCATTAATATTTCATACATGGTTACTGTCTTAAAATACATGTATTAAGCTATATTTAGACAGGGTAAGAAAACGTGACTGAGGACTAGGTTTGTTGAACCCTCTTCACGTTTTTGATCCAAACCCAAATATAGCTCATACTCCAAGGCATTTATATCTATTCTACAATATAATATCAATTTTACGCCTCGGACGAGCTATTTTGACAAAGTTCGATGAATATCTGCAATTGAAATTTTTGTGTTAACCAAGCAGAGAGATGACGTCACAATGCAATTGAAACGCTGCGCGAAAACGTGCGTACTCGAACTGTACTCGGTCTCGTTAAAATTTTGACTTTATCCGCTAGAAGATGCATTTGGTAATTTTTCGAGGAAAAATGTATGTAGCTATTATAGCTACTTGTACATTTTTAATTATCAAATTTATTTTGCTGTGCAAGCGCATGATAAATAAAAAAAATTATTAATTAAAGCACGAAATTTTGTAAAAAAAAATTGAAAGGTTTTGAAAAAAGAGGGGATACCAGTATGTCCATGTTTTTATAATTATGTTTTTTCTCCGAAATTTGGATTTCTGAAATTAAGGAAAATTAAGGTCAGACAAATTTTATTATAAACGAATAGAGTTTTAATTATAAAATATATACCCTCTGACAGTATTTCTAACTAAACTAATAAGCTGCTTTAGGTAAACAGTTAATGTTCACAAGTATGGCTGTAATGCTCTACAGCTCTCTCGAAATTTTTCATTAACCAATTTCACTAAGTGAGTCTGTATTGAATCGACATTCAGGACGACATACGTATATCCCGTAATGATAGCTTGAAATCAAAACATGTTTGCATATTTTCACCATAGGCTTCTTTTTCTATATATTACCGACAAAATGAAACATTTTCTTTTATCATTTATACATAATTTCATTTCACGATAGTTAATCTTATCCCTGTTATTTTTTTTTTTGAAAAAGGACCCTTGATGTCGCTACTCACGTCTCAGCTTAATAAAAAAATTAAAAACAATGTCTTTAAATACATGTAGTTTGTTTTTCTTATTGATTACTATAGATAACTCAGTTGTTTAATTTATCAGCCGGTCGACCCCGTGCAATTTTTCTTTTTCGAAGGGGATAGGGTTCTTGTCCCGACATTGTGAAAGCGGTAACGGTGTCATTTGATGATATTATAACCGCCGGGTTTGTACCGTATGGGGTATTTTCCGTATCGAGCGATCACTAGGGAATTAGCTCAACACTTGCTGTATTTTTCACATTTATTCCATTTCATAACACAATCATATAAACAGTTACTAGTTCTCTCCACTTCGTACACATTAAAAAAGAAGGAAACTCGCTTTTTAATAATTTAAACTTAATGTTAACTTACATATGACAGTGAGGGAAAAGTAACGGATTAGACGAACTACTTTTTATCCTGACTCTTACATGTGACCTCTAACTATTGAACTCTGACCTGACTCTGACTTGGATTAATATAATTAATATATAGGAAAATTTTACTGGCGTGATCCTCTGAATAACATGTATGAATCATCCAATCAGAGAATATTTATTTATCCCTAAACTGACCATCGCCCAGGTAAACGCCCATTTATTCACCTGCGTTAATCTGCCAATTGTTATGCTAGTAATTATATTAACTCTTTTCGTGTCAAACACACTTGTGAGCTGAAACCATGGACCTTAAGTCTTGTCTTTCTAATAAGTATACTAGGGTCAATCAAAAAATACGAAGACAATGTGGCTGTCTATCATATATTTTTCATGAAAGTCATACTTAACAGATTAATCTGTGCACCAACACTTATGTTATTGATATGCGAAGTTTTAGTCCATTTGATGAAACGGTATTTTTGTTACCCCTTTTAAAAAACAACATGTTTTGTCACCACGGCGCACGGTAATGTTCAAAACATGGCGTCAACATTAAACACGCACAGTTTATAGATATACCCCATCTTTCTATCACGCTTAGTCTCTTGTGCCTTTCTCCTCACAATTTAAAATTGCACTGAACCACATAACATGTTCTTATTTGCACACATTTGTTCAAGAATCATAAGTAAGTTCTTCAAAGTTTTCATTTTCTAACCGTGTATCTCTTAGTTTACAGTAAGGATAACCCTGAAGTCGGTTGACGTTACATTTTTTGACCAAATATTTACAGATATTTTACTCTGTTTCGGACTGTTTTATATTCAAAATACAATTACCACTACCCCCACAAAATTTATTACAGTTAAACACAAACTTGCAAATAATTGTTGACTTATTTTTTGCACCATTGAGCATTTTCACAGCTTGTGTCGGCTTTTTTCTGGGTTAAATCCATTTTGTTTGTACCTCTCGTTGCGCCGTGACGTCTGGCGACGTCGATGTTTTTAGTCAATTCTAAAGAAGACTATCTGTCTTTAGTTACTAATATTTGTTCGACAAAACAATATATCCCATCATTATTTGGAACATAGAATACCATGACTATACTTAATTTGAGTTTTCAATATTATTTGGTTTTTAGCCCAATTTAAAGAGATATTAATTTCAACATTATATGGTTTATTGTTGACATAACACAAATTTTGCCCGTGTGCCGTGACCTCATTTTTGCAGGATTAGATTCTAAATAATTCTTAGAAATAAAGGAAAACATGTAAAAAATACATATTACATGATGGTAATATTTTCTTTATTGAGCCGAGCTCTATACTTTAACACTTTGTTGCATTTACTCCAAGATAATAAAAATGCGTGTATTGTTATATATTTAAACAGAGTCATTATGTGGAATGTTCTAGATCTAAAAAAAGATATCTGATGCCGATCAATTTCTTTACTCGCATCTTTTGTAAGCATTCTTTTGATATAATGTACACCGAGCTCACAGTTTATATTTCCGAACAATCATAATTCCTAAAAAATGTTGTTATCAAGAGATGATATGATGTAATGATGCCTAATATGTTTAAAGCGCTGAGCATAACTAAGCAATTTATTGTGGTTAGATTTCTACTTCCGATGCATCAAATAACCGCCCCTTATGAGCAGAAATATACATCATTTAAACTGGTTAAGGAACCAGTTTTAGGGGTTTACGCACATAGTTGCACGGGCTTTTGTAAATATGAAGTGCGTGGGCTAGTGCGGGGCTTACGTACATCATTGCAGGGGCTGCCACGCAATATAGTGCCTAAACAAAAGTTGAAATATAAAAAAATCAAATCGATTCTTTCTAACTAAGTTTGCACAAAGTAAATTTTCTTTAGAACGAAGCTAGGTAATTGTTTTTCAGTTCTATCAGTACTTTGATTTTGTTTATTCCGTTCCCATTCCGGCGAATACGGCATTACTTTTTTAGAGTGTTTAAGCCGAATTCGGACTGCGAACGATAGCATTGTCTAGCCGCCTAACTAAAAGTCATTTTTTGAAAGTTGTCTAATTAAAGTTAATTTTTTATAACAATGTAAACATTAATGTATATTTTCATTTAATATAAATGATTTGGTCAAACAAAGAGAAATAACTTTGTATTTTGGGTTAAAATAGCTCATTTCATAATAGAAAATAACGGAAAACGGAAATGTTTTCTAGAACATCTCCCCCCCCCCCCCCCCCCCCCCCGTGAAACAAAAATTCCTTTTGAGGGGTTTTAATTATTGTTATTAAGCATATTATTACCAAAGGGTTTGTTGTTTCACGGGGGGGAACATATGTCTACAGACTGCAATACATTCCAAAAAAAGAATTTTGCTTTGTAAATTTTCGAAAACTAATTAACAGATATGAATTAATATGAAATTTTACTTTAATATATATCGTAAATATGTTATTATTAAGTTTTTATGCAAATATTCCGCTAAAATATTTTCCTCACTCATATAGACCGATTTCAATTAATTTTTTTTAGACCCCGTGTTAGCAAAACTTTTGTTTTAAAAATGAATAATTTGATTACAAATTTTATTTTGATATAAATTGATTAGGATTTGATTATACTTTTTAGTAGAAAACTTAGTTTTTGAATATCTGACAGGAATTCCGAAATATTTGGATGTAAAATGTAGGCGGGAAACGGGCGTTAGCGTTCGCAGTTCTTATGTTTTATTACCGTCTTCCTTGAAGACGGTATAAAGAGTTAATATAATTCAAAGTCTCCGGGTCATGCACTTTCTCTCCTTTGTGATTGGTAGAAAATGCATGCAGCATAATAGAATAGCTTAGCAAAATAATCAAACAAGTATCGTATTCCCGTAATATTTCCTCACAATGTCTTTTAGATTATATAAATTGTGAGCCTTAATAGAAAAGAGCCAAGTTGAGAATTATATTTCCCAGTAAATAGTTTAACTAATTGACTCCTTAATTTACTTCATCATTAAAACAAAAGTTATGTTTTTGGAATATATTACATCGTTTTACGAGTATACTTAAACATGACTTGTGAGATTTCATTTTACAAATGTAATATGATGAACAAAAGTTCGTGAGTAGTTCTTGGTGTATATCAGTCTCTTAATTTTTTAACAATAGCACCATATTTTTAAATTAAAATTTAAAAAATATATAAGAATATATGAAAACAACAAATCAATTCTAACTGAAATGATATTTCTATTTATTGATTCAGTTTATGTAAAATTCATTAAATATTTGAAATCATATTAAAATGCTCTACCAAGGTAAATAATACTCCACTGATGAGGCTACATGATGTTGCAATAATTCAGATTAACCTTTACAATCAACTTTATCGAATTCTGCTTCTAAAATGCATCAGAAAAAAGGCAAATCTTGAGTAAGAAGCAGACTTTAATCGTAATCAAAACACTATTCACAACTTTTGTACTGTTCCTAATTTCCAATGTGTGCAAAACTGAAACACATCAATCAGAGGCAAGCAGTGTTAGAAAATTAAATTCTTTCTTTATAAAGAAAATGAATCGACGGTGTTTAGGGTTTAGTTATTTTATTTTGTAAAAATGAATACAATTTTTTTTTACATAGTAAGAATGCTACAATTTGTAGGATTGAAATTTGAAGAGACAGTAAGGCGCATCTTGTCAAAAGAATGACATGAAAAAATTTTCTGATCGAGTTCAGTATTTTTGTACTACTCATGAATATATAAACTTTCGGAACATTACAAATTTATCCATGAAACAAATCTAATCATTAAAACTAATAATTACGTATAACATATACATATTTACATCGTCACATGCAGCGCTACCGAAGGATACATTTTTGTACCCCTGGACATGTTTGTTGATAGAAATATGCCTTTTCTACTTCTTCGAGGCATTAATTGTTCAATTTTTTTTTTAAATAACCACAATTATTATTTTGTAAGCATGTATTTTGATTGTTTATCATAGGAGTTGCTACAACCTTAATTCATTTTTGTAAGTGAGGTCCTCCTGAGGGGTCATTTGACATATTTATGTCTGTTCATTTTAAAATGAACCGAAATTAGTAAACCATTAATAAATTATCGAGAAAGTCACGTGGTACAAATAAACGATATAAGATTATTCCGGTTTGTACGACCCTTAAATTTCCGGAAGCTCATAATTACGGTAATTAGGCATGTGAAAGTGATTTTTATGTATTTCAACTATTACAATCAACGTTATTTCTTATTTCCTAACGATACAATAGGTAAATTTGACTTATTCACACATGTCTTTTTAGCTGTACTGTCTCTTCAAAAGAAAACAGAATAAGATACACTTAGTATAAATAAACATTAGTCTTGCTCATCATTATAATACAAATAAATATATATTGAAGAAAGGTAAGTGAATTTAGAAATAGTTTTGTATTGACCTACATGATAAAACAAGAAAGTCATCAAGATTGCAATAAGACATTGATAAATGAGTGGTGTGGCTCACTGATTATTAACTTGATTTAACTATCTCTTAACGACCTGAATACATGTAGTTAGCTATTTTAAATTGTGAAAATTTATTTTGTATGTAACAAAGAAAATTATGAATGTAAACAATGTATTCTTATTGTTTAAACCTTTTGTAGATGTAACCAAAAGAATAGGATTCACTGATACAGTATCGTCTTCTAGTACTACCTGGAGCAGCGGTACTCTGGTATTTGATGTGGTCATCACAAACGTCGGGAACGGATACAATCCAAGTACCGGGGTATTTACCGCTCCCACAGCGGGGGAATATGTCTTCTTTGTTAATGTACAGAGTTACAGTAACAAAGACATTTATGTAGACGTCGTGCTGAATGGAGCAACTAAGGTCCGAACAATGGCGTTCAATGGTGGAGGTAGTGGGTATTACGAAGCAGGACCTAACCTAGTGGTGTTAACTCTACAGAAGGGAGACAGAGTGTGGGTCAAACGTCACTCTGGTACAGGTTATTATATTGACGGTCCTATAACCACGTTTTCCGGATTTCTTCTCTAATATGTTCATTAAAAAGGTAGACAAAGAGTTATCGCAGTGAATATTGAGATATTCAACCAATTTGCTATACATTGTGTGAATAGTCGCACAAGCTTTTATCTGGTGGTTAAAAACTACTTTAATACCAACATGATTTGAATTTAAAGAGTACATTTATAAAGCGAACATCCCTTTAAATACTTTTTATTAAGTTATAATAAAAACACAGTGTCAAATTGCTTAGATGAAATATAATTTTTGTATTTATGTAGTACAATTTTTAAAACTAATATTTATAAATAGTTATATATAATCAGAACAGTACTACTTGATGATGATAACTCTGTATTACCTCAAGAAATATTTATGTGTCATTGTATGTTTTGAGAGAATGTGTATTAATGAACAAGAAATCATTGATATATAATCTATTCTTTCCGTAAACAATGCCATATGTGCACACCTTGTTTGTCACAAAATGTTGAAAGCTACTAAATTTACCATTGTCAAACCAATATTTCTATTGTTTAATCGCTCACTTACAGAATCTGTTTTTCCTATTATGTGGAAACAAGCTAACGTTACTCCACTTTTCAAAAAAGAAGACCCTACTGTTTTTTCCAACTATAGACAAGTTTCGTTTTTAAGTTGTATTGGTAAAGTCATGGCCAGAACGTATTGTATTTAATCATTTATATAACTTTATTCACAGTAATAATATGTTTTTTAAATACTAAGCCGGATTTTGACAAGGTTTCTACTGTTTTTCAATTATTAGAAACATATGATCATATTGTTTGGAGAATTGTTGAAGGGAAATCATATTGCATGGTGTTTCCTGATTTGATTGGCACAAAGGACTTTTATATAAATCAACAAAAGGCCCAATGAGCCACATCGCTCACCTGAGCAACACCGGCCTTATATGGGTGTTCAAAGGATATTGTGCCATATGGCCCCTCGGTAGATTAACCAAAAGTGAATATCCGAATTTTACAGACGGACAGACGGACAACAGGCAAAATGTGATCAGAATAGCTCACTTGAGCTTTCAGGTCAGGTGAGCTAAAAATATATGGTATTGGTGGAAAGGTGTATATTTGGTTGAAAAGCTACTTAGCAAATCGGACACAAGGAGTTATGTATAAAAATATATTTTCTTCTACTGCACCAATTCATGCCGGTGTACCTCAAGGCTCCGTACTTGGGTCACTACTATTTCTAATTCATGTAAATGCTGTAACAAGATTTTGTATATTGTTTACTGATGATAACTGTTTACAGTATTCATCAAAATGTGTCAAACCTATTGAAAATTGTCAATCATAATATATTTACATTCAGTGTATATTTCCCTTTATGTTTGCATTAGAAATCTGCAACGTTTAATTTTATGTGAATACACTTTGCTAATCCATGCGCCATGAGCACAGATACAACCGTCTTCACGTGTTCGTTCTGAGTATATTTATTTTTGTAAGTTTAAATGAAACTTTCAATCTTACATGACCAGTTTGATATTTACGTTTGAAAAACAATCATTAATATATCAAAAAATATATCCTTATTAAAAAAGATTTTTCTCCACAAAGTTTCTGGTACTAAATGTTTTGCCGCGAAAGCTAACTAAATAACATGTTAATATGCCTGTTTCATGTATGTTTCATATGCCTGACTAAGAGCGCAATTAATGGCTTTATAGCGGCGATACACAATATATTTCATACAAATAGACATCAGTATAAAATATAAATATAAGCATTGAATGGTTATTTTTGGATGGGATTCCTTACCTCGGGATACCAGAGTTTCGAGTTCGTTATCCTTATTTAAAAACAAAATTTTTAACAGTAGCTCCACCTTATTTCAGTTATGGGAAAAGACGTACTAATATTTTACACACAAAACTCGATCAAAATTGTGCGCTTAACATAGATCTTTATAGATGCAATATTATATCAAGCCCTCTTTGCTAATGTGGTCAGATTGAAGACTCACATCACTTCTTTTTCTCTTGTCCTAAGTATGCTACTAGTGCTGTTAAGGAAGAATTTTTCAATAAATTTCTTAGATTTGGCAAAAATGATATTCTTGACTCTCGTTCCTTGCGACTCACTCAGTGTGGATGAAAATAAATACTTTTTTTAAACGTTCAAGTTTATATTCAAGTACGTAATGGCAGATTTGAATAATCTCAAATCACAAAAGTATTTTTGTTGATACATGTTAGACTAATATTAAATAACATCAAATTTAACTATCATAAATAAACATTATAAAAGTACAAACTGAGACGTATCTGCATTCATATTGTATCACATTGTATTTGTTGTCCATCAGGTAGGGAGAGGGCGAAATAAGTTTCTATAACATGTGCGAAATCCCATTGTAATATAAAATACAATAAAATATGTGCAAATCAACAGTATTACATGTGTATGTACAACAGCCATCGTATAATACAATAAGAATTTTGAAGCGTTTAAATGCATGTTCAAACAAGTCGGACAAGAGAACTTAGTCTGTTTATTGCAATATATCAAGATGATGGTGTAAAGCAATGACTACATCGTATGTTTGCAAGTAAGAGTGTATAATTAAACATCAAAAAATAAGTTTTGTTAGGTTGAACATTGTTTTTAGATTATTAAACTGATGTAATTTATAATCTACTTAAACGTGTCATGCTCTTTGGTTTACATATTGATGTCGGAAGTTATAAATTTCTGTAGTATATCGTAGATTTGTAGACAGGACAAGCCCTGCTCTTCTATGGGTTGTTAACATTATAACGCAAGAATAAAAAGCCTACCCAATTTAAATGCTTTACAACAAAATGAATTTAAAAACGGTTTTATTTCTTGACTAAGCACATTAGAGAAACTTCCTAGCGTGCATTAATATCTTTAATTTCACAAACATTAGTGCAATATATTAATGAAATTAGGACTAAATTATATCATACCAAAATAATATTTTATGTTAAGATTTTAATACGGTCAAATTTATACCCAAATATTATCATCATTTATCAAGTATTTATAAAAAAAATTCCAAAACAAAAATGAGCAAATCATTTTTTATCTGTTTGAAAACAAGTTTATTCAACACCTTTACTGCAAAAAAAGGCTTGCTTATGAATTATAATACTAAGCATTTAGAATAATAATTCAAAATAGATAACATTATAACTACAGTATTGATACACGAGAAAATGCCTTTTCTTTAAATTCGTTTTTAAAAGATGATCATACAAAAATCCTTCATGCATTTGGTAAATGCCCTACTATATAAAATGAGTTTTGTCTGAGATCAAACGAAGGATTTAAACTTTAAAATGACTGGATGCTACAAAAATATCTTCCCTTTTATTATTGCTCTATGCGTGTAGTTCCATGTTTTGAAACATCCACTTGAAATAAAAGTATCAAAGGGAGGTTAGAGAATGAGGTAGAAATTATATGCATGCTTTGTACGTTTATAACATCATTACTTGTAGCAATGATCAAAACAATTAAATATCTGTATCTACTTTACCAAATTTGTCAGTGCTCTGATATCATTCATTTTCCAGTTATCCCATAAAAAAGAATCGTAATTCAATTTGTGTCGAGACTCAGACATTTTACAAGCATGTTTATACACAAAATATTAACTTGAGTCACAAAAAGGCATATTCTGTAAAATTACATACTAGTAAAAAAGACAACAGATTTAACTCCACCTTCTTTTTTACATAATAATTGAAATTATTTTTTAAAAACCTCATTAAATTTCAAAGCAAATAGAACAAGTAGGCATCGTCTGTTTTCAGAGACCAAATTTTATATCTAAATGTTATTTTATGCTTTAAATAAAAATTGATGCCCATTATTTATAAATGATCATTTTAAAAAAAATTGCCCAATAATTTGGTTTTTCTTGTCAAAGTTAAAGAGCTTCATGGTAATAAGTTAATGAAACTAAGAGAAATTAAAAATAAATTCTTTTAAATCAAACTTTGCATAGTATTGAGCAGAATATAACAAGTATGTTTTTTTAAAATTCTAATTACTGAATTCAAATTACTGCAAGACAACAAACCATCATAAATAATTAATCACTATTTAATTAGAATTTTAAGCTTTATGATTTAAAGGATATTACATAAATTTATCAATAGACAATACATAATAGCACTGCAATTTAATTGAAATAAAAAAATCAGAAGTGTTGACAAAATAATAATATTCTGAATATGTTTAATCTGTTTAAATTTATTTCAGGCCAAAAAAAGTTTAATCACTTGGTTCTCAGACCAATGTTTCAGAATATTATATGGCAGGAAGGTATTTTTAATTTTCTCATAAGATTTGCAAAGATGAAATGACTCTATTTCCACATCTTAACTTAGAATTTAAAAAATTGTATTATTTCACATTTCAATATGGCAATAAAATTAATCACCTGATGTAGCAGTGCCTGAAAATTACCGATTTCATTTTTAATCTATTTTTTTTTATCTATTTCATTATTTCATTATTTATTTTTTAAAGTAATCAATGAATTGATTCACACAAAAGCAACTTGCACCTCAAAAAATATACAGTTAAATAACTGAATATATAAAGGGTGTAATCACATTTCAAACATTTCATGTCAACTGTAGAATGCATAAAAATCAGAGTTTGGAGTGGAAATCTCATGGAGTTGGAAAACAATACTTATGGCTTAGACATTCAATTAACAACACTTAAACTCATAGTGACCACAATTGTACAGAAAGGTGTTTCACATTTAAAAAATTCAGCTGTCTTTGAGAAAATGAAAATAAAGATCGTTTTTAAAGGAAGAACCCGATTAGAAATTTTTTTTTCAAATTCATTAATTCAGTTCTTTATCACCTGTGTGTCAATCTTAATAAAACTTAAACTCGGTTTGTAGTTTCTCATTATGACGCTAACCGGAAAGTTTCAAATCAATTCCATTAACCAAAATGAAAAAAAGTCTGGAAAACCAAGTTCGGATGGAATGACCAACAGAAGGACAGCAAAAATGACTATCGACCAATTCACTTAAGGAAAGGTACGTCCCTTGGCCACCGTCTTTGGGGACAACCTCATAGATTTTGGGGGAAACCCATAGATTTCTCACAGGATGTCCAAATATTTGGTTGCATAAAGAAGGGGAAATTAGATTTTTCCCTTTTGACCTTTGGGTTGACCCCACAAAAGGAAACAACTTTTGCAAAGTGTGGATTGGATTTTAATCCCCCTTGTTTTACCAGTAGGGGACTAGTAAGCAATAAATGTATGTTACTATCTATCAAGAAGAAAAGAAACGTTTTGCTTAGTTTACAATGTTTTACACAATGCAATAATAAATTGATCTGAATTTTACAGATATAGATGTAGTCTCAGAGCAAACAATAGTCTAGATCTACGAATAAATCTGTATAAAGATGATGGTGCCATTTTAAACAAGACAAACTAATCTTTGTTAACCATATGTAATAATATGCCCTTAATTGGCCAGCAAAGATGAACAAAAAGAGCAAAAATCAGTGTGAGATTTTGACGCTTATCATGTAGCTTTTAAAAATGATAAAAGATGATAAACATTACTGTTTACTCTTAAGATATAAAACTTTCAGTGAAATTACATCTACAAATTAATATGGGCCGAAATGTAAAACTAAATAGCAGACATCATCTCAAAATAAATACAAGAACATCATGTTTGACACAATGAAAGCAGTAACAAATAGGCATCACACAATGTTTAACCTTCACATATTCCGCAGACTAATCGATGCCCTTCTTCTCTTACTGAATAAAGACACTTTATAAGCTTGATATCTTCTTAGTTCTAAGAGTTGTTTGATGTGTAATTATCAAAATTCACTTCAAGGTGATATCAGACGTTATTGTTCACATACATACCTTACATTTGGCATTTTTACCCTTGTATTTTGATGTCATTTTCAAACCCATTATCAATAACAACAGAAGATTCAGAAGAGGAAGAGATTCCTAATGTACATCGAGACTTCACAGACACATCAGGCCCTTAATAGACGATGTCTTTGAACTAGATAGTCGAGAGCTGTTACCATTTATGTACTGGCTGACCCCGTCATCTATATCTTCCTGTCTGAGGTCATTTCTGTATCCTTGCAGGCCTTTGCCACTCCCCACTGCTAGTCTGAATTGTTAAAGTTGACATGAATTCATAAATACGCATAATTTCCCTTTTATCTCCGACAACCGCCATATTTGTTATCGATTTATATTATTCTGCTCATTGCTTCGCTACACATCCCCTATATAAGGCCGAGAGCACGATTCATGCTTCACTGCATTTAGCTATTTCATACAGCCAAACACGTTACCTTGGACGAAAAGACGCGTAGAAACGCGTTTTGAACAAATTAATATAGCAACCGCTGCACTGACAAGGAATATCCAATACGACGAGAGAAGACAGACTAAAATCCAGGCACAGATACTTTAAAAGTTCCTTTATAATTATAAAATTATATGAGACTTTCCTGGAAGGTGAAGTTTGACTTGTTCGTGAAACGATCGATTACAGCTTTTGCTCTGTTTCACTTATAAGTACTCATACTCGGCCCGCATTTTCTCGATGTCTCCCCTTGACTTTGCGTTCTCAAGTCCTGTCAAACATACCGTTCGTGGGCACTTTTGATATGGATTGCGTCGTGTGCATGTGCACGTTACGTTCGTCATCCTGACCTGCATCGTCGTCAACCACCTGATCGGATTCCTCGCTGCTGTGATGAGGTAGACTGTATTTCTCCCTTACATCCACCGTGGACTCCTTACAGGGCTGTAGTCCTGGACCATAGGCGTCATGGTGGTGTTCAACATTAGAGTGGTTCTCTCCACTGGAAGTTCTACGTGGTATGACCAAGTCAAAATGCTACAATTTATTACAGTAATAAATACATGTAGGCAACCTGAGTGTGGCAAGATATGATGATATTTGAATAAAATAATCATATGATAAGTGTCCGTCACTAATATGTAAACAAAGTTATGTTTGATAGCAACATGTAAATAATAACAAAACAAATATTGCGCACACTTCCGGTCAAGAAGTTCCGGAGCATCACTTCCGCCCAAGACATTTAAATAAATCAGCAAGTTTTATCTAATACAAAAAATACGCATAGAATAACGTTTAAAGCTATACAATTCTAATACAAGGCTTTATCGATAGTATAAAACTGGTATTTAAACTTCCACGCAAAAGATACGCTCGACTGCTCACACAGGTAAGTTTAACAGGTGAACGCTGGCCAAGGTTATATTTAGTTCAATAAACAAGAGTTACTAGTCGAATACACAAAAATACTGAATAAAACTGATAACATATACTTACCACGGTCTGCTATCCGTGCCCACTTATAACATGGTTCATGCACAATGCATGCTGCAATATCGCTCAGTACAGCAAACAAGAGCTGCGCTCAAAATCGTTTCTAGTTACACGGCAGCCAACCCGGGAATGACCAGGTGTCAGCGGTTCTACCTGACTGCGCATTTGCAAAGACTTATGGGTAACCCGTCTTACAAAATCAAAAGGCCACGAAGCTAGCCTGGTGCTAGTATACAAGTGATTGTTACACTTATACTCCCATCATTGTTTTTTGTTGTTGTACATTTACACTGCTGTTGTAGTACAAAGAATGTTACTTAAATTGCTTCGTAGTCGTATGGTGAATATGATATTTTTGTAGGATACAGTGGTGAAGAAAATTTCAAGTGAAATAACCGTGAACATTTAAACAATGAAACGCTTTCTTTGGGGATGCATTCGGGATATGAAGGTAGCGACATTGCAGAAAAATACATAACTCGCTAACTTCATAACCCGAATGAATAATTAAAGAAATTAATTAACTAATTAACTAATAATTAATTGATTATGAAAAGTAAGTAAAATTAAGTAATTTACTGTTAATGTACGTCAGAACGTTAGCTAAAAGAAACAGCCAAATCGTCTCCTGTGAGACTTTGAGGTGGCAGGGGATAGTTTCGAAGGAAAGACACGGTCAAAATTTTGAAATAAAGGGAGAACCGAGGGTCTGGCTGGTTATTTGAGGGGTATAAATTGGTAGAAGATTTATTGCATTCATTTTGTGGATAGCGGAGCTCATGTCGATTTCATTGATATATGACACTTTAATACTGGTAGCACTTTTCATCAGATATGGAATGAAAATGCGAAACTGTGGCCAAAATTTTCACTTTCGGTTTTGTGCTTGAAAAGTAGGGTGGGTTCAGAACACGAAATGTCACTCGAAAAGAAGGTGATTGACCCCCCATCAATTAGTGATTATTTCCATGGGTATACATTAAGCTACCAATCCTATGGTAGTTTATGGCAGTTGCTTGGGACTGGAGGGTGGTTCTGGACCCGTGAAAATGTGAAAAAAGGGCAATTTTTCAGAAAATGTTGGCTATTCTTTATAGTGCTATATGTAAGTTGTACTTGTTTTATTCTGAAATGTTTAAAAATTCTCAAGAGTCGGGACCATGTGTCCCCTGCATGCAAACCAATTTTAGCAAATTTAAAAACACACTGAAAAATTAAATCTCATATATGAGCACTATCTGCCTCACATTTCCTCGATCAAAAAAACTATCCCCTGCCACCTGAGTCTGACATCGTCATGATTATTTCGTGCAGTTCGTGAGGTTTTTTTTTTTAGGTCGCTGTAGGTTTGGACCAATCGATAAACGGGGCGTGTAGATTTCAGTCTGGTTGTTTCTATAGAGCTATGAATTAACTACAAGTTTCTGTAAGAAATAGAGGGAACAATACTTGGTAGATGTTAATATATAACGATAAACTGAAATCATATCGATAAAACCACTCCAGTCAAAATTCTCATAAGTTTCCATTTGGATCCGTTATTTCATTTTATCTAGTAATACATGCACGAAATTATGTGCCAGTAAATGAATTTCATTAAGCCATCAATAATAAAAAGATATATTATTATTTTACCAAGATGGAGGGAGAAGTTAACAGGTTTCAACAATACTTTTTCACGCCAGTTTTATATTTCCTTTTGTTTCTCAAACATATTTATGTTAACAAAAAAAAATTATACATGTAAAACAAATACAAATATACAACTTTAGAACGTACCATTGAAGCATCATTAACAAGCTTAACGCGTATCAGTTTTATCAATGAAAAGTTTGCAGAGTTATGGGCATATTAAAGTAAAAATTAGTACATAACTGATGCCAGTATCTGTATTCATATTAAAGTACACCACTCCGAGAAATTGAATAAGTAATCAAAGTTTTAAAAACTTCTAAACAAAGGTTAAAAACAGAACGATACCATTATTCATGTCTAGTATATTGAGGAAATAATCTTTAAATGTTAGAATAAATTAGCTAAAAATGGTAACGCAGCTGGTTCTGACAGGATCGGTCTGATGAAATGCATATAAGTAATCAAATCAATAAAAAAACATTATTTCTGAAACGTTTCTGCCAAACTCGAGGTTATTATTTTTTTATGGTGTTAAAGCTAACCTAAAATGATCGAGCAATTGGATAAACACTTTAACGATTTTAAAATATCCTATTACAATTGTTTGTATTTCTTTACGATTCGTATATAAGAAGCAAGAAGTTGAGAACTGTAACGAAAGCGATCGATAAATTCCATAAAGATCATGCATTCTAAACTCCGGTAATAAAAACTTTAGGAAATCTCGATGATAACGGAACCTTAACTGGTATTGAAAAAAGTCATTCTCTACCGGAAACAGTAAAATACAAAATTATTTATGAAAATGTTGACGAAAAGATGAACTAAGGAAAAGCTACATAACACTTATGTATGACATTTATTTATGAAGTTAGAACCAAGTTGCATTTTGTTTTGCAGGAACCCCATAGAGACTGACCTTCAGCTAGACATTAGAGACCATTGTTTTCAATTGGCCAATTAATTCTAACAGCAAAACAACAATACTTCTGGTAAGGTATGCGCAAAAAAAAATCAATATCATCAACTTTTCTTGATCGTAGGTATAAATAACCCGATATAGATAACCAACCAGCTGTTATTTTATGATCTTTGAAGCATTGTGGCAGATTGTTGAATAAACAGGGCCCATTGGCCACATAAAAATAACCTTTTTGTCACATATACATAGGTAATTGTTTTTTGAATAAAATATATTTAAAAGAAAATAAACAAAAAAAATGTAGGTTTACGATGTAATTACTCATCATTCAACATTTTAACATTATTGTAGATGTATCAAAAAGAATAGGATTCACTGCTAGAGTATCGTCTTACAGTAGTACCTGGAACAGCGGTACTCTGGTATTTGATGTGGTCATCACAAACGTCGGGAACGGATACAACCAAAGAACCGGGGTATTTACCGCTCCCACAGCGGGGGAATATGTCTTCTTCGTCAATGTTCAGAGTTACGATATCCAATCCATTTATGTAGACGTCGTGATGAATGGAGTAACTAAGGTCCGAACAATGGCGTATAGTAGTAGAAGTAGTGATTCCGATGCAGGACCTAACCTGGTGGTGTTAACTCTACAGAAGGGAGACAGAGTGTGGGTCAAACATTACTCTGGTAAAGGTTATTGGTATGACGGTTCTTTAACCACGTTTTCCGGGTTTCTCCTCTAATGTGATCAGTAAACATAATTATGTTAGATAATGAGTTATCTTACAGAAAACTGGGATCTACAAATAAATTGACTTTAATGTGTGAGTAATTAGTATAACTGCTAGCTTTCATCTGGTGGTTAAAAACCAAATACTATAAACATACTTTGATTTAAAACAGTGAATTCAAAAAGCTAGCAGCACTTTGAATACTTTTCATTTGGTTATTAAAAACACAATGTCACATTGTTAAAACAAAAAATATATTTGTTTTTTCGTATTTATAAATATTTTTATAAATAATAACCACTGTTCAGTGTTTGAACTAGTTAATGAATACACAAGGAACAGAACTACCAGTATAATAGTCATATATGCTACTCATATATTAAAATTATTGTGGTTACCAATGCACCCTTATCTGTAGTCTCAAACTTCCCAACTAATAAGACAATAGGACCTATTTTGTGTATATAATACAATATACAATTTAATATTATGAAGAAATTATTATACATTATTTGTGTAAGGAGTGTTTCATTTTTAAAAAAGATAATGATCATTGATTGCAATAAAAATTATAAGAATTTACACACATTTCTTATAAATTAATAAACTTATGCTAAAAATTCAACATTAATAAATGGCTACAAAATACTATATGCTGTTTGTTTAAAATCCTAAAAATTTTCTGTAGTATATTTAAGATAATTATCATAAAATCTATAAAATGTTTAGCGAGGCCAACCATCTCTTATCCTTGAAGTGTTTAATAGTTCAAATTCTATAAAAATGTAATTACTCTTGGGATTACCGTAAAAACACTTTGGCAAACGGTATTATAAGATAAAGACGTATTTATTTTAGAATGGTAAGCATTATTTGTATCATTGTTTCCTTTGAAGTCAGTCATTCATTTTTTCTTGATACACTATACTTTTTTGTGATAAGTCTCTGATAGATTACACTCTTTATTTTCTGATAGACCACATTTTTTTAAGATAAAACAAATGGTAGAAAAAAATCTAAAAATTATATTTATTATTTATAACTGCATGTACTTTAATAAGTTAAATGATCATACCAGTTACTGTAATATTTAAAAGCAACTATGAAAATTATTACAAGAAAACTGATCATATTTGTAACTGCTCACACAGCCAGTCAAGGCTTGAAATGAAATACACAATAATTAAAATTTCTAAATTCCAGTGCTCGTCAAAAACCCTCGGACCGAATATCTTACAGTAATAAAAGAAAACTGCATACTGTAGAGCTTGAGAAGAGGTTAACCCAAATACTCCACGAATCCAGAATTTTTCACCGTCTTCAGGAAACATCGGAACAGCTTGTCGTACTTTGGTATCTAAGCCTTTGATAATAGCTCCTTTGCACGTACGTTTAACACTGCGAAAAATGGAAAAGTGGTTGGTCATGTTCATCAAGAAAATTCATATCGTGAATTTTTTCTAATCGCAAATGACGCAGTAATCTGCACACACTAAAATAGAGAGTATAGAAATAGAGTATAGAGTATAGAGAATAGAAAATTCACTGCCATCTTATCCTGTTAACCTACCTCCAACACAAATAGTTTTAATTTTTCAGCATTATTGCGTTCATTTCCTTGTGAATTCTACTGGGATAACATACCCAAGTCAAAATCTATAGTTTCAAAGCTGTTTCCACTGTGTCTAAGAATTGCGATACCAAAAAACCGGAACCAATACCCATGGTTCTGTATATTGGTATATTTCCTTGGGCATGTTTTTCATTTGTTTGCAAATTTTCGGGAGTGATGTCATTTAGGTGACGTCATAGATTAACAGAGAATGAGCAATGATAAATTAAATCAATATTAAAGGGATAGGCATCATTTGTAAAATTATTTATAAAGATTTGAATTTTATACGATGAAAAAATGACAATAACAAACTGTCAACCATTTGAAGAATCCATAAAACGAATTATAAATTTTAAAGCAGAGCAAAACGGACCTCTAAAAAGATAGAGGTAGGATCAGGTGCCTAGGAGGAGTGAACATTCTCTGCTGACCGGTCACACCCGACGCGTGCTCTCTGTCGTAATCATGAAGATTACCCATTGCTGTTCTTGAAGTCGCAAGAACAAGTGACATAGGGAAGCTCTCTTCCTTAACCTCCTCATAATTAGTACCTCACGTCTTCCATGTGTACGTGAAATATGTTGTCTAATAGCACCTGGTGCCATTTTCATGTGTGCTAAAAACACACCACTGTCATCTTGTTGTTTTAGCAATTAAACAAGGTAGCAATTAAACATATGATTTAGTACCTTTGATGTTGAGTATACATAATCATCTTAAAATGTTAATTTTTAATATGATGCAGATAATATAAGGAATAAATTTTATAATGTGTTCTAAATCTACATATTTTCTTCCTTAATTTTATAGTTAACTATTTATATATTAAACATATTTACCTTTTGAAGTTAGTTGTTTTTAACTCAGAGTGTTTTTATTCACGAATAGAGTTTTTTTTTTAAAATTTATTTGTCATAAGCATATTGTGTTTTCTTCTTTATTTTCCTATCTTTTACAGCTGTTTACAATTATGATATCAAAAAATAACAAGGTGCCAAATTAATCAGATTCATAAAGCAGAATTCACCAGGTCCCGAATTCACCAGATGCCGAGTTCACTATTTACACAGGTGTCCAATTCACCAGATGCCGAGTTGACTTGTTACCAAATAAAAGTAATGTCAATTCTCAATTTGGACTATAAAGACCTATGCCAAAAAATTGGTTAACAAAAAATGGTTCATCATCTTGACAAGTGTTCCTTATTTCAATATTAAGTTTATTTAGTTATTGTACTAGTATGTCCTCGGCACTGACACGCTTCGGAATGTACAATATCGGACAGAATGGATAGTTTTCAGCTTATAGTTATTACATAATTATATATTAGATTATCTTTAAACCAAAGCAGTAAAACTATCACTTTAACAATGCTTGAACTCTTCAAAACCTTAAAAACGGACTCAGTTTAAATTACAAATCTTTTTAATGGTGTATATTTCACAGGTGCTTGAGGACAGGATCGACCCCCCCCCCCCCCACACCGATTATAGACCCCCAGGACTTCATTATTTTTTATATTAAATTATCTTTTTATGATATATTTCTAATCTAATTTATATCTAATTTATACATTCATTGCCCAAAATTACCTAAAACAAATATTTTTAAAAAATCAGACCCTCTACATATATAATACAAGAAGGTTGCTAACTTCGTCCATCTAGAACCAACGGAAGTAAAGGTTTATCGCAAGGAAGATAAATCGTAAATCGTAACAGAATTTATAATACACTCAGTATGAGCGCCTTCTTTTAGATTTTCCAGTTCCCAAGATTATAAAAAAGTTTTCTCGGCTTGATTAGAATTCATATTTCTTATGAATTGTACTTTTTTCGAGTTTGCCATGCAATTTCATAAATCTCTCGGAGTTGTTTTCCTTGCGATAAAACCTCACTTCCGTTTGTTCTAGATGAATCGGTTCAAAACTTGCAACTTGTCGGTGAAAATTGGCCTATTTACCTAATAAATGTATTTACACGGGCATGGCATGCATTATTCAGTGAAGGGAATTATCGGGCTACGACATGAGTTGACCGTTTTTACTGGTAGATGTAGTTTGATAGTACATTTTAACAAATATGGATCGGCAGTGCCTCTCGGCTGGCAGACGAAGTTAGCAACTTTCTTGTATTATATGTACAGAGGGTCTGATTTTTTTTCAAAAATGTTTGTTTTATGTAGTTTTGGGCAATGGATGAATGAATTAGATTAGAAATATGTCATAAAAGGATAATTTAATAAAAAAGAAAAATAAAGTCCCGGGGGTCTATATATTGGGGCGGGGGGGGGGGAAGGGGGGGGGGGTCGATCCTGTCCTCAAGCACCTGTGGTATATTTAAATCAAGTTTACTGTTTATAAAAAGGCATATGGGAGTATCTGAAGACAAGAAATCTGCAAGATAAAGAAACTTAATATAAAAAGGATTAATCCATAAACGAAGACGAACTATGCTTTGACGATTTCTCTGCACTATTTCTAGGTTTAAAAAAAAATGTATAACACGTTTAATTCTGGGGGGGGGGGGGGGGTTATTGATTTGATTAAGAAAAAAACCTGTTGAATATTCTCATGATACTCTTTGTATGAGATTTTGCAGTAACACATATTCATCGTGCAATTTAAAATTGCGTGTAACGCAAATAACTTTAATCAAATATCATCGTCAATTTCTATAAAATATCCACAAAAACCGATGGAATATTTTGTTTAGTTGAACAGACGTCATTTAAAAAACACATGTTGTCCTTATTGAAGTTGACTATCAGGAAATCACCGATTCAAACGGTGAAAATATACAATACACACATTCTATTTTAGACCAGGTCCTTTTTGTGTAATAATTTAATTTTCAAGAAAACAGCCACATTTATATGAAATCCGGTGGTATGATTTATACCTTAAGATTTATAGGAAACACTGATGATAATGATGTTTATCAGAAAAACAAACCATGCATCTTTGGGACCCTGCTAAAATATTGATGTAATCTTACTCTTTATCAGGGGTGGAAACATTCAAGTGATCGTTAACAAGAGCAGTGAATGAAGATGATCCCTGTTCACTTCTTATGATAAAATGTATGCAAATGACAGTTAGGCCCATATATAGTGTATTTCCTATAATTCAGCACATTTAAGTCAGGATATTTAGATACTAGTAGGTAAAAGAGTTGTAATAAGAGCGTTTTTTCACTTTTACCCCAAATAATAAATTGTTTAGGATATGTTTTTGAACGGGCATGGTCACGATTCTTTTTTCTATTTTTATTGTTTAGTATAGCACTAAATGATTTATTCTTGATGTTGTCATGTCCAAAGCTGTCACTAAAGAGAACAAATTATCATACAACGGTAATTACATAAAATTAATTTATTTAATGTTGAAATGTACATTTCCTTTATAATATTAATGAAATCATTGATTTTTATGCCCCTGCCATAAAATGGCTGGGGTATATAGTGTTACTCTGTTAGTCATTCCGACATTCAGTCCTTCCGTCCTTTTGTCATTCCGTCATCATTCCCTTTTTAATCATTATCTCAACAACCGTTGCACACATTCAACTTAAATTTCATACATGGATGTGTATTATAAATGTATACAGGTCGAGTCTGAATTTCGTTCCGGTAATCTATGTAAATATTTAATGGATTGATAAATTAGGATTTTAAAATCCTTGTCATATCTCTAGAATTTGCTTGATTTTTCTCAAAAATATTGAAATAGTACATATATTGTCATTTATGGTTCAATTTTTTTTTTTCAAAGCAGCATATTTTATGCTGAAATATGTAATGTACGCTTCAACTTTTTAAGAGAAGAACGACTTAATCCTGTAAAAACAGCTTTGAATACTTGTAAGAAGGATTTTTTTCAATTGCGTTTGATTGCTATATTCAGAACCATAATTAGATAAAATAAAAAACATTACAAACATTTTTTAAATGTCCATGTCCTAACTAATAACAATTAACATTTTAAAAATGTGCAAAAATAATCTTATTTCCACGCTCCTCGTTCACCGAGATTAATGTTGAATATACATATTATATTCACCCACTTTCTTTAGAAAACAGAATATTGCATACAGAGTTATTTTCGCCCTTTTACAGTTGCATATGGCTTCACCCAGTGTTGAATTCGCCCAGATACAGTTGTGTTAAAACAGATTATTTTTGAGAATGAAATTCGTCCAGTCTTGAATTCGCCCATTTACAACGAGAGCGAAAGGGGCGAAAATGAAATGGGGGCGAAAATTTCCCTGCATACAGTACTTTATTGAGATTTGATGTTAAAACAGGAAATGCTGTCAACTACTAACACCCAATATTCTACCTTTCAAACATATAAATATTTTTTTCATTAAAGTTAATTGAAATAAGGAAGGAAAATATCTTTTAAACTGTTGTTGTGCAAATAATTCTGAAAAAAGAATGTAAAATATTTTAGAGACATTTTGGACGTTTCGCACAATAGTGGAAGATCTTTTCCTATTATTTATTGAGATTTGATTGAAAAGGTATGTAGAAATAGTAATACAGTTGATTTAAAGGATGAATTCTACTTCTGGCTATGCTATAGTCTTTTCTAAACTAAGTCAGAAAGTAGCATTTATTGCCTTTTGCTGTATTTTCTCATTAATAAAATACCATCTCCTCATCACCCCCCAAAAAGGGAAAAAAGAAAGAGTAGATACCAATCAACACAAGGAATGTATACTTTAAGCGGGGACTTGACATTTATAAAAACAGTACCAACCCCTTTAACAAATGTCATTTTTTGATAATTCTAGGAGTATTAATAACAAAGGGCTTTCAAAAAAAAGTACACAATTATTGATTTTCTGGAAAATTCTGCAAGTTCATCGTTAGCATTAGAACGTGCTTGAAATAAAACGTTTAAAGCTTATAAATTTTTTTTTAAAACATTAAAACGATATTTGATAATGATTTGAAGATATGAGATCAAAACTCCATTGGCTTGGAACTTTATTTGACCGTTTTCACTCCCAAATATTTATGATAAGTATCAGTGTCTTGCGTGCTAGCAAATTATATATTAAAACTCCATGACACATTTTTGTCATGAAAAAAGATAATTGATAATTATTGTAAATCAAGTCAAAGAAAACTATATGCTTGTTTGTTGAAATCTTATAAGGCATTTCTGAATTAAACAGTTAAACCTGTGTTGGATTAATAAATAAATAATAAAACAGCTATTATTAAATTGTTTAAAAAATGAGTTAGTTAGCTTTTTATTTAATTAAATAAATATCACTTAGCCACTTTAATACCTGAATTGTTGTTGGACAAGGAAATTACTTGAATCCAAATATATTAAAATTTTATTTTTGTCAGAAACAACTTACTAAAGAATCGAAACAGTTGATAAATGAAAATATCAAAAAACGCTAGTTCACAAAAATGAAAAATATTACCAGATTGTAAAGATGATTGACTCTACCTAATCTTAAAATCATAATCGTCTAACAACACATTTACTGACAGTCACAAAATAATAGAAACAAGTATAATGAACTTTATTCTTTTGATGATAAAAAATTAAGGAGAATAGGGGATGAGATCGCGCAAATGCCCATTCGGTTCAGTCGTGAAATACCATTTTGAATTTATTTTTTCCCAATTAAATTCATTCAAATATATTATAATACAAGTTTGCAAAAGCACAATTTCGAACTATATTCAGTTTTTAATATATTTAACAAACGATATAAGAATAAGAAATATTTTGGTGGTGTCGAACCCATAACATAAAAACCCTATATAAGGTTAGATTATGACAGGTGCTCTAACCACCGAGCCATTTCAGACACAAGCAAATAGGCTGTTTAAATACTATGTCTGTTTGGCCACGATTTAAGGACTTATTATATTTTTCAAAACGTTCAATTGTTGGGATACAAAATGTCATTTTTAATGTATAGTGGGTCATCTCTCCACACTTCTTTTTGACTGGAATTTGTTTGTTTTCCATTAGACCTTATTTAGACTATAATAAAAATATGGAGCACAGACCAACACTAAAAAAGAAAATGCCTTGAAGTTCTTAAAAAAGACAATATTTGCAGGTTTTGATACGTATATGCCTGTTTGAGTCAACATATTCCAAGCATTGAACATTTTTATAGGTTATAAATCAATGATGTGTTGAATATTTATTGTTTAAAATGATTATTTTAAAAAGTATTAGATTTATTGATACTTTCATTTTTCAGCAGCTTGTCCGACCGTGTATGGACATTTTACACGCCTTATCCACCCATCTTTTTACAATAGTTTGTATACATATAAATGCTTCTTTAACCGTGCTCGAGTTTAAGACTTCAATGCAAAATCCAACTCTCACCCCTCATCTCCTGACGCTTTCTTTTCCACGTCCTCTGTCTCCTTCTTCCGAGCATTCGCGACAGAGGCATTCTGCATTGAAACTAAAACATCTTTAATACTTTCAACCGCGTCTGTTAAATTGGACCAATCGCATCGTAGACATTTTCACATGGATGTTTCTGATCGCACAGATTTTCAAGTCCAAACCCGCTTTATGATTACAACTGAATGCATTTAAACAATAAATGTTGTTTGAGCAGACGAAAATGCAGCGGTAATTAAAATAAAGTAATTCTAGGACTGCAATATACGTTATAAAAATACCTTTTATTACATATTAAGTTATACGTATAATTTTTTTTAATATACCAGGTACATGTATTAAATTTATATCAATGTTTCAATAACCTTTATCATATTTCAGACAGCTCAGTTTAGCAATAATTACCCCCTTCCTACCGTTGCCCGTTATTATAAAATTTATTCAATTGATGCAAATTTCTTGGACTGTGTAGTGCAAAATCGATACAAAGTGTTATCACAGGCAAAGACACTATTGAGTCAAAGTCAATGCCAAAGCCCTTTATAATGTCATTATTCCTTTGCTATTTGCTTAAACTGTCATTTTATATGATTTTAATATCAATCATTGTATTCGTTTAAAATAAATTCTTTTTAAACCTGTTGTAACAAGAAAGAATTTATTGTTAAAAATATCCAAAGGGGATGGAGCATGCAATCGATCGCTGATCTAAGGGATAGCGGAATTCAAACTTATCAAAGTTATTTATAAATTTACTGGTATCAGTTTCTGTATACAATTTGTGCGGGCACTTTAATCCCCCCATTGCTAACACCCCTGTATCCACCCTAAGGAATAAGAATGGACCTTAATAAAACAAGTAAACATAGAATATGTAATAAAATTTAGTTAATATACTACGGGTTATTTTTTTACAACCCATGCGGAGAAAAATGACCATAAGGCCATAATTTCTACGATGAAATGCAAGTATTCTACAATGTACAAGTGAGTTTTTTACGTAGAAAAATGACCCCCGGTCAATATTCTACGGGGGTCACTTTTCGTCGTTACACCAGCGACAATATGGTTGCTAAACGAGCATCACTTACACAGGTACTCCTAGCAGATAAAAAGTCAGTAATGCTCGGAAACAAAAAACTTAGTAAGGCCGACCAAAAACAACAACATTAACCAAGAATGTATCTTCATGTACAATTAACTTTTAAAAGAGATTTATCGATGAGCTCACATGTCATAAAAGACTTGCATTATATTTAGTAACTTCTCAAAAGAAAGGCTGGTCTAGCCTCCCGTAGTCGTCGTACGATACAGTTTGTTCAGTAATTTTTATCATTATGTATTATCCGTCATACCCTGATGTATGAACACTTTTTCGGATTATGTACACTGTAAAGAAACTAGATGATGGGAAAGGAAACTTCTTGTAAATAAACCAGCCTAGCCGCAACTAACAGCAGCCACGAAGCCCGTAGAAGCTAGCAGTTAATAAGGAAATTCAAGGAGTACTGAGAGTACACGAACAAAAATTATATTTTACTTTATTATCGATATATTTTAATTATTTTCAAAATGATTAATGGTCAATAATTTGTACGAGCATTGACGACTTCAAAAGCAGTACAGCTCGCCTGGATAAGAGTTATAAATGCGTCTTGGTTGGATAGAAACGAAAAACGTCTATACGGGTCTTAAGTTATTAACTAAAATGTTATGCCAAGTGTAGTCTCATTGATACAAATAGAAAAACAATATGCATCGTATAAAGTGATATGCAAACGTATTATGATATATAAGACATAATAAATTATAGTAAATTAAAAGGCATACAACGGTATTCGCTGTATATTCTTACAAATCACAATCATATAAACGTTGTCAATTGAAAGCCAACGTTTGGAAAAAAAATCTTTTGATAAAACATACAAAACTTACTCTACATTTATTTAACTTCCAAACCCATAAAGCCCAAACAAACAAACAAACAATCTAACAAACACATTTGTTAAAGGAAGTGAACATGAAAAATAATAGTTGCTTTATAAATTGTAAAAGCCTTTTGAAACATAAAAATGAGGTATGTTACCTTTTTGTTTATTTCTATCAAGAGATTTTATCAATTTAACCCTCTCAGTGAAAAGTTTATGGAGGTAATTCATTATTCCCCAGCATGCATCTGTTCTCTGACGTAGATTAGCCACATTGCAGCTGGTGACTGGGTAAATGTTGGAACTAGGCCAGTGTTTATGTACAGAGTTGATAAAATAAAAGTTACGAAGAAAAAATATGCTTTGATGTTAAGAAAAATTTTGTGTACTGTCCTGAGAAAAAGAGGATTTAGTACATTTCTATAAACCTCAGATTACTATATATGATTTGTGCAAAAACTGAATAGATAAATTAATTTGTGAAATATGACACCATCGCATTTCGGATGTTTATACGGAGATGTGGCAGTCAGTGTTTACATAAATAAAATGCTGTTTGTAGATTTCAATTTAAATCAATATAAAAATGTAATTTTATTTTCTTTGTGGGGTTTCTTACCGTTACTTTTTATTTAAATATCCTGGAAATTTTTCTGATTTGTTATTATTTTTTTTGATAGATAAGATCTTGATGATATATGTACGCCGGTTCTGTTTATGCTGTCAGAAGAATAACAGGACTAAGGCACTTTTTAAAAGTCAGGATGCTGAGCAATGCGCCTTGTGTGCTCATTTATGTAGCACACATAATGTTCAAACTCATAAACAAGAAATTCCCGAGTGCAAGAAAAAATAGGTCACAATAATACTGATCCACGGACATTCCTCCTCGGGCCTTTTCACTCCCCGGAAAACACAATCAATTCAAATAAAAATACATCGTATTAATAAAACACCTAGCATTGTAATTTTATTTTCATAAAAAAATATCATATGTCGCAGTCAAAAACAGCAAAAATCCTTAGGTGAAAATGGGATTATTTTGTCTCAGTCATGTTTTGACCTGAACCTTTGAAGAATACAACAATGACAATGAAAAGGGTTGGTTAAGCTCCCCCAAACTTTGTCATATTTTAGCATTTCACAATGATATAGGGGTGAAAAGTGATGCATTATCTTCTTTATCTTTGAAGTGTGCATCAAACAAATAACAGGGCAGTTTAGGGGGCATATGGAACTACTATTTACCGGTGTCAAACCGGGCTGTAGGGGTACCACCAAGTGGCTCCCAGGAGTTCTGGCTCATTTCAGGGGTTTATATATCACTTGAGATTGACCACAAGAACTTGGAAACACTAGGATTAGGTAGAGGACCTCAGAAGGTATTATCATTTACATTGATATTGATATAATTCATGTAAGTTTAAGACACAAAGTATCAAGAATTTTCCTTAAAAACATCGTGTCTTAAAGTCTTAAAACACACATTAGTCCGCGCCGATGGACTGCATCGTCTGGATTGAGCTAAGTGTAAATGTCACCCCGATAAGGTGGAAAAACATGTAAAAGTAACAATGCGTGAAATTTTAAAATATACATCAAATTAAATAATAAAGTCTAAAAAATTAATTCTATAAAGCCTGAGCTTAAGTTGGACAATACATACCATACAATGTAATCAATTTTTATGCATAACTTGTGCCTGGGTAGGTGTGTTTGGGGTTTTTCTTAAAAGAGTTTCATAAAGTAAACACATAGAGTTTAAAGCGTCTTTTTAGAGAGCCATATCATTATTATTGATAATCTTATGTAAAAACAGTTGTAATGACGCGTTCAAAAATGATTGACCTATTTAGACCTTCATTAAAAAGATTACCGATATCTTTAAAACTCTCCTTTTTTATACAAAGGATTGTAAATAAATAAGATATCATGCTTATTTTTTTCCAGGATAAAGATGGGTGTGTTTGAAAGAAGATTTGTATACTTGATAAATGAATTTTTATGTGAACTTTTATCTTTGAATTCTTTCAGGTTCATGAAAATTGAAGAAGACTTATCTCAAAGAGATGTGGTGAAGAGATATAAATTATCACAAGATGCAAAATCTCCAGCTTTTGTATAGCTACAAAAGAAGATATACCGGTCTAGTCTTCCAAAATGTTTCTAGCTAAAAAATATTCTAACATACTCTAAAAACTTAAATCTTACAGAAGTCTTGGAATGCAAGTGGTATAAAAAATAGATAATCGCAATATTCTAGGGACAAGTTTTTTTGGGGGAAAAGATTAAACACGATGTAAAAAAATATATTTATTTCACATTCGTAGTTAGAATGAGATTAAATTCGGTATCGCATCATGATAATTTTGCAGGTTGAAGTGGAAAAGTCACGTTTTCTAATAGAAAAATGGTTTTTCAGTCTAGTTTGGATCATTTTTCTTTACAAAGCATAACGATGATGTTGGTTTGTATAATAGCGATTTTTCTAAGTTTTGCGCGTGCAGATACCATTTCGTCGCTCTTAACAGATGGAGAAAATAAGACTTCAACATTATTGGAGGTAGAAGACCAGGAATGGAACGACTTGAGCATCCTCCGACAGATGATAAACCAAGAGACCGTCATCCGCCTTGCTTTGGTCAAGAACGTCCATGCACTTGTTAGCGACGTTAACCTAATGAAGAAAAGTATTGCGGCAAGTGAAACAACAATATCAGGATTACAGCAGACGATTGAAGCTTTGAAAACTCTGGTATACTCTCTTCAAAAGGAAAATAGCGAACTTCAGAACAGTAGCATATTCAGCCAGACCAGAATGATGGAGTTTGAAACAAGAATACAGACATTAAATGAAAGTGTTTCTTCTTTACATGACAAATTAGACATCAATCAGATGGAATCAGACGAAAAAAGACAGGAAATGTTTAATAAAACCAACAGTGTCATTGCCGATATCAAAATAGAACTAAGATATCTTTCGGTTACCTTGTTCGACTGGAAAGAACATACGGATATGGAAACTGAGTCGAGAGATAATAAATACGGAGAACTTGAACATTATTTCAACTCTTCACTTAAAGAGTTGAAATCTGAAAATGTTCAAACCAAGAATGATTTAACTAATCTCACAGCAAAAGTTCAAAATGTAGAAGATTCTCAAAGTGAGGTGAAAGGAGAACTTACAGGTAAGTAGATGTACTTGTTATGTATATATTTAAAAGCATTTAAATGAAATGTTAACGTCAATGCGTTATAAAAGCAATAAAATGTTATTTTGATTCATTTTTGTCAGTGATGCTATAATTGTAACTTTATTCCTCATAAAACCCAAAAAATTGAAGGCATTTAAAATAAAATGTTTTTTATTTGTTACAACATTTTTGATACATTTCAAGTACTACATTTACTCGTACATGTATGTATTTGTAGATTTTTATTTGCTTATTTAGCTATAATTTAGGCTTTATGCAAGCTCCGAACTTGTAACTTGTAAATAAAAATGTAACACCAATTTTGCAAAATTTCTTGAATTTACTTATATGTTTGTTTATTTAAGAAAACCTAATGTAAAGCAAAATCATATGTTATTTATGTGTTAACTTTTTTAACGGGTTAGTCGGTCACATTATTTAGAATAAGAGGAAAATGATCATCGCAGGAGCTCATGGTTTAACCCTTGCCTTAATTCCTGTTTATTATTTCAACGAAAGGTCTGTCTCGAACGTAAACATAAAAAAGTTTTGTCAAAGGGTTTAGGGATTTGAACTTAGTAGAAGTAACGAAATCTTTTTAGAAGCCCTTTCAAGGTTAATCATTTTCACAAGCCAAGGGTTTAAGATCCACTGCGCTTCTCCACAGATTTCGAGCGGATCATAAACCCTTGGCTAGCAAAAATATAATTCACATGATTTGTGACTAAGCAAGTTGATATTTTAAAAATTTTGAACTATAGTCTGTCTTTCCTTTTACCGTGAAAAAACCCATTTTCGGTGCTGGTTTTATCACAAAATATTTCTCTGTTACGAATTATAATGATAAAACAGTAATTAAACCAGTGAGTTTGTAACAGGGGTCAGTGAAAATCGTTGATTACAATACAAATAAGAATATATTATTATTTGTATGAATTAAATTACGAATATTACATATTTTCAGAAAACCTTAATAGAACAGTCACCAAGTTTGAAACCCAGTTCAAAACGTCAGAGTATGAGCGTCTAAAACTTTCCTCTACCGTGTCATCCCTGGAAGTTGCTCATTTGAACTTGTCTATATCAAAATGTGGTAAGTTTGATTTAAATTTTTAAAGATTATTTATGTTCTTGTATTCGTTAAGCATATTTGTTGCAAGCTTATAAAAAATGATATTTTAAAGGGAATTTTATACTTAGACAGACTAAGTAAGTAATTGTGTATGTTTAATCTTTAGTAATGCTAAATATCAAAATCGTATATCAAAAATAATAAGCAAATTTCCAGTTCAAACCACGCGTTACAAATTTTGTATAGTGATCAAACACTATTTTCTTAATCCGTTGCATTTCCTAATTTTGTACGAAAGCAGATTTTTAAAAATTCCCCGCCCCCTATAATCATTCAACTTTTGATTTCATAAGCCAACAACATAAATGCAAATGATTTAATATTTTTTTTTTATAAATCTAGTAAACAGACAGGCAGGAAAAGTTGCTTTTAAATTAATAAAACATAACACTCAAAGAGCTTGATTTTTAAACCTTAATCTTTCCATTATCAACTGTCCATAATCTCGTTTTTATCCATTTGAATAGTTACAGACCGGGGTCTGTCATTTTCAGCAATGATATATCTTTTTCCTCGTATCCAGTTACTAGATTTCAGCTAATTAAAAAATTGTTATTTTTACTTCTTAGCCAATTTTTGTGCGATTTTTAACAGCTGCAAGATGCTATGATTACAAACCTTTCCTTCATCTGTCATCAACGATGATTTTGATTCACCTCAAATTAACAATTTACATTTCTTATTAAAATACATGTTTATGCACAAACCAATTAGTTAATGAATATCGAATTTTCTACAATCGAATCGAAAATTTCTACATATTTCATAACGCCTATGAAAATATGAACTTTTAAAAAACTACAACCGGTGTAACAAAGTAATGAATCCGTTAAAATAATGAAGTTATTTGTTTTTCAAGGACTCCAAAATGTACATTTGTTTTCTTTAGGTTGAATGCTTCATTTTTTTAAGAAATTGTCTGAAAAAGTTCATTTGAAGATTTTTTTTTTCAAAGTGCGTTGACTTGATCCCAAAATTAACGCACTTTGAAAAAATTTTTCAAAGTGCGTAATTTTTCAAAGTGCGTTGTAACATGTGCTGCATTGTAGAATTGATATTGAGAAGACAAATTACATGCAATAAGATTTTTTGAAAAGTCTATTCTCCCTCATCTTGTTGTATATGTTGATAAATATTTTTTTAAAAAGCGTGTAATTTATAATACTATTTGTTATATAGAATATCTATGTTGAAACGAATTTGTCGTCAAGATTGCAGCAATACATTATTTTTGATGCTCGGCGTAAGGAAGTGTCCATCGGCCTCTTGCAAAATTGATTTCATTAAAACAGATCATTGTATATTAGATAGAAATATGTATATGAAAATAAACAAATACATGTAGCTATATTATACATCACTTAACCTTGTTGTAGATGTATCAAAAAGAATAGGATTTACTGCTTCAGTAACGTCTGCTAGTGCTTCCTGGAATAGTGGTACTCTGGTGTTCCCTGTGGTCATCACAAACGTCGGGAACGGATACAGCCCAAGTACTGGGATATTTACCGCTCCTATAGCGGGGGAATATGTCTTTTTTGTCAATGTACAGAGTTACAGTACCAATGACATTTATACAGACGTCGTGTTGAATGGAGTAACTAAGGTCCGAACAGAAGCGTATAGTAGTGGAAGTAGTGATTATTACGATGCAGGACCTAACCTGGTGGTGTTAACTCTACAAAAGGGAGACAGAGTGTGGGTCAAACATTACTCTGGTAAAGGTTATCAAGGCAGTTTGATAACCACCTTTTCCGGGTTTCTCCTCTAATGTGATAATGAAATAATTGAAGTTTGATAAAGAATTCGTCACTAAATACTGGGATCTTCAACTAGTTTGCCATACATATGCGAGTATTTCGTATTATCTTTCATCTGCTGGTTAAAAACTAGTTTAATACAAAGATGATTTGATTTTCAAATGTACATATAAAAAGCGAACATCACTTTGAATACTTTTTGTTAAAAGATAAAAAAAACCAAACATATTGTCACATTGTTAAAATGAAATGTAATTTTTGTATTAATGAAATACAATTTTTAGAATTAATATGGTTACTAGTATATATAATCGGAACAGTACTACATGTGTATGTACAACACTCGTCGTATGAAACATTAAAACGCATGTTCATTCCAAACAAGTCGGACAAAAGGACTTGGTATGTTTATTGAAGTATATCAAAATTATGATGTAAAGCAATAATCACATAGTATGTGTGCAAGTAAGAGTGTTATATTAAAACAAAGCATTACTTCTCTTAGATTTAACTTTTTTTTTCATATTATTAAACTGATACTAAAGAATTTTCATTTATAAATTACTTTAAATTAACATGCTCTTTGTTTTAGATATTGAAATCGAAAATGTTATTTTCTGTAGTTTAATTATAATTATCATAAATAATCAGTCAGATTTTGTTGATAGTCTTGCTTTTCCACGAGGAATTTAACATTATAACGCAAGAGTTAAAAACCTATCCCATTTAACTTTTGGAATTAAATAAAAAAGCACTTGGCAAACAGTATTAGGTGGATTTAAAAAAAATAAAATTTTAAAACTTTCATTCTGGTAAGCACAATAGACAATCTTTCTAACGTGTATTTATCTGATAATTTTAATGAACATTAATGCATTATCTGAACGAAATTATGACTACATGATAGTATACCTAAATAATATTTAAATTAAGATTTTTATAATTATCACCAAGAGATCATCATCATTTAAAAAAAATCAAAAAACACACAAAAGACAAATTGTTTTCCATGTGTTTGAAAACAAGTTTATTCAACACCTTTACTGCAAAAAAAAGAAGCATGCCTATGAATTATAATATTAAGCATTTCATTATTAAAAGATGATCATACATAAAATTACACACTGAATGGGCATGATGTAAAGTGCTAATCAACATGAACAGCTATCAAATCTACAATAGAATTAAAAAAGAATTATAAGAGTTAAATTAAACATCGGTGTTTCTGTGCTTCAACTGTACCTCAAGCTTTCCATAACTTTTGTCTAAATTCAACTATCAGAAATTATCTGTACCATTCATAAAACATGAATCTAATTTGTTATTCGTGTGAATAATCAGTATTTCTTACATTCGTGTAGCTATATAGGACAAGTATATGTTGTCGAGGCAACTTCAAGAAGGTCACATAGCACTATTCATTGGACATAATTATCACAACAATTTATCATTTGTCGTATTCATAATCTGAATTCTATCATCTAGGGTCACATTACTCATACAATTACTGTAACTAAAAAATGAAAAATTCAACAAAAATGAAATCCTTCTTGCGTTTGGTATATGCCCTACTATATTAAATGAGTTTTGTTTGAGATCAAACGAAGGATTTAAACTTTTAAAAGACTGGATGCTACAAAAATATCTTCCCTTTAATTATTGCTCTATACATGTACATCCATGAGTTGAAACAGCAACTTGAAATACAAGTGTCTAAGGGAGGTTAGATAATGAGGTAGAAATTATATGCATGCTTACTATATATATGTGTACAATATAACTACTTGTAGCAATGATCTAAACGATTTAAAACTTGAATCTACTCTACCAAATCTGTCAATGGTTTGATATAATTCATTTTCTGGTTATTCTAGAAAAATTATTCAAAATTCAACTGGTGCCGGGACTAAGGCATTTTGCAAGCATGTTTATAGAAAAATATATATATATATTTCAGTCACAACATAAGTATATTCTGTAAAAGTACATACATGTACTAGTAAAAAAGAGAACATACTTGATTGATTACACCTTCTATCTTACAAAAAAAATGAAATCATAAAAAACATAATTTTTTTAAGCAATTAGCACCAGCAGGTATCATCTATTATCAGTGACCAAATTTCATATCTAAATGTTTTATTATGCTTTTGAATAAAAATTGATGCCCATTATTTATAAATGAGCAACTTAAAATTGCCGAATAGCTTGCTTTTTCTTGTCAAAGTTAAGGAACTTGATGTGAAATAGTTAATGAAACAGAGAGAAAAGATAAATTCTTTTAGATCAAACTTCGCACAGTATTGAGCAGAATATAACAAATATGCTTTTTTGTAATTTTAACTACTGAGTTCAAATAAATTACTGCAACACAATAAACCACCATTACTGATTAATAAGTATTCAATTAAAATCTTTAGCTTTGTGATTAGAAGGATATCCCATACATGTATCAATAGACAATACATCATAGCACTGCAATCAAATTGAAATAAAAAATTCAGAGGTGTTAACGAAATACTATTATTCTGAGTAATTATGTTTAATCTGTTTAAATTTCTTTTAGGCGAAACATTTTAATCTCTTGGTTCTCAGACCAATACGTCAGAATATTATATGGCAGGAAGGTATTTTTAATTTTATTATAAGAACTGAAAAGGTGAAATGACTCCATTTCCACATCTTAACTTAGAATAAAAAAAATTGAATTATTTCACATTTCAATACGGCAATAAAATTAATCATCGGCAGTATTTGACCTGATGTAGCAGCTAGTGCCTGAAAATTACCACTTTCATTTTTAATCTATTTCTTTAACTATTTCTTTATTTATTCTTTAAGGTAATCAATGAATTGATTCACACCAAAGCAACTTGCACCTCAAAAAATATACAGTTAGATAACTGAATATATAAAGGGTGTAATCACATTTCAAACATTTCATGTCAACTGTAGAATGCATAAAAATCAGAGTTTGGAGTGGAAATCTCAATGAGTTGGAAAACAATAGTTATGTCTTAGACATTCAATAAACAACACTTAAACTCATAGTGGCACAAGTGTACAGAAATGTGGTTCACATTTAAAAAATTCAGCTATCTTTGAGAAAATGAAAATAAAGATCGTTTTTAAGGAAGAACCCGATTAGATTTTTTTTCTTTCAAATTCATTAATTCAGTTCTTTATCACCTGTGTGTCAATCTTAATAAAACTTAAACTCGGTTTGTAGTTTCTCATTATGAAGCTACCTGGAAAGTTTTAAATCAATTCTATTAACCAAAATGAAAAAAAGGCTGGAAAACCAAGCTCGGATGGAATGACCAACAAAAGGAGAGCTATAATGACTATAGACCAATTCACACTTAAGAAAAGGTATGTTCCTTGGCCACCGTCTTTGGGGAAAACCACATAGATTCTGGGGGAAACCCCAAAGATTTCTCACAGGATGTCCAAATATTTGGTTGCATAAAGAAGGGGAAAATGGAATTTTCCCTTTTGACCTTTGGGTTGACCCCACAAAAGGAAATAACTTTTGCAAAGTGTGGATTGGACTATAGTACCCCTGGTTTTACCAGTAGGGGACTAATAAGCAATACCTGTATGTTAATATCTCTCAAGAAGAAAAGAAACATTTTGCTTAGCGTACAATATTTTACACAATGCAATAGTAAATTGATCTAGATTTTACAGATATCGATGTAATCTCGGATCAAACAATAGTTTAGATCTACGAAAAAATCTGTATACAGATGAAGGTACCATTCTAAACATGACAAAACAATCTTTGTTAACCATATGTGATAATATGCCTTTAATTGGCCAGCAAAGATGAACAAAAAGGAGAAAAAATCCTAGTGTGAGATTTTGACGCTAATAATGTAGCTTTTAAAACTGTGATGATAAACATCCAAGAATATCATGTTTGACACAATGAAAGCAGTAGCAGATGGGCATCAGACAAAAGTTAACCTTCACAGATACCGCAGACTAGTCAATGCCTCTCTTCTCTCACTGAATAAAGACACTTTACATGCCTGCTATCTTCTTAGTTCTAAGAGTTGTTTGATGTGTAATTATGTCAAAGATTCTCTTCAAGATGATAGCAGACGTCATTGTTCACATACACACATAATGGCATTTTTACCCTTGTATTTTGATGTCATTTTCAAACCCATTATCAAGAACAACAGATGATTCAGAAGAGGAAGAGATTCTTAATGTACATAGAGACATCACAGACACATCTGGTCCTCAATAGACGATGTCTTTGAACTAGACAGTTGAGAGCTGTTACCATTCATGTACTGGTTAACACCATCATCTATATCTTCATGTGGGAGGTCAGTTCTGAATCCCTGCAGGCCCTTGCTCCTCCCCACTACTAGCCTGGTTTGTTAAGTAGACAAAAAATTGAAAATTCAGCCTTTCAGTTCATAAGCACATAAGATTTATAAATATTACACACAGTAGATTGCAGCTTATATTTTTAAATATACAGCATTTTAGATGCTATAACAGTTTAAACTTCAATATGAAAGCGGTCATTACGAATTCTCTCATTTTATAAAAAAGGACTGTTATTTAAAAGCCTGATTTTTTTTAAAAGCAAATTCATGATGTGTTCCATCTTATTTATGTCGATAGAGTTGTTAAAGTTACTCCTATATGAATTCGATTTAAATTAAAAAGTGACATCATATCTGAAAGATGATGTAAAAATTACTATTTCATAGAAAAAAGATGCATAAGATATTTTATCAATTTACAGTTTTAGTAAATATAATCGTTAGACTTAATAAAAACAATCAGGTACAAAATTGACAATGTATATTAGAGATTTAATGAAACATACACAAGATAAAATCACTTTCCGATTCTGAATCCAGGCAAACTATTGTCCTACACGTCGTACTTTATTGTTGTAAAAAAGATTTAACAATCTAAATTGAGGGGAAAAAACAACAACAAATAATGAGTTTTAACTTTTTAATTTCCAACAGCAACAGAATATGAAAAAGATAATAGTCTTACCGATATGATAAACATTCCAAGATATCCTTTTTTCACGTATTCCTACGATGTACCATTTCTTAAAGGAACTTATTTAATTGGAAGGTTTTGAATTATCTTCGACAATTTTGTAGATTAGAATGGATAACCATGGAAAATGGTTATGTTCTTTCGATTAAACAACTATTTTAATGTATATCGAAATATTAAGCTAAGGTGCTAGAAGTGGCACTTGTGGAAAACTTGAATAACATGTGATTTTTTAACTGCCGTGAATTTTTACGACTTTATAGGCAAAACGACTGTTTTAATTAATTACTACGTGTTTGATTTTTTACTAACTTGAATATGCTTAAAAATCATATAATTATGTTTGATACATGTTCTTGACACAATTTTATTAGATATATCATTTTGCATGCAATTGTTTCAATAAGTTCATACATATTACAAAATAAAATTTTAAAGATTTAATGAGATGATTCAATTTAAAAAGATATTGCATAATATGATGAAATCAAGGTCATATCGTTTCATTTTGTATTGCGTTATACTTATTAATATTTTATTCATGGATACTTAATAAATGTTTTACCTATCATACTATAGAAAACAAAATCGCTTATATAGTTCATGATATTATCAAATATCAAATGATACAGTTTTAATTCATACCATATTATGTTGCATCATAAAATAAATCAACGTTTTTAAATAATATCATTTAACCTTAAATCATATGATGTATTGGTTAATTCGAAACAACTTTCATGCTACTATCTCAATGCTACATATTTAAATAAGAATTAACAATTCAACTCTGGTTTGTATTGGATTTAATCACACTTGATATTCGAAATGATCTTGCTCCGTATCTGAAGCTAATCTTTCAAGAATTAAGAATTATCGCTGAGTGATAAAAACATCTGTTGGAAAACAACTCTTCTATAAAACAAAATTAAACCAATTATGTTACTTTTTTGCTGAACTATTTACAAAAATAACAAGAAGCAAGAGATTATGAAAATAAGTTGTCTGAAAGATAAGATAATCGCACGCTTAAAGAAAAACCTATTTCAAAAATAACAGTTTAAAGAAACACGATACAATAAATCTTCAGTTTGGTATTTGTAATTAGAATCATTAAAATTTGGTTAAAATGGAATTCGGTATCCAAGATATGTTAATGAAGCAGTTCAAAGTGGAAACGTGATGTAAAATTTACGTGTATAAATAAACGATTTTTCGGTTTAGATTTGAGAAATTCTATTTTACAAATCTTAACAATGAGGTTGGTTTGTATATTAGCGATTTTTCTTTGTTCTGCAAGTGCCGATACCATTTCGTCGTTTTTAACAGATGGAGAAAACAAGACTTTAACATCATTAGAAGTCTAAGACCAGGAATGGAACGATTTGAGCATCCTACGATCTACGATCCATCGTCTCGCTTTGGTCAAGAACATCCATGCACTGGTTAATGATGTCACCCTTTTGAAACAAAGTCTCGCGACAAGTGAAACAAAAATATCAGAACTACAGCGGACAATAGTCTCTCTTCAACAGGATAATAGAGAACTTAAGAGCAACATCAGAATGAGTGAAGCCAATATAACAGAGCTGGAATTTAAATTACGAACAGTTAATGAGAACGTCAGTACTCTGAACGACAATTGAACGTCATTCTGAGAGATTCAGACGACAAAAGGCGAGAAGTGTTCAACAAAACGATTGGTGTTCTCGATGATATCAAAATAGAGGTACGCTATCTTTCGGTCACGCTGTTAGATTTCAAGGAAAGCATGGAGAATGAAAATGAATCAAGAGATAAAAAATACAAAGAACTAGAAAGGTATTTTAACAACTCATTTGAAGAATTAGAAGCGGGAAACGTCCAAAATGAACTCAAACTCACCAATAACACAGTGTTAATTCAAAATCTAGAAGATTCTCAATCGGAAATAAGAAGAACCTTTACAGGTATTTACATATACAGTTTATCGCAAGAGAATATGTGCTTGCACTGGTTAAAAAACAACATAGAGCCAACTTGAATTGTTTCAATTGTGTTCATTATGCTATAGCGCTTAAATGATAAGAATCCATGGGGAAGCAGAAGAAAAGTAGGCAGGAACGTTTAGGAAGAAAAAATATATAAAGTAAAAATATTTCAAGTTCGAAATTTGTTTTATATACATGTATTGGTTGTTGCCTATACAAACCTGTGGACAGACTTTTAAATTCTTAAAACATAACTTGTTTTATTTGACATGCCTGTACAATTATAAAGTTTTGCAAATGAGTTTCATTTACAAGAATAATCCCCCCCCCCCATAAATTCAATTTTAATAAATCCTTTAAAAAGTGTACTATGTATTGCTCTTAAATATAAACATTTGTCTTGTCGATGTTCATGATTATCATTTTTTCCCCCAGAAATCTTAAATAAAACAGTCGCTGACATTGAAACACAGTTAAAAACATCGGAGTATAAGCAGCTTATATTATTGTCTGCTGTGGCTTCGTTGGAAGTGGCCTACATGAACTTGTCAAAACACAAATGTGGTAAGAAGGTTTCATTCTATGCTAACAAATTACCGTATTTTGTGTATTTTGATATACATGTATTGTTTAAAAACCACACATCAACCAATTCAAAGAGTATTTTCGAAAAGCCTCGAAAGCATAATAACAAATGATGCTAAAACATAAAAATTAAAAATGTCGCAACAACAAATTCAAAGACGTAAGAACATGAAATTAAAAAGATATCACAAAGAGAGGAAACATGTTTATTGAACACATTTAATGAGTTTAGTGTGAAAAACTTGTAATTGGCGCGGAATTGAATCGCACCTGTTGTTAAATATATTTATTTTTTTATGAAAGTGATGAGATATTGCAAGCGAACTCGCATGCACGCACGCATGTACACATCAATAATTCCATTCCCTTTCAATGTTTTGTAACTAAACAACTTTTACCTGAATGACTGACCTTGATCTATGGAGAGGACTTTTTAAGATCGTGCCTGTTGTTCAATCTTTTTATGTTTTCTATTAAAGTAATGAGATTTTTCACTCCAACTCACATGCACACACGCACGCATGGATGCACACATCAATAACTCTCTGCCCATTTTGTCAGAGCCTTTTGTTCTACAGATTGTTATTATTTTTAAGTAATCAATACAGTGATTTTATTATTCGGAACCGTAAATCATTCATTCATAAACAAAATCAAAATGTTCCAATACATATGCTCATACATGTAGAAACAGGTGAAAGACTGTTGTAATAGGTTGACAGATTTCTTTTTTCAAAGAAGTGCCGTTCAATAATTTTAGACATATTTACTCAATACAAGCACAGAACCATATCATAATTTTAACATATCTATTTATCAGTTATTTATATTTAAAATTACAATTAGTATTTTTTTTCAAATTGTAGAAAAGAGAGGCAACCTTGCGTTTACAGCGGGTATATCATCAGGTAATGGTGGTTGGACAGGAAGCACTCTAGTGTTCCCCACAATAATATACAGTGAAGGAACAGGCTACAACCCCAGTACTGGTATCTTTACAGCGCCGACAGCGGGGACATATGTGTTCTATATCTCTGTTCAGTCCGCCTATCAAAAATTAATTAATTTCGACATAGTTTTGGATGGAAACAGCAAGGTCAGGGCCATGGCTTATTACGGTAGTGAGAGTAGCGTTGCCATTCGCCAAACAGGAACCAACATGGTTATCTTACATCTTCAGACCGGTGACAGCGTGTGGGTCAAACGAAATGAAGGGACCGGTTACCAAAGTAACAGTATTCCCATAACAACGTTTTCTGGATTTAAACTTTACTAATTCAAATGATTTATTTGAGATCTACAAAATGTATGTGTATTATTAACAGAAATTTGGTTGCTTCTTGTGTGGATTTCATTTTATTTTCTGATTTCAATTATGATTTCTGTCAATATCAAATCATCATCTACAAAATATGATTATATCAAACATTGTTTATTTCGACACAATTAATTGTTGTAATGTGTCAGAACCATATTCTATGAAAAAACATGAATGCTCAATTCTATTTATTCTTTTGAGAAAACGTAATCTATCAGAAAAAGTATGGACAAAACGGTCTTTCTGATGTCATTCTTGTTTTGATTGAGTTTGATTCGCTTCTTTTCCCCCAAAAGCATTTCAACACATTTTAATCATCCAATTTACTTGTAAGAAAAACGTGGATATTTATATCAATGAAATTGATAATAGCCCCTCTATTCACAAAATGAATGCAATAAATATTCTAGCAATTAAAATTGCAAATAACCAGCCAAACCTCAGGTTCTCCTTTTTTTTAAATTTTGACCGGGTCTTTCTTTCGAAACAACCCCCTGCCACCCAAACTTATTTCATATTTAGTGGTTAGTGCGCTAACCACTCGCTCCAGGAAAAGTGGGTTCCTCAGATATAGAGTTCAAACCCTGGCCGGATGGAAGTGACCGTCTCCCGACCATATTAAACCAAAACAGTGCATTACACCTATTATTAATAAAATCACTGCACAATCGGTATCTACTGCCTTAGATATCAGACGAAAGGGTAAAGGGGACGGAAGTTGGCAATATTTGCAGACAAATTGAATATTACGCCATAGTGCGTTATGATAATTTGTCTGCTCAACTGACGGCAGTTATTGACAAGACGATGTCAAAATTAAACATTTAAAGCTTATATTTATATTCCTTTGTTGATGAACTAAATTTATTTTATTAAAATAAATCAGTATAAATTGCAGATCACGGAGGATTAGAAAAAGCAAGAACAGCTGTTTCTAATACTGTTTAAAACTGGTTATCACATTAACTTTTGAAATGAGCATGAAAATCTTATCTATGAAAATTAACTCTTGAAATTTTGCTTTTAATAATAAAATCATTTTTATTGTTGAATAATTGTAGAACATGGTGTTTTAACAACATGTATAAAATATATGTTTAAACCAATAACATAGAAATCAATGTTTGGGAACTACTTATGTAAATTACAATTAAATTCATACGCAGTGATTAGAATATTGAAATATTGAATTTAGAGGCATTTAAAGATCACATCATTTAATGGAAAACAAAGTAAAATCTAAATATAAATACAAATATTTTGAAATATTTATACAAACACACTGCAAAGAAATCTCATTTGCAGAAATGTTACAACTACAGTCCTCACTTTAGCCTTTCGCCTCTTATTTACAAAACCTATATAGTGACATTGTGTACCTAATGTAATATTAGGTAGAGGGTACTAATCTTTTATAATTAGAAAAATATATATCGCCAGGTGCCTGTGATAGAAGCATATATACAGTAATAAAATAAGAAAATAACACTTGGCATTTTTTCTGAATACACATATGCACACCAGTATATAATGATGATGATGATGACCATATTTCTCACAAGATGTTTCTTTTCATATTTTGATTTTAATCCTTTTTGCTCTATTACTGTCCTTCATTACTGGCCGTAGTTCGCAAATATACAATTCATGCTCACCAGATTTCGAAGTTAAAGGAGCATTTACTTGTGATTGAAATATGCTCCCTTTTAGCAAATACTAATAGACATATTTTTAGCCAAGCGATTGAAGATATTTAAATCAAAATGCTTTGATTTACAGAAATTCATGTTAGATATGATTAGTCAACGGGAAACTGAGAGTTATCTTTCTTTGTGTAAATAGTCGTAATACGTAACACAAATATTTAACATTGAGTTTAATTTATTTCAATTTTTAAATTGTTCTGTTTTTGAACACACCGTAGGAAGAAGGGTCAGTGGAAAACAAACGTTGAGTTGTTTTTAACTTAATTTAGATTCACAATATATATAGTATTAAAATCTGATGTGAATTTTCACCCCCCCCCCCCCACACACACACACTATTAATGCATTTGATTTTATTCAAACTTTCCTTAGCGTTATGACTTATCAGTGGAATTGCGTAGAGACATATAACGTGTGATGAATTTTAGTTCTTTGATATAAATTATTTATTACCTACCCACAGCTATGGAAAGAGATTGGAACTATTTTCATCCTTTTAAAAGTTTCTTTTAAACAAAACAAAGAACTCTCTCATTATTCTTACAATTTTCAACTTAAAATAAATCATATGGCGAGATTTTAATGACTTCACAAAACACATTAATGAGAGAATAAAATTGTTATTAACGTCTTTTACTTTGATACGATGATTAAAATTGTTTTTCTCAAACTAGAATGATTAAATAAAAAGTGTCACTTGATCGCCGTCCGAATATAGATGGCAACATGACGAACGTAACATTTTCACTATATATATTTTTTCTAATCAATCATTAACATACACACTTTTTAAGTCAAAGGCAAAACAAAACACGCATTGGTTTGTAACTGTTAGGGAAAATGTGGGTTTGTTAAAGTCTCAAGAAAGTTAGACTTCACACTAAGCTTCATTAATTTGATTAATTTTTGCTAAGAGACATGGCTGAAAAAATTCTTATCTCATTTTCATAAACCTATAGGCTTCTTCAATTTATTTATTTCAATTATAAAAATTCTTAATATAATGCAAAGCAAATATCATGCCATGTATTTTGTAATGTCATATCTTAGTGTAGTGGATAAAATTAAAACTTCGACCAATATTAATGTATCATAATCACTATTGAACTTCACACAGTAAAGAACGGTTATAGCAAACACCCTTATAATGAATTGACGCTTACAGCGAAGTGAATTTCATTTCCCAAGTCTCTATTTCATGTTGTAAACTTGACGGATATAACGAATTACGCTTATAACGAAGTTAAATTAGCCGTCCCTGGGACTTCGTTATAAGCGTGTTTTACTGTATTTTATTCAAAGTCTTCCAATTTAAGTCTCTAAAATAATCAGTTTAGCTCACATGTAGGATCTTTCAGAAGTCACTATCGGCACCTTTAATTTGTTTGGTGGTACAATAAAATATGTCGATTAAGAAGCTAGAGCAGGGGATAATTTGAATAAGACCTAGAAATAAAAAATGCCATCGAGATTCGAACGATCACAGAGCTTACTTTTCAGCGAAATTATACAACTATTTAAAATAAGGAGCACAATTCTCATGAGGTTGGTTTGTATGTAAGCGATATGTAGCGATAATAATGATATGCAAACTATTGTGAATTTTCAAATGATAGAAAAATATCATTAAGCAGATTCTAAAAAATTTACCTTAGTAACTAATCAATTCATTTTGTTGTTGTTGCTGTTGTCCTTTATGACAGATAGTATACAGTATTTTGAGATAGTTTTAAAAAGATATTAGTCTAAATCATATCATAATACATGTACTTAATATGGGTTTGAAATGATCAAACATATCTTCAGCTCATGTAATATTGATTGAAGCTGCAATTTTGAAAAGAATGTTTTTATTATGACGTTTTCTGTGCTATGACAAAAAACAATTTTTAAATGATATTTTTAAGTCCACATATTTGTTAAGCAATAGCATTTTGTGCTGTTAAACAAAGATTGAATACATTTGATAAAGAAGGTAAGAATGTTTTTCACAATAGAAATGGTTGTGAATTGTGTTTTGCTTTTCAGATTTACTTTTAGAGTTTTCTTCACCTTTTACCTATTTTCAACAACGATACTAGAGCAACAGGTGTCAATTAATTTTCTTCTTTAACATTTACCTTTTAAAGATTGCCTTAAACGTTTTAGTTTATTGTAATGATAACTTCTATGAAAGTAAAACAATTTTTAAAAAATACATTTTCAAAATAATCACCAGTTTCAATAGTAGCATGTTTGAGATATTGATCTACCTATCTTTTTTTTTTGAATTTGAAAATTGATCATTTAATTAAAGCTGCTTGGTCCGATTTTTTTGTAATTACAGTATAAAAATGTTTTCCATACAAATCATTTATCTTAGAAAGTTATGGACTTTCTCCTATTTACACCTGCAGAATCAATCTCCTTTCAAAGTGAGAAATATTCAAAGTAAATAAAAATAATTACTCTTTGGGCAAACGAAAAAAACAACCCAAAATGCATCACGGGAATGTTTAGAAAAGGAAACCGCTTGGTTTCGTCCCCCGAATGATTGTGGTTATTCAACCCCCATGCTATGCATCGATTGTAAAGAAAGCAGACTTTGGAAATATTAGCGAACAAAACGTACACATGTTTATTTTTAATTTGTCTGATTATTTCAACCTTTATTTAAAGCGATGTCAAAGTCGTAATACAACCATACCCGTCTCGTCGTCAGGGGTGAAATTTAACATGAGGCGAAATAACGCGGTACCTTTTAATGTCGTTAGTTTTGTTAGCAAATTTTGTACGTATTTTTCTTCATTGAAATTTGGCATAATTGACGGGTAAAACTACTGCAATGTCTATTATTATACATATAATTAGCATTACCATCGTTTAAAAGCGTGCATAAAATTTGATATAAAATCGGACCAAGCAGCTTTAATCTGATATTTGATATCTTATATTTCATATCTTAGAAACGCTCCTAAATACTTTCTTGATAACTTGATAGTTGATATGATTTGCCATTTTTCTATCTCCTCTCCGTTGCCATTGCAACGGTAAACCTTAGTAACAAATATATAGCTTTTTTCTACATTTTACATCCATATTAGTATCGACCAGCGCCATTCGAGCTTGGGGCGATACCACCCGCTCGAGCTGATTCCGATGCTGAGATCAAAACAACCGTGATGTATAAACTCTTGGGTGTCGAGTTTTCATCTGCTTAATGATATTTATTCACCAATAAAAATGATCACCGTAAACTATAAAGATAGAATTTTAAGAAACAACAGAGAGATTGTTATAGCAGTCAGTGGATGTTATTTGCTTTCAGACAATTGAGAATAAAAAAGTATTTTAGGAATTGAATAAACAATAATACATAATTTCATATAACCTCACTAGAACAGTCAGTACCTTTGAAAAACAGTTTAAAACGTCAGAGTATGAACGTTTAAAACTGTTTTCTATTATGTTATCCTTGGAAGTTGCTCAGATGAACTTGACAGAATCAAAATGGGGTGAGTAAAACATAATTTTTACATTTTTATGCACTTTATTTTACGTGTACTAGTAAATAACTTTCCATCTTTATAAATGAATGATGTTTTTAAAAGGAATTTTATACAAAGTAAGACTAATGTTAAGTAAAATCAAACCAGTAACACATTTGATCCTCTTTTTGGAGCATTTAATGACTTAGGAACCTTTAACCTAAAAAACCTAGCCCGGTGAAAAAATAAATGAGTGCATTGTACCTTTTATTAGAGGAATTATTTTCTCCAAATATTCAAACGAAAAGATTTTCTTTTTAGAACTGATTTATATACACAGGATTTGATCACGCGACCAACCAAGTTCATATCCCGCTGAACTTTTTAACATGCTCCTTATTTCTTAAATGAAGGTTCCTAAAATTGTAATAATTATTACCATTACTCTGTCTTAGTAAATCAAACACATTCTTAAAGGTGGTTTGTATACTTTGGGTTCAACTCTCTCCGTGTTTTTTTTTTTTTTTTTGTTTTGGTTAGAAATGCACTGAAAAGGTTCATTTAAAGAACATAGACGCTGCATTGTAGAACTGATATCGATGTTGAGAATACAAAATAATAGGTTATAATTTGAAAATAGCTATTCTTCCTCATTTTGTTGTTAAGGCTGATAATGTTTTTGACAAAGTTATATGAATCAACATACCAGTGGTAATGTTGAGTAGCTAGCATTTTAACTTTTTGTAGATGTATCAAAAAGAACATGATTTACTGCTTCATTATCGACATACAGCAATTCCTGGGAAAGCGGTACTCTGGTGTTTCCTGTGGTTATCACAAACGTCGGAAACGGATACAATTCAAGTACTGGGATATTTAGACGTGCTGAATGGAGTAACTAAGGTCCGAACGATGACGTATAGTAATGCAGGTAATGAATATCACAAAGCAGGTCCTAACCTGGCAGTGTTGACTCTACAGAAAGAAGACAGAGTGTGGGTCAGACTTTACTCTTGTCAAGGTCATTATAGTGGCGGTCCAAAAACCACCTTTTCCAGATTCTCCTTTAATTTAATCATTGAATAATACGAGATGGGGTAAAGAATTATCTCACAGAATATTAGAATTTTTAATTAAATTGTCATACATGTGTGAGGAATTGGTTTAGCTGCTTTCTTTCATCTGGTGGTTTAAGAACTTTATTACTACTAATTGTTTTTAAAAAGTAAAACTGAAAAGCAAGCAGCACTTTGAATACTTTTTATTTGGTAATTAAAACATATTGTTTTATTGTTTAAAGGAAATGTATTTTTTTTTTTGCATTAATGGAACTTTTTTTAAAGAATTAATAACTACTGTTAAATTTTGAATTAATAAATGAATATATAGGGAACAGTACTACAAGTATAATAGTCATAAATGCTACATTAAAATTATTGTGCCTATTAATGTATGTTAACCTGACGTCTCAAACTTCCGAACAAATTAGACAATAGGACAGACTATGTAATACAATATACAAATTTATAATTTATAATATAAAGACATGATTAAACATTATGTGTGTAAAAAGGGGTGTTTCATTTAAAAGTTATCATTATTATATATCCTATAAAAATTATCAGATTGAACACCAATTGTTTTAGATTGATAAACTGATACAAAAAAATTTCACATTTATAAATTGCTACAAAATATTATGCTCTTTGTTTATGACACAAAAATCGGACATTTTAATTTTATGTAGTATATTTAATAATCATAAAATCTACAAAATTTTTAGCGAGGCACACCAACGCTTTTCCATGGGGTGTTTAAGAGTTCGAATCCTGTCAAAATGTAACTCTTGGGATTACCGTAAAAATGAACTCTTGGCAAACGGTAGATAAAGACGTATTTAGAATGGTAAGCATTATTTGTATCAGGGTTTGCGAGTTTTTCCTTTAATGCCATTTATTCATTTGTTCTTGATACACTACGGTTTTCTGTGGTGTGTTTATGATAGATAACTCTCTTTTTTCTGGTAGATCACACTTTATTTAAAATAAAACAAAGAGTAGCAAAGAATCAGAGTATTTATTACTTATAAATTCATGTACTTCATTAAAATTAATGATCATACAAGTTACTGTAATGTTTAAAAGCAACTATAAAAATTACACAAGAAAACTGATCGAATTTTTAAGTGCTCACACAGCCGCTTACGGCTTGAAATGAAATACGCAACTTTAAACATTCTAAACTCCGGTGTTTGTCAAAAGCCCTCAGACCGAATATCTTTTAGTTATAAAAGTGTATACTGTAGAGCTTGAGGAAAGTCTAACCCGAATACTTCACCAGTCCAGATTTTGTCCTCATCTTCCAGTATCATCGGATAAGCTTGTCTTACTTTGGTACCTTAAGCTCTTTGATAATAACTTCATGCGCGCGTTTAACACTTTGCGGAAAACGGCAAAGCAGTGGTCCTGTTCATCAAGAAAATTCATTGCGTGAACGTTTTCTTCTTGCATATGGCGCAGTAATCCGCACCCAATAAAACAGAGAGTACGAGGGTTGTTCGGAATTTATTGAAACATTTACTCTTATTTCCTTGGGAAAAAAGATAAATCCTTAAAATTTCACCAAAACGTACATCAGGATAGAGTTTATCAATGTAAAAAAATTATTGTCCATAGCATGATTGGATCATTCCTGGTAAGCTGACCAAATTGTCGTCGCCCAGTGACCCGGCGCAACAGCAAACTTACCGCAACGTCATTTTGACGCTTCTTATTGATCCTATGTTTTAAAAACCGAACAAACAAGGGAAAATTAGAATTCTTCATTTCTTATCTTTTGTTTACATTTCAAGATGTCAACATTCGCATATTCCCTCCATTCTTGATTTTGTGAAAAAAATCGGGTCATTTCTAACTGAAAGTCAAATTACTGTGAAATGCCTCCTAGAGTGATTCTGTGTACATATTTTAGAACTGTTTACATCAGTTAGTGTGTAAAAAGTACTTGATATTTAGTCACTTTGTCTGAATTCTAGCTAAACAATTAGTGAAAAAAGACGATAAACAGAAGTTCTTTATCCCTTGCCATCGTATAGTTTTTGTTAAAGCAGTTGGGTGGTATTAAAAGGTCTTTTTTCCGAAATTTCCATCAATTTGATGTTTATTCGCTGCCGCCGCCTTGATGTCAAATTCCTATATACTGTCGTTTTCAAATTCCTATTGCTTGGTAAATATATCAGTACCATATCCGTATTTCAACTCAAACACTCGTAAAACTTGATCAAAAGTTAGTCACAATAAATAGCAAAATGAACATATATAATCTGATTTCTTTTAGTATAAGATGTAATTTTGCGAATACTTAGATAGACGATGTTTTCGTTTTCTTATTCTCCGAGTTTATGCTTGCGCCGGGTACCCCGACCACCAATTTGTTAATCTACCGTTGTAAACAAAATATTAAATATTTTTTAAATATTACTTTCTTTAATTATTTGTTAAGGTTTCTTCAATGTTCATGCCAATTTTTACCATAATTCGTCACATAGAAATGAAAATATCCGTGTTGTCTCAATAATTTCCGAACAACCCTCGTAAGCGGGGGATACTCACTGTCATCCTGTTTACGTATCTTCAACACAAAGTGTTGAAACTAGTAATTCAGCATTTCTACGTTCATTTCATTCATTCAGGGTACATTTTCCCGCGATGAGCGCCATTTATTAAACATTTCAACAGACCATTTTGTATGTATCAGAGTATTGCAATTTGTCTGCTACTCATCATCTGACAAATCTTTCGCAAGGCTTTGATTCTGTAACTTGTTAACACAATTTAAAGGTTTTTATTTCCATGTTAACATAATTTCGTCCAAATTGATTCTTTCGGGAGAAAATCCCCAAGTTAAAATCTATCGTTCCAAAGTCTAGGATCTTCATCCAAGAGATACATACCAACAGACATATAAAAAAAAAAACCTGAAATAATCAGGTTTTCTAATTATCCTAAGGAATTTTCTACCCTAATATCAGTTTTCACTGTGTCTAATAATTGCGATATTGTAAACGTACAGCCGACGGTATTGTACACTATATCATGACTATGTGGTCACTTTCTCCCCACACCCAAACAAAAATTCTTAATCCCTGTCCTATAAGGCTGATCCCCAGACCCAGAGGCTATAAATTTCACAACTTGGTAGAATAATCATCAAAATCATGCATTTTATTTATTTTCCTCTACTTAAATCGAAAAGAAAATTATCTATATTAAGATTTAATACATTTTTACTTATATATCCTTTGTCCCGTTCTGGGGCCTGAACCCCGTGCCCCAGAGGCCATGACTTTTATAATTTAGGTAGAAAGCTTTATAAACATCATAATTATGCATTTTGTTTATCTTCCAGTCCTTCTAAATTTAAGAAGATATTCCAAGGTTTGATACATATTTTCTTATATACTAGTAGCTAAATTTGGCCCGCACCTCTGACCCAGCGGCAATCATTTTCAAAATTTTGGTAAAGGGCTTCATGAATACATTGTATCATAACCATGCATTTAATTTTGCCCATCTATATATAGGAGCATCATAGATTTTCTAAGATACCATACATTTTCACTATATATCCGTATTGACCGCTCCTCAGAGCCTAAACCCCTGACCCAGGGGTCATGAATTTCACAATTTTTGTAGAGGGCATCTTAAATATCATAACCATGCATTATGGTTTTTTAATATATATAGAAAATCAGGGACTCTGGTAACCTAAAAGCAAAAAATAAGCACATCTTTCTTTATACATGTATGTTTGTAAACAATTTTATTCAACGCCTTTACTGCAAAATATGGCATGCGTATTAATTATAATACTTAGCATTTAGCAAAATAATTTTTAAATAAGATTAAAAAAAGATCACATTATAGTTACAGTATCAATACACGAGAAAATGCATTTTCTATAATTTCGTTTTTTAGAGCTGATCATGAATAAAATTATACAATAAATGAGCATGTAGTAAAATGCCCATCAACATATTTCTCAATCAAATCTACATTAGTATTAGAAAAGAATTATGAAAGAGTTTATCAAAACATCGGTATATCTGTACCTCAACCGTACCTCAGATTTTGTAAACCTGTTTTCTGAATTTAACTAAAATAAGTTTATTAATGTCATTCATAAAACATGAATTTAAGAGTTTGTTATTTCTTTGAATAATCAGTATTCCCACATACATGTAGCTATGACAACTAGTATAGGTTGTCAAGGAAACATCCAGGAGGTCACAGAGCACTATTCATTCAAAACAATATATCATTGTATCGTATTCACCATCTGATTTTTGCTATCTAGGGTTACATAAATGATGCAATTGTTGTAACTAAAAATAATGAAAAATTCAACAAGAGTCAAATCCTTCATGCGTTTAGTAACTGCCCTCATATATAAGATAAGTTTTGTTTGATATCAAACAAAGGATTTAAACTTAAAAAAGACTGGATGCTTTTGAGTATAAAAATATCTCGCTAATAATAATAAATGAAATAAAACAGATGAATAATTTCAAAATGTTAGTAACGGAGATGCTGGATGTCAAAAATGTTTTTTTTTTAAATCTATTAAATTTAACTCTTGTTGCAGGCAGAATTGCCTTTCATTATAGGGGTAAATTTGGACACGATTTTCCTCTGCAACATTGCGTATGTTTTGGGGTGAATCTTAAAAATGTTCTGTTTTGACATCCTTACACATTGCAGGTTAAGATACTGATGTAAAAGGTTTATACGTATGTAATGTTATTTGATTAATTGGATAATGAATGATAAATATAATTCACATGTATTTTCAATGTTACGAAAACCAAGTTATTAATGGATTAATATTTATTACAAAACTCCTTTGATGGATTTGGAGAGGGATTCTAATTGAAATCAATTAAAATTAGTTTTTTATCATAGTAGGTAGCATCGTGTTTAAAATGGAGGGGGGGGGGGTAGGCATTTCGGATGGATCTACGAATTTTTTAAAGATGGAATTAGAAAAAATGAGGATCCCCCTTGCTATGTGCTTGTGTCTCAAAGTTAATACTTGATCAAACGCCTTAAGAGTCTAATAGAGATGTCCTTTGACCCATAAACATCTCTTTCAATCTCCTGTGACACAACAAAATGTCTTCTATGCAACTTCCACCCTAACGTGTGTATTGCAAAAAACTGTTGATTACACAGTATTGTTCTCCAAACAAAAACGTGATTAAGTAACTATAATAATCATCGGTTTTTATAAAGTAACTTTTAGTATTTATATAAATGATTGACCTGAGGTTTGTACATATTATCCGATATGTGTTTATGAGTTTTTGTTCTCAATTTAACACGGATCAACTTGACTTATCAATTTATCTTTTGTAATCTCCATAACATTTAAATTATTTTTGTAATTAATGCTTTTTTCAGTCGGCTGTTCACATCTTTTAACATAGTTGTCATATGCAAAAGAGTGATAAATTGAAAACAACTAACAACTTTATATGATTTGATTAATGAGATTTAAAAGTGAATTAATAGTACATGTACTTAGATACATGTATTTATATTGACAAGTAACTTTTAACAAATTACTCTTGCAGTATACGCAATTGGTATCAAAATTAATTGTTTTACATTCCATCTGCATGATTCAATATTGAAAATTAGAATTTGACTCGCACCAATTTTCAAAATAAAGTTAAAACATTTAAAAGCTAATCTACATGTCTAGAACTATAAGTTAAACATGAATATTTTACGAATATTTTAGTTGTATATTTCCGCAAAAGGATGGATTAAAAACCAATCATACAACGTAGTTTCTGTAAACAGAAATGTTGTCTTACATTAAGCTAATTGTAATGCTAGTGTACAGTTGTTTAACAGCAAATCAGAGCTACACGTACAAACTTGTAATAGCTACGCGTGCGATAAATAATATCGAGACATGGTAAAAAAAAACCCCTAAAATTCAACGAATGCATTGCTCCTTTAAATATATGCTAATTTTTGTCTGAAAGTTAACTCTTTAATTAGGTACATATTTTCACAACAAGAAACAACATTTTTTAAAGAAAATAAGAAACACTTCTCTTGATATTGTGATTCAATTTCGTGTTGAATTTTTGATCCAATGAGAATTTTCGTACATAGAAATTTCAGGATTTTAAAATTGATATCACAAGTATAAACTTATTCTAGTTTACTACCGTATAAAATCGAAATATTGAACCTCCAGATATATCTAATATACGTATTTTCCATCTACAATTAAAATATTGTACGCAGCGCTATTTGTTCTCTCGCTACCCAAAAACTGTACACTTCCGTTCCTACACTGTTAAATCTATAATATCTGTTTCGCAAGACTTGAGTGTCAGAAGTCTTTTAAAAGATTATTTTTAAAACACACGTCTTGCTTGCATTCACTGATTTTTACATTGCAAATTTTATAAGAAGAACTATACTTCTACGGTGGCTGTTTTCTTTTTGTTTACATATGTAATATTTTATATAGTGTATATTACAAATTTTAATCAGATTAAAGCTTTGAAAGAATATTTGATTTTGCACTAGCTGAATATCATTTACCGGGAAGGGTGTCATTACTAAATGAAGCTGTCTGAAAAATAAAAAAAAAGTTATAGTAAAAACCTTAAATATAAATAAAATAAATATTAGATTTTAAATATCTAACTTCAGATATAAAAAGTATTTTTATCAAGTATATTGCAGTCCTAGTATTACGCGATGTACCACTGCCTTTGCGTCTGTACAAATACTAGTTTTGTTCGAATGCATTAAGTTGTAATCATTCAGTAGGTTCACGTACACGCTTAGAAGTCGATGTGGTCTTATATTGTCAAACATTGTGTAAAGATGTCTACGAAGCGCTGTGTCTTATTTAACATGTGAGGTGGGAAAAAATGAAAAACTGATATTTTCAAAACAGTTCTGCCTCGGTTGCTCCGAAGAAGAGAAGTAGATATAAAAAGAAATAGCGTCAAAAGTTAGTGTAGTAAATGTAACACGGAATGCAAGGTTGGCAGATGAAAAGTGGACATGTCTGAGTAGCATAAGAGTAGGAAAAAATGGCCTCTGAATAGTGGAGAAAATAAAAAGATAGGAGGAGGAATTTTACTACCGGAGGCTTGCTTAAGACCAATCGACGAGAAAAAAAGTGCATTTGGGGAAACGTCAATTTCAAGAGTTGAAAACAGGGGTTTATGTCTTAGACTCAAGCACGGCCACAAAAGCATTATCATCATCTTCAAGCCACTTATCAATAATGTTTGCATTATATTTGCAATAGAAATAATGATGCACATTCCAGTTCATTAATATTTATGATTTCTTTATTTTGTTCTCCATACCGGTCAACATTTATTTCGAGGACAACATAAAGTCGAAAAAATACGAGTTCAAGAGTAAATTGGCAATAGATCATTTAGTAATACATAGTCCAAAGAGTTGTTTTTATCTCTAAATACCCTTTCCTTTACTAACGAGGTCGAAGTATATTTCTACCCTAAATATTTTGATGAAGTTTCTTGCATGAAATTTTACTATTATTTTATCTTTAAGATAGACATTTACCATTCCGATTTCCTTGGTGTCGTATTTAGAGTTATCAAATTTTACCATCATGTCCTATTTGTATTTGATAGAAATTATCCAAAAATGTATTTTTCGTTTTTTTTTTCACTTATAAAGTGTTTGTTTCACATGTTTATTTTGATGCCCTTGCAATCAGTTCTTCGGGGGAAAAAGTCAACTGCAGTCTTCAGTTTGCAAACGAGTCATCAGTAACCTTACCTTTTTTCTTCTGTCTTAACCGCCATTTTAGCATTTTACCTAATCAATGTCTTCAATTTTATAACATATAAATATTTCAAATGATGTTTATTTAAAGAAAATTTTAATTTTTCACCTACGACATCTAAAATAAAAACTCGTGCAAAGCCTGGCGCACTCGAGTTCTTGACCTACTATGTTTAACCAAAATTGAAGCTGTATCTATTTAAAGACTGGACGTAGACATGTTTTTAATTTGTGTTTTTCAAAAAATTATGACATATCTTAACGGAGGTGCGATCATCTTGTACATTTAAGAATCAAATGTAAACATTTCTTAAACTGGTTTGTTTCTGACCAAAACTGTTGTCAAGAGATAAAAACGCAATAAATATGAAATTTTACATGTTGTTTGGAAAGCAAATTACGCATACAAGAACTAAACTGCATTTTTTACAACATGGCTGCACATCCACAATAAAATAATCATAAGATTTGACAGTTTTGTGAAATAGTTTTGATGAGATCTTATGACAAATAAAATTTTCTTCATAAGACAGATCTTAGTCATAAGGTAGTTTTGCATAACAGGACCATTTTTATACCCTCTTAAAAACGAATAAAGGTGAAATAACACACCTGAAAAAAGTCAATCAAATTAACATTACATTATTTGATTATGAAAGATTTAATCAAACAAACTGTACATGTCAAATAAGCGAAAAATTTCTAGTTTAGGGATAAAAAATGAATACTGTGGTTTTATCAATATTCGTTGAATACCAATTTTCGTGGATTTCGTTATTAAGTTGATCCACGAAATTAAATGTTCATTGAAGTTCAATTTCAACTAACATTTTGTATTGATAGGATCAGTGGCCACGAAATTACGTATCCTTGAAACTGTGGTTTTCAGAAAATCCACGAAAATTGATACCCACGAAAATTAATGAAACCCCAGTATCTAAAAATATTTAATTCAGTAAGTAAAAGCAAAAGCATCTCGAACTCGGGATGTACGGATCACAAGCCCGACTCTTTATCCACTCGGCTATGGAGTAAGTGACATATTATCGTCGATAAAATCCTTTTATCCATAATTGATAATTTTCAAAGTAGACCATTACTGCATATAGCATTATTTCTCACTCATGAAATAATTAACCTCTATACGCTCAAAATTGAACCACCTGAGCCCTTCATCTTTGTACAGCAAAACATCACATAACAAATAGGTATGTTGCACTCTGCCACTTTTGTGACTTTATTGTTAACCAAATTTGGTTTGAAATAATCAGGAAAATGACAATAGATGATTATATAACAATAATTAATAAGTTCATAAAATTATGAATATTTAATTCTTTACCCATAATATTTTACAACTAAAATAATCCATAACTCCCATTACTGATGTAATCAATGATGTGATTGATTAGATAATTTATGACAAACATAATCCTTGTGGTCTGAAAGCGCCATGTACTTGATTAATTCTAATTAAATCAAGTTCAGACCCCAAGGAGGGAGGGAGAAAATTTTAAGTGGCAAAGTGCATTCCTATACCTTTAAAATGGACTAATATTTGCCAGGATATACATATGCCTTACAAACTTTAGTCCCATCAACATGCAAACACATACAAATACTATTCATGCATGGGTAAGGATATACATATGCCCCACCCAAAAAGATGTACAATGTAACCTAATACTTGTAATATATAGTAATCATAGGTAGGAACATACATATGTCTAACCCATTCAAAGCTTTGAATGAAAATAACAACTTATATTTCAAATTATTTTAACGCATTATAAGTTATCAAGAAATATACATATGTTCCTGAATAACAGTGTATATCCATAAGTTCACAGTCAGTCTTTGCTCTCTCTATACTAGATTAACTGGTCTAATATAACTTTTGAATGCATCTGATTTCCATCGACCTAACAGTCTAATTTTGCTGTCACTCATGCCAATGTCCGCACAGTGCGACGCCATGCCTATCCGGAAAGAATGGCTAGTAATGCGACTCATATCCAACTTTGCAAATGATAGACAGTTTTTTAATACCGCCGAAAGTTTACCCCTGGAAACTGGAATATTTGGTACATAACAAAAAAGTGGCCCATTTTGTACTCCTCTTAACTTAATGTAGTCTTCTAGGCATTGAACTGGACAATACTTTTTGTTACTTGCCGAGTGAATAGTGAGAAAAAATGGTTTGCCCATGTGATGTTTATATGTAACAAATTTGATAATTAAATGATCTTGCTGCCTGGAAATTTGATTAAACAGAATTAAATTTTTGTTAATTACCTTTTGACATGATGTTATTTCCCCAACTCTCAAGAATCCATAAAAGGCCAACAAAAACATTGCTTTAAACAAGGCCTTTTCAAATGCATTGGAAACTGTAACTGGTAAAAAGTCACAAATTTGATGCAAAATATTTTTTGTAATAGGTATTCTAACATCTTGTGAAGGTTTAAGTTTGCGTTTTGATAAGAGCAATTTTTGTATTAAAAAAGACGAGCATGGATCCCCAAAACTGTTGAGCTTATGGATGTAACTAATAGCTGAGAGATATGATGAAATAGTTGTTGCAGCATAGTCCTTTGAAAATAGGTAGGCAACATAATATACCAATATGTGTTGCTTCACTGGGAACTCAATAATTAACTCGTATTTCTCGGCAAAATCTTTAAAAACTGTCCAAGCATGAGAGTACGAAGCTAAAGAAGAATTAGTAAGGCTCGCATCCAATAGTCTTTGTATGTCACCTCTTAATTTGGAAAGGGCGGTAGTGGAGATATGTTGACTGGATTGCTGTCGGCCCAGGGTGCCAGTTGTAAAAACTGATTTACCTTTGAACGAGAAAGACAATCACATAGTAAATTTTCTTTTGAAGTCAAATGCTGAGCTTTAAAATAAATATTAAACTTCAAGCATATCAAAACCAGTTTTCGCAAAAGAAACATGATGTGCTTATCTTTTGCTGTTTGTTTATTAATGACATGAACCAGTGCTTGATTGTCTGTGTTAAACAAAATGCACTTATTAGCCATATATTTTGACCAGACATCAACAGCCAAAACTATTGGGTATAATTCTAAAACTGCTATGTTCTGATTTCGCCAACTGTCATTCCATTCTCCTTTGAACCACTGACTACCAAAAACCGCAGCATACCCCACAGCTCCAGATGCATCTGTATATAACCTTAGTTCAGTTGAACTTAAACATATATCTGGGAAAAACATTGAAGAACCATTAAAATTACTCAAGAAATCATACCAGACACTTAAATCCTCCTTAACTTGTTTCGTCATCCTAATTCTATAATACTGCTTTTTTTTTTCAACGGTCAGATCTATTAGCCTCCTTAAAAAGGCCCTGCCTGGCAACACTACATTACAAGCAAAATTCAATAAACCTATAATTGACTGCAGCTGCTTTAATGTTAATTTAGATTGTTCCATCGCAAACTGGATTTTGTTGACACACTTTACAATTTTTTCCTTTGGTAATCTGCATTCCATTTTTGTTGAATCCAATTCATAACCCAGGTAAGTTATAACTTGGTTAGGACCACATGTTTTTTCAAGTGAAATGGGAACCCCAATATCTGAACACATATTCAAGAAAGATTTAAGCTTGTATACACATTGAGTTGGCGATATATCCACAATGATAAAGTCATCCAAAACATGTGATATACATGGTATACCAAGTTTATTTTGTGCTATCCATTGTAGGGCTGTTGAGAATCGCTCAAATATTTTACAAGATGAACTTAGACCAAACTGCAAACATGTATCAAAGTAATATTTACTCTTCCACTTGAACCCAAGAAACTGATACTGAGATTGATGACTATTTATAATTCTAAATGCTGACTTAATGTCAGTTTTACAACAGAAAGCACCTTTTCCACACTTTTTTATGAAATGAATAGCATCTGAAATAGATGAGTATTGAACAAATGACTCATCAGATGGTATGCCATCATTAATTGATTGATTTTCTGGGTATGACAAATGATGAATCATTCTAAATTCACCTGGCTCTTTCTTTTCAACCAAACCCAGTGGTGAACACTGTAAATTGGAAAATGGTTTATTTTCAAAAGGTCCTTGAACTCTACCAGCCGAAATTTCTTTTTGTATTTTTTGATCAATAATTTCTGGTCTTGTAAGAGCCGAATTTAAATTTTTTGACTCTATTCCAGGACATTCTCCAACAAAGCCTAAATAAAAACCCTTTGAAAAACCCTGAACTAAAAAATTAGTTTCATCTTCATCATACCCTGATAACCAATGAGCAAGTCTATTTACCTTGATTGGTGTTGGGCCCTTGCTTGGATGTGCAAAATGATTTTGATTGGTTATATTGTTTCCCTGTATTTGTACTACCTGTTTGGTTTTGATACCTCTGCATGATCCGAAAGGGCTGCTTGGCTTGCTTTGTACATTGAATAAAAGGGTGTGACCCGCCGCAGTTATAACATCTGTGTTGGAAGCGACAAGAAAAGCCTGCTGAACAATTCTTACCTGAATGGTACTGGAAACAGACACCTCTTGGCATAGAGCTATATGACATATCTTTATGACTTTTGTTAGGTTTTGAAGATAGAGCTGTCGTCAGTCTGGCATTAACATATAACTTCATGTGTACATCACCCCATGAAACTTGTCCTTGGGCAACAAGCATCCTAAAATCGGTGTCGTAAGCTTTCCAATTGCCCTTGGCGTGTGCAATATCTCTGACAGATTCTAAATATTTAGCTAATTTAGCTTGTTGTTCTGGGTATTTAATACAATAAATTGCAGCAAATCTATTCCATGCTGTAAGCCAGTCATGCATGGATGAGAGAGTTACCTCGCTTTGGGAATCGTTCTCTACCTGGTGGATTGTAAGCTTGCCTGGACTGTCACCATCTTCGACCTGTATAGATAACTTACCTTTGTTTTGTTTGTTTTTCGACAAAAGGCTTGCAAATTCTATATATTGGTTTGACCAAATTTTTGATTTAGTTTGATCCGATACCCTTGCATCAATTGGTACTGCTGTACTAACAAAACCTGTCGGACACTTACCAGCGATTTTCTCAGTGTGATCCACAACTACCGCTTCAACTGAGTGTTGAATAGCGTTGTCCAGATGTCTAGATTCTCTTACCAACCCGTCATTATCATTGTTGTTAGATGCCCCTAGAGGATTTATACTAACACTCCCCTGAGAATTTGAAGCACTGTTGCTGTTAATGTTGTTTATCAGCGTTGTCAACTCGTCTCTAATTGTGGCCGTCACCCGCTGGGTCACCTGTGCTGTGATGGTTTCCAGTACATCGGGGGATAAAGCTGGCGAAACGGATAAAGCTGGCGAAACCACTTCCAAGTTCATTGATGTCCTGCGTTTCTTTTGTTTTGAGACTGTTGATGGTTTTGCGCGAGCTTGGCTTGTTCTTTTTGGTGGCATACTTATTCTTGATGACGATAACTAAAATTACAAATTCACTGATATTGGTTAGTAAACAATTGTCAACATCCGGTCTGAATAGATCGGAAAATATATGATTAAACATAAAAATTCCGGAATACTTAATTATTATTATTTTATTTTTTTTTTTTTTTTTTTTTTTTTTTAATGTGTAGTTTATTGAATATTAACTGACAAACCTAAGGAAAGCATAAATGAAAAGTAGATTTAAAAATAAAATTCACTAACAACGGATGCATATAAAATTGTTGTAAATAAATTGTAATGTAATAAAATAAACCTCGGGGAAAAAAAAATTAAATTTGTAAGGAAAACACAAATAAATTTGTGTTAAACACAAGTAAATTGTGTTTATTCCAATGCAATGAGATCTGCCTCAGGGAGGCAAAATTTTAAATTTGAAAAATCTCAGGAAAACACAAGTTCCAGTGCAATGAGATCCGCCTCAGGGAGGCAAAAATTAAATATGAAAAATCTCAGGAAAACACAAGTAAATTGTGATGATTCCATTGCAATGAGATCCGCCTCAGGGAGGCTAAAGAAATATGAAAAATCTCAGGAAAACACAAGTAAATTGTGTTGATTCCAGTGCAATGAGATCCGCCTCAGGGAGGCAAAAATTAAATATAAAAAATCTCAGGAAAACACAAGTAAATTGTGATGATTCCAGTGCAATGAGATCCGCCTCAGGGAGGCTAAAGAAATATGAAAAATCTCAGGAAAACACAAGTAAATTGTGTTGATTCCAGTGCAATGAGATCCGCCTCAGGGAGGCAAAAATTAAATATAAAAAATCTCAGGAAAACACAAGTAAATTGTGATGATTCCAGTGCAATGAGATCCGCCTCAGGGAGGCTAAAGAAATATGAAATATCTCTGGAAAACACCAATAAAATGGATGATTCCAGTGCAATGGGATCCGCCTCAGAGAGGCAAAAATTACACATGAAAATTATAATGAAAACACTGGTAAATTATGCTTATTCCAGTGCAATGAGATCTGCCTCAGTGAGGCAATAAAAATTTGAAAATTTACAGGAAAACACAAGTAAATTATGATAAAACTATGTGATGGATATCAAATACGGGATTCCATTCCTTGCTTATTACAAGAAATAAAATAATACTAAATATGTATGTAGATCTACATATATAACGTTATAGATATATATATGATTACTTTGAAATTACAAGAGATAATCGCCCGAAACTTTAACGCATTCTAGACAAAATAAGTCCGCGCAAACTTCTATAGAGATGAACGTTGCCTTGTTTATTGAGGTGGACGCCGTCAAAAAGAAATTTATGGTCACACGCCTTGAACTTGGGCGAAGGGAAGAGGTCATTATGCTCCCAGAATGAAGCGAATTCAAATCTGTGCAGAGAAGATTTGAGAAGGATATTTACTTCATCCACAGTACTGTTGTAATCAAAACATTGCTTAAATCGTGGCAACAATTTACACACATGGATCTGAGTGACTCCAAATCTATAGTGCAGTACCGATACAAGAGATTCAATATTTGCTGCCAATTCTTCGGAAGACGTCGCACGTCGAACATCATTGCCCCCAACAATTAGAATTATGTTGCGAGGTTTTACTTTTTCAATGAAACTCGCATCCTCGCGGAGAATGCCCGAAATAGTGCGACCTCCCACTCCTCTATAAAATATCGTATGATTTGCTCTTAGACCAAGATCCTCACAGTACCTAACATCCTCATTACTTACTAGGAATTGTTGAAAGCGGCGTACAATAGAATGACCCAATATAAGTACTTTATTGGGCTCCATCAGTAAAATAAAACAAAATATAAACCTTACCGCTTTATAGATCGCTTTGAAAATTTTCAATGCTTAGCTATCGGCGTCCTGAGAGAAGTGAGAACCCACGCTATTAAAATGACGCTCCCAAGATTTTACCGCGGAATAAATTCATTGGTTACCTCCGGCGACGTTGATTTTGTGTCCATATATGAAGATGCTGAATAACTTTTACAATACCGCAGGAAAGATAACTCTCGCGAACTTAACAGAAATCATCAATATGCATAAAATATTTTAAGAAATCTTAAAAATCATTTAATATAACGAAATGTCGTATCGATCAGAGGTCAGCCATTTTGTGATGATGTGTTATTCCACCTTAAAATAACATTTTTAAAATTCAATAAGAATGGGTCGAATGTACTTTTCAAAGATAAATTTCGTTTATGTTACGAGGATATTGATGGGTGTGTCATTGAATACCTACATTTAAGACAAGTAAGTTTTGTTTTGAAAACATTTAAATATTATGATTTACACTCATTTATCAAAATCAAGAAAACAGCCATGCAGTTGTATCGGTTTTCGTGCAGATAACATTAAATTATCTTCAGATTCAGACGAAACGATGATAACAGTATTTTCCAGAAACACATCAGTATATCTTTTGTACTCTTGTTTACATTTTGACGTCATTTTATTATTTATCAGGAGAAAATTCAAACAAGTAGACATTTCATTAAATGTTGTGATTTAATGAATTAACAAAGACTGCCTTCTTAAAAGATATATATGTCAAGGTTTGAGATACACGAACCAGTTTAGTTTAGACGTAATTCTTTATGATACAAGTCAAGGTTGCAGTAATATGTGGACACGTGACACTGTCTTATAAATATTTGATTACTCAGTTTACTGTCGGTTATTCTACAATATAAATCCTTAAAATGAGGTTCGTTTGTATGTTAGCCATTTTTCTACGTTTTACAAGTGCCAATACCACTTCATCGTTAACAGATGGAGAAAATAAGACTTCAACATCATTGGAATTCAAAGACCATGAATGGAACGACTTGAGCATCCTACGACAGATGGTGAACCAAGAGACGGTTATCCGCCTCGCTTTGGTCAAGAACGTCCATGCACTTGTTAGCGACGTTAGCCTAATGAAGAAAATTTTTGCGGCAAGTGAAACAACAATATCAGGATTACAGCAGACGATTGAAGCCTTGAGCACTCTGGTATACTCTCTTCAAAATGAAAACAGCGAACTTAAGAACAGTAGCATAATCAGCCAGACCAGAATGATGGAGTTTGAAACAAGAACACAGACATTAAATGAAAGTGTTTCTTCTCTACATGACAAGTTAGACATCAATCAGATGGAATCAGACGAAAAAAGACGGGAAATGTTCAACAAAACCAACAGTGTCATTGGCGATATGAAAATAGTGCTAAGATATCTCTCGGTTACCTTGTTTGACTTCAAGGAACACACAGATTTGGAAACTGAGTCGAGAGACAAAAAATATGAAAATCTTGAACATCATTTCAATACCTCAGTTAATGAGTTAAAAACTGAAACCTTTAAAATCAAGAGCGGATTAAGTAATATCACAGCACAAATTCAAAGTGTAGAAGATTCTCAAACGGAGATGAAAAGAGAACTTACAGGTAAGTAGATGTACTTCTTGAATGTATATACTTGATAGCATTCCAATAAAAAAGTGGCGTCTAGAATGCGTTATAAGATCAATTAAAAGCTTAGTCTTAGTAAATGCTGTCAGTAATAACATAGTATATTTTTTTTTGAAATTTAATTAAAAAAAACTAAGGCATTTGAAATGAAAATGATTTTTTGTTGCAACAATGTTGATATATTTTAAGTAAAACATTTACTTGTACCTATTTTCGTTCGTATTTATGCGCCATAAAAGCGAGGAGGGCGTCCAATATTCAATTCTCTGCGAGCTCTGAACTTTTTACTTGTTCATAAAAACGTAACACCGATATTTCAAATTTCTTAGATATACTTACTTATTTGTCAATTCATAAAACTTTAATGTGCCAAAAAAATGTGTAAACCTTCTTGCGGGTCAATAAGTCACATTGATTATTAGAAAAAAAGGCACGAGCTTGTGAAATGTCTGTCTCAAACGTTAATATATCTTTAAAAAGCAATGTCAAATTATCTAAGGATTTAAACTTAAGTATCCTCGACACCCCGTCGACTATTTTTTATGACAATACGTCACAACATGGCGATTTTAACCCATTTTGAAACAATTTATGTATCGCCAATTATTGGTGTCCACCTCTGTAGTGCAATGGATGGAACTCCGCTCTATTGACCCACAGGTTCGAATACTGTAGCGGTAACATTTTAAAAGTTTGTTTTTTTTTTTTTTTTTTTTTTTTTTTTTTTACCAAAAATTAAAAATTGATTTTTCTGTTATTTTCAAGTCAAACACATGCTAGAAATCCATATCTTTAGTAATTTTAAAGTTCGGGCCTCTATGCAGAACTTTTCTCAGAGGTGTGGAGGATATTAATGGCGAAGAGATGAAATCTTTAAAGAAGCCCTTCCCGGTTTCACTATTTTACTGGGCAAAAGTTTACAGTCCAATATTACATATTTTCAGAAACCCTTAATAGAACAGTAACCAAGTTTGAAACACAGTTTCAAACATCAGAGTATGAGCGTCTAAAACTTTCCTCCTCTGTGTCATCTCTGGAAGTTGCCCAGATGAACATGTCAAAATCAAGATGTGGTAAGTTAGAATAATATTTTAGATTGTTTATGCACTTGAAGTTATCTAAATATCTCTGTTACATGCTTTGAAATAAATGAAATTTTTAAAGGGAATTTTATATCAAGACAGTTTGATGTAAAATATTTACATCTACTGAGAATAATTCCCTCTGTTTCTTACGGAAAATTATAGTTAAATCATAGCATTATAGAAACAGACAGACTGAAATCTGCACACCCGTTTATCGATTGGTTGAAACCTACAGCGACCTAACGAAAAATCACAGACTGCACGAAATAATTATGGTGATGTCATACTCAAATTCCCATAGGAGACGATTTGGCAATTTCTTTAAGTTAACGTGCTTATGTACATTAACAGTAATTTATTGAATTTTTCTTACTTTTTACAATCAGTTTATTGATTTGTTAAAAGAAAGACATAAATAAAAACAATAAAATGCTTTCTTTGATTATTGATGCGGGTTATAAAGGTAGCGATCATTGCAAAGATTTTTTTACATAACCTGCTAACACTGTTTTTATTTTTTTCTGCAATGTATCCACCTTCATATTCAGCAGGAATTAATCACCAAGGAAACCATTTTATTGTTTAAATAAAAGAAAACCTTTTTAAAATGTCAAAATCTTAATTAACGATCATAATTAAATGAGGTGATAACCCTTTTAAAAAACTAGATGTCCTTCTTTTTAGCTCACCTGAGCTGAAAGCTCAAGTGAGCTATTCTGATCACATTTTGTCCGTCGTCCGTCTGTCCGTCCGTCCGTCCGTCTGTAAACTTTTTACATTTTGAACTTCTTCTCTAAAACCGCTAATCCAATTTCAACCAAATTTGGCACAAATTATCCTTATGGGAGGGCGAATATAAATTGCAGATGAAAAAGTCCGATCTGTATTCAAAGCGGAGAAAACCTTGAAACTGTAGAAAAAGGGGGTGCATTTTTAAAAATCTTCTTCTCAAGAACTACCGAGGCAAATTCAACGTAGTTTAGCATAAATTATCCTTATGGGAAGGAAAATATAAATTGCAAAAGTGCTAATTTTGTTTCAAACTTGAGTTATTACGAAAATAATAATAAAGGAAAGGCGTGTTTCAGCTTCGTGTTCGGCATCCGGTAAAATGGGTAGGCAAGACTTGGTCTGGGCAAAACAAAAGATTGGCAGTTATTAATCTGCCAATCTCATTAAAATTTCAGGATATTTGATGGACCAGTATATTTGTATTCGCTGTAAATATTGTGCAAAATAATGCGTATTTGGAATTGACGATTGTCGATCTGTCACGGCTTTTATTTTGCCACGGCCCGGGTTTGCATACCCATTTTACCAAGACTCGTATTCCATACTTCTAAAGCGAGGTTCTTTGTTGAAAGCAGCCATGACATTATACGAAAAAGGGTCGATCTGACTCTGATGAATTTGCTTGTTGTGCAACAGTTTGCGTATGAAGGGAAATTTTTGAAACATGCAAAATATATTGGTGCCGATTTTGTGAAGTAAATGAGGCTAAATATTTCAATGCGTTGACAGTTTTCACACATGACGTTGGTGTTAGCTTGTTCTGATTTTCGTTTTCATTATTTATGCTTTGTAACCTGGGAACTATCGTCTGTATTTCGTGATTTTTACGTATCAAATCAAACAGAGACTTCGGTAAATCAAACAGTTAACTGTTTACCTGCGCAAATTAAGCAAAATCTGATGTATAAAAAAAGTACTGAAATACAATTCATTCTATCGGTAATTCGGCAGTATCTTTTGCGTAATGGTAGATTAATGCAATAGGTTTTGTTGAGATGCTCGGCATTTTCTCGAGTTTATTCATTTTAAATAGAGTTTGATATCGCTGACGGAAATATGTAGGTATATACATGTATATATATGATTCATTTCGAAAAAATAAATTGTGTTCCTTATTTGTTATAGTGCATGTTTCTTGTGTTTAATTGTTTACAATTTCTATTTACTAACCATATTTGAGTGTTAAGCTTCGAATTATAAGCAAGATACAGAGATTTGCTCACAATTCTATGTTTGTATACAGATCTTAAATACTAAAGATTAAAAAGGTAAAAAGTTTGTCAATATTTATTAAGAAAATTTTCATAGTCTGTTCTTCCAGAAACCAACTTTAACGACTAATTGTATTGTAAACTTAACCTTTTTTCGTCATTATTACTCCTACTGTATATGTGATCCTGGACTGTGTTTATGAACATTTGTATAAACTGATTTTGAACCTCAAATACCAGTGAACTGGTCTTGAGTGAATAAAAGAATTGAAAATCTTTTTTTTTTTCATTTTAAATACTTAATAGGAAATACCAAGTTAAAAATCTTAAGCTGAATGTAATAAACTCATGTGAACAAAATATGACTCAAACTTAGGCGAACTGTGAGCTCTGTATCTTGCTTATAATTCTACGATTGACGCTGAAATTTTGGTTGAACATTAGAAATTCAATATGAATTAAAGTATGTTAAATACTTGTAAAAACAAAATAAAAGAATGATATTCTGTAAATACCTACTCTCTGGGGCCCCCTCTTTATACAATAAATAATGTGAAATTTACATCAATTTTGATAGTTTTTCAAACACGAGTAAATAAAAACGACATCTTTAAAACAGTTTCCATAGTTCTGACACATTTCTGTTGCGGGGATAAAGTAATTATCGCTATTCTTAAGAAAATATCACAGCGGAAAATTATCCTGGTTTGTACGCGAGGTAAATAACAGTCATTTAATTATAATGGAGAAGACAAATTAAATTTTTGAATGTTTTAAATTTGCGGAATTGAGCACATTGAGGTACAATTTTCTTCTTCACATCTATACATGTAGTATTTTTTAAATAAAATACAATAACTATTATATATTTTTTTTAAATACAATAACTAGTAAGTAGTTGATGAAAAAAATGTACCTATATGCTCTCATATATTTTGATCGCTTTACAAAGGGGGGGGGGGCAAAACGAATATATTTAGGGAATTGGAAGTTAACAACTTAACAGTGTACACCTACCAAATGTTTAGTTTTATATCTTGCGTAGGATTTTCTTATTCTGGTAAAAAATAGTATCTCATGAAGGTACAATGTCAAAGATTACGTGTATGCAAAAATAAGTGTAAAATTCGAATACTTGACAATATTTATTTTTTGTTATTCTACCGAGGGACCATATGCCACAATATCTTTTGAACGCCCATTGTTGCTCAGGTGAGCGATGTGGCCCCATGGGCCTCTTGTTTTTTTTTAGGTGGCAAAAAAAATGATACGTTTTCCTTAGCGAAGTCGTTAATTTGCACAGAAGGTTTTGAACAGTATGGAATTAAATAAAATCATTGGACAAATACTCACATACCGTGTAACGCAAAGTAATAGATCTTTCACACTGTTTAATATAAAAATAGCATATTAAGAATAATAAGCAAATTCACATTTAAATTCAGTTAAATTCGCTTAAGAAAATTGCATAAATTTGATTTGTTACATGCAGCTCGAATAATGGTAGTAAAACATTTCTATCGAACTCGTTGAGTTTTCTCATTTTGTATGAATGCATCGTGACAGCGCAATTTGAAAAAATACACACTGTGTTATTTAATTTGAAAAAAAAATCAGTATCATCAACTTTTCTAGAACGTAGATATAGATAACCCGATATAAATAACCAACCAGCTGTTATTTTATGATCTTTGAAGCATTGTGGCAGATTGTTGAATAAACAATGTCCATTGGTCATATAAAAATAACCTTTTTGTTACATACATAGGTAATTGTTTTTTGAATAAAATATATTTCAAAGAAAATAAGAAAGAAATGTAGCTATATGATGTAATTATTCATCATTCAACATTTGAACATTTTTGTAGATGTATCAACAAGAATAGGTTTTACTGCTACAGTATCATCTTCAAGTAGTACCTGGAACAGCGGTACTCTGGTATTTGATGTGGTCATCACAAACGTCGGGAACGGATACAACCCAAGTACCGGGATATTCACCGCTCCCACAGCGGGGGAATATGTCTTCTTCGTCAATGTACAGAGTTACGGTACCCAATCCATTTATGTAGACATCGTGCTGAATGGAGTAAGTAAGGTCCGAACAATGGCGTATAGTAGTGGAAGTAGTGATTATCACGATGCAGGACCTAACCTGGTGGTGTTAACTCTACAGAAGGGAGACAGAGTGTGGGTTAAACGTCACGCTGGTACAGGTTATTATATTGAAGGTCCTATAACCACGTTTTCCGGATTTCTTCTCTAATATGTTCATTAAAAAGGTAGATAAAGAGTTATCCCAGTGAATATTGAGATATTCAACCAATTTGCCATACATTGTGTGAATAGTTCGCATAAGCTTTTATCTGGTGGTTAAAAATTACTTTAATACGAACATGATTTAAATTTAAAAGGTACATTTATAAAGCGAATATCACTTTGAATACTTTTTATTATGTTATTAAAACACAGTGTCAAATCGCTTAAATGAAATATAATTTTTGTATTTATGTAATACAATTTTTAAACCTAATATTTAGAACTAGTTATACATAATTAGAACAGTACTACTTGATGATGATAACTCTGTATTACCTCAAGAAATATTTATGTGTCACTGTATGTTTCAGAGTATATGTATTAATGAACAAGAAATAATTGATATATTATCATTCTTTCCTGTAAACAAAGCCATAGGTGCACACCTTATTTGTCATAAAATGTTGAAAGCTACTAAATTTACCATTGTTAAACCAATATTTCTATTGTTTAACCGCTCACTTACAGAATCTGTTTTTCCTATTATGTGGAAACAAGCTAACGTTACTCCACTCTTCAAAAAAGACGACCCTTCTGTTTTTTCCAACTTAGTATAGACAAGTTTCGTTTTTAAGTTGTATTGGTAAAGTCATTGCCAGAACGTGTTGTATTTAAGCATTTATATAACTTTATTCACAGTAATAATATGTTTTAAATACCAAGCCGGATTTTTACAAGGTCATTCTACTGTTTTTCAATTATTAGAAACATATGATCATATTGTTTGGAGAATTGTTGAAGGGAAATCATATTACATGGTGTTTCCTGATTTGATTGGCACAAAGGACTTTTATATAGATTAAAAATACTAGTATATGGTATTGGTAGAAAGGTGTATATTTGGTTGAAAAACTACTAAGCGAATCGGACACAACGAGTTATGTATAAAAATATATTTTCTTCTACTGCACCAATTCATGCCGGTGTAACTCAAGGCTCCGTACTTAGAGCACTACTATTTCTAATTCATGTAAATGCTGTAACAAGATTTTGTATATTGTTTACTGATGATAACTGTTTGCAGTATTCAACAGAATGTGTCAAACCTATTCAAAATTGTTTAAATCATAATAAATTTACATTCAGTGTATATTTCTCCTTATGTTTGCATTGGAAATCTGAAACGTTTAATTTCCTATGAATACACTTTGGTAATCCATGCGCCATGAGCACAGATACAAATGTCTTCAAGTGTTGTGAGTATATTTATTTTTGTAAGATTAAATGAAACTTTCAATCTTACATAACCAATTTGATACATGTATTTACTTTTGAAAAACAATCATATATATATATATATATATATATATATATATATATATATATATATATATATATATATATATATATATATATATATATATATATATATATATATATATATATATATATATATTCCTAAATAAAAAAGATTTTTCTCCATAAAGTTCCTGGCACTAAATGTTTTGTCGCGAAAGCTAACTAAATAAAATGTTAATATGGCTGTTCCATGTATGTTTCATATCCCTGACTAAGAGCGAAATTAATGGCTTTATAGCAGAGATACACAATATATTTCATACAAATAGACATCAGTATGAAAATATAAATATAAGCATTGAATGGTTATTTTTGGATTAGATTCCTTACCTCGGGATACCAGAGTTTCGAGTTCGTTATCCTTATTTAAAAACAAATTTTCTAAATTTCTAACAGTAGCTTCACCTTATTTCAGTTATGAGAAAAGACGTACTAATATTTTACACACAAGACTCGATCAAAGTTGTGCGCTAAACATAAATCTTTATAGATGCAATATTTTATCAGGCCCTCTTTGCTAATGTGGAGAGATTGAAGACTCACATCACTTCTTTTCTATTGTTCTAAGTATGCTACTGTTAGGGAAGAATTTTTAAATAAATTTCTTTAATTTTGGCAAAAATCGTATTCTTGACTCTCGTTCCTTACTTTGGGGAGACGACTCACTTAGAGTGGATGAAAATAAAAACCTTTTTTTAAACGTTCAAATTTATATTCAAGGTACTGGCAGATTTGAATAATCACAAATCACAAAAGTATTTTTGTTGATAACATCTTGCTTATATATCTTTATTCATCTTATTCACCTTTGCATACATGTTATACTTATATTAAATAACATTAACTTTTACTATCAAATATCTAAGTATTAGTGTAATTTATTATTATAAAAGTACAAACTGAGACGTATCTGCAATCATATTGTATTTGTTGTTCATCATGTAGGGAGAGAGCGAATTAAGTTTTTATTACATGTGCCCAATCCCATTGTAATATATAATGCAATAAAATATGTGCAAATCAACAGGATTACATGTGTTTGTACAACGGCCGTCGTATGATACAATAAGAATTTTGTAGCTTCTAAATGCATGTTCATTACAAACAAGTCAGACAAGGACTTGGTTTGCTTATTGCATCGTATGTGTGCAAGTAAGAGTGTTTAATTGAACACCAAAAAAAGTCCTCTTAGGTTGAACATTGTTTTTAAATTATTAAACTGATGTAATTTATAATCTACTTTAACGTATCATGCTCTTTGGTTTACATATTGATGTCGGAAGTTATAATTTTCTGTAGTATATTGTATATTTTTACACAAGACAAGCCCTGTCCTTCCGTGGGGTTGTTAACATTATAACGCAAGAATAAACAAATCCTATCCCATTTAAACACTTAACAAACTGTATAAAATGAATTTAAAAACGGTTTATTTCATTATGGTAAACACAACAGACAAACTTTCTAGCGTGCATTAATCTGTATACTTTCATAAACATTAGCGCAGTATATTAATGAAATTGGGACTAAATTATACCAAAATAATATTTTAATTAAGATAATGAAGGTCACATTTATACCCAAATACTATCCTCATTTATTAAATATTTATAAAAAAAATTCCAAAACACAAAAATAAGCAAATCATTTTTTATCTGTTTGAAAACAAGTTTATTCAACATCTTTACTGCAAAAAAGGCATGCTTATGAATTATTATACTAAGCATTTAGCATAATTATTCAAAATAGATAAGATAATAGATACAGTATTGATACACTAGAAAATTCATTTTCTGTAATTTTTGTTAAAAGATGATCATACAAAATATTTTACATTGAATGAGCAGGAATATAAAATGCCAATCAACATTTATAGCTATCAAATCTACATAAGAATTATAAAAGAATTATAAGAGTTAAATTAAATATCGGTGTTTATGTATCTCAACCTCAAGCTTTGCATATGGTTGTCTGAATTCAACTATTAAACGTTATTGGTGCCATTCATAAAACATGAATATAATAGTTTGTGAAATTGTCATTTGTTTGAATAATCAGTATTTCTCACATTCGTGTAGCTATATATGACAAGTATATGTTGTCGAGGAAACTTACGAAGGTCACATAGCACTACTCATTGGACGTAATTATCACAACAATATATAATTTGTCGTATTCATAATCTGAATTCTATCATCTAGGGTTATATAACTCATGCAAATACCGTAACTAAAAAAAGGTCAAATTCAACAAATATCAAATCCTTCATGCGTTTGGTAAATGCCCTACTATATAAAATGAGTTTTATTTGAGATCAAACGAAGGATTTAAACTTTAAAAAGACTGGATACTACAAAAATATCTTCCAAGTGATTATTGCTCTATACATGTAGATCCATGAGTTGAAAAGTCAACTTGAAATACAAGTGTCTAAGGGAGGTTAGATAATGAGTTAGAAATTATATGCATACTTAATTCATGTACGTGTATAACATAACTACTTGTAGCAATGATCTAAACAATTTGATACTTGAATCTATCCTACCAAATTTGTCAATGCTTTGATTTAATTCATTTTCTGGTAATTCTAGAAAAAATTATTTAAAATTCAAGTGGTGCCGAGACTAAGACATTTTGAAGGCATGTTTATACAAAAAATATAAATTTCAGTCACAACATATGACATATTCTGTAAAAGTACATATATGTACTAGTAAAAAAGAGAACATACTTGAGTTATTCTATCTTTAAAAAATTGAAATTAAATGTCAAAGCATTTAGCATCGGCAGGTATTATCTGTTATCAGTGACCAAATTTCATATCTTAATGTTTTATTATGCTTTTAAATAAAAATTGATGCCCATTATTTATAAATGAGCATTTTAAATAAAATTTCCAAATAATTTGCTTTTTTTGTCAAAGTTAAGGAGCTTAATGGTAATAAGTTAATGAAACTGAGAGAAATTAAATATAAATTCTTTTAGATCAAACTTTGCCCAGTACTGAGCAGAATGTAACAAATATGCTTTTTTAAAATTCTAATAACTGAATTCAAATTACTGCAAGAAAATAAACCATCATCACTAATTAATAAATATTCAATTAAAATCTTTAGCTTTATGATTAAAAGGATATTACATATATTTATCAATAGACAATACATAATAGCACTGCAATCAAATTGAAATAAAAAATCAGAAGTGTTGACAAAATACTAATATTCTGAATATGTTTAATCTGTTTAAATTTCTTTTAGGCAAAAAAAGTTTAATCACTTGGTTCTCAGACCAATGTTTCAGAATATTATATGACAGGAAGGTATTTTTATTTTATCATAAGATTTGCAAAGGTGAAATGACTTCATTTCCACATCTTAACTAAGAATTAAAAAGTTTGAATTATTTCACATTTCAATATGGCAATAAAATCATCACCGGCAGAATTTGACCTGATGTTGCAGTGCCTGAAAATTACCACTTTCATTTTTAATCTATTTCTTTATCTATTTCATTATTTATTTTTTAAAGTAATCAATGAATTCATTCACACAAAAGCAACTTGTACCTCAAAAAATATACAGTTAAATACTTAACTGAATATATTAAGGGTGTAATCAAATTTCAAACATTTCAAGTCAACTGTAGAATGCATACAAATCAGAGTTTGGAGTGGAAATCTCATGAAGTTGGAAAACAATACTTATGTCTTAGACATTCAATAAACAACACTTAAACTCATAGTGGCCACAAGTGTACAGAAATGTAGAAATGTGGTCATATTTAAAAAATTCAGCTGTCTTTGAGAAAATGAAAATAAAGATCGTTTTTAAGGAAGAACCCGATTAGAAAAAATGAGACATTTAAGATTAATTTCTTTATCATCTGTAGTGATGGTTTTCACAATTATAAAGTTGTCAATCTTAATAAAACTTCAACTTGGTTTGTAGTTTTTCATTATGAAGCTACATGGAAAGCTTCAAATCTATTCTCCAAACCAAAACCAAAAAAAAGTCTGGAAAACCAAGCTGGGGTGGAATAACTGAAAAAAGGCTATAGACCAATTAACACTTAAGAAAAGATATGTCCCTTGCCTGCCATCTTTGGGGAAAACCTTATAGTGTTTGGGGGAAAACCCACAGATTTTTTACAGTAGTCTATGTAGTTCAGAGGTTAGTAACTTTGAAATTTAACATGAAAAATGTGGCAACCCACACATTAAAGTGATAATTCAAACTCAAACAGATTTCATCACAGGGTGTCCAAATATTTGGTTGCATAAAGAAGGGGAAATTAGATTTTTCCATTCTGACCTTTGGGTTGACCCCACAAAGGGAAACAACTTTTGCAAAGTGTGGATTGGACTATAGTCGCCCTGGTTTTACCACTAGGGGATTAGTAAGCAATAACTGTATGTTAATATCTATCAAGAAGAAAAGAAACATTTTGCTTAGTGTACATTATTATGCACAATGCAATAGTAAATTGATCTGAATTTTACAGATATCGATGTAGTCTCAGAGCAAACAATAGTCTACAGCTACGAATAAATTTGTATACAGATGAAGGTGCCATTTTAAACAAGACAAAATAATCTTTGTAAACCATATGTAATAATATGTCCTTAATTAGCCAGCAAAAATGAACAAAAAGAGAAAAAATCATAGTGTGAGATTTAGACGCTTATCTGTAGCTTTTAAAACTGTGATGATAAACATTACTGTTTACTCCTATGACATAAAACTTTCAGTGAAAATACATCCACAAATTACGGCCCGAAGTGTATTACTAAATGGCAGACGTCATCTCAAAATAAATACAAGAACATCATGTTTGACATAATGAAAGCAGTAACAAATGGGCAGCACACAAAGTTTAACCTTCACATATACCTCAGAATAATCAATGCCTCTCTTCTCTCACTGTACAAGCTTGATATCTTTTTAGTTCTAAGAGTTGTTTGATGTGTAATTATCAAAGATTCTCTTCAAGGTGATATTGTTCACATACATACACAATGGCATTTTTACCCTGGTATTTTAATGTCATTTTCAAACCTATTATCAAGAACAACAGAGGATTCAGAAGAGAAAGAGATTCCTAATGTACATAGAGACTTCACAGACACATCAAGTCCTCCATAGACGATGTCTTTGAACTAGACAGTTGAGAACTGTTACCATTCATGTACTGGTTGACGCCATCGTCTATATCTTCCTGTCTGAGGTCAGTTCTGAATCCTTGCAGGCCCTTGCTCCTCCCCACTGCTAGTCTGGTTGTTAAGTAGATAGTGAAATATCAGTCCATTAGTTCTCTTAAAGATTGGATACAAGTGCTTATAATATATACATGTACTATATATTGTGTTGTTTAGGTCAAAACACAAATCCAAGGCTCAAATGTTTATCTAAACCACTTTTGCTCTCGGGCCTCATCAGTAGATTTAAACAAAATATTTTAAAAGTTTAGATCTACTGACAAAGCTGCAGCATGAAAACACTTTGCAATAATTGTTGAGTATTTGATTTGCATTTTATTAATCCCCTACCGGTTTTCACCGGAGGGGACTAAAGCTTTCCTCTGCGTCCGTCAGTCTGTCCGTCCGTCTGTCTGTCCCACTTCAGTTTTCCACACTTTTTCTCTTTATGCGTTTGAGGAATAATATGAAATTTGCTGAACAGCTTCAAAATGTCAAAATACAGACCAAGTTTACATTTTTTGTAGCGTCTGGTTGACATTTTTAATTTATCTTTTATATTCCAATGTTTTAATGTTCGGGTTCGATATTCTGCATAACAGTGCATTGTTTTCACAATTTCCACAAACCCGGTAGGGGACGTGTATTGCTTATGCAATACTCAGAATGCTTGTTTAATTCTACCCTGCTGCCAAAAAAAGATATTTTTTGAGTTTTTATATGCTTTAAATGTGAAATGAAATAGTTGGTCTTTTAAATCCTGATTAAGGGGACTGTTTGACCAAGGGGAAATAATAACAAAATTTTGCCAAAATCATTTAAGAAAATTCCTTTACACTTTTATTCTTATATTTACATAAGTAAATTCATAAACTGTCCATTTTAGTTTTACCATGATAGAAGTAAACACAATATAATTTTACTGTTTTTTTTCAAATTTTATTTATCTGTGATATCTGATCTGATCAGTGAATGACGTAAAAATACAAGGATTTCTTTATCTTATAAAACTTGATTTATATGGGTTTTTTTTAATCAGTTTTTTTCTTCAGAAATGATAACCTTCAGACTAAATTGAACAAATTGAACTATGTTAAACAAAATGATAATTCAAAAAAAAAGGACAAAAAGGATATGTCCAGTTCTTTGAAATCTGAATCAAATCCAAAAATTTGCTGTTTACTTTGTAGCGGCTAATTTATTTGACTTTTGAATATTTAGAAACAATTCTATTAAATTATGAATCATAATCTGTACTATTTGAAATATGTTCACAATTTCACAATAGTAAACCACTTGATGTGAAAGGGATAAGATGAATATTTGTGTTTGTTGCTACAGAAAGAGAAGAAAAAGTTCTGGTCATGAATTCATAAATACTTACATAGAAAAAACAATCATCTTCATCCAGATTCTCATCTTTAAAACGTTGCTACCAAATTAAAAAATATATATATATAGTACATTACATACCAAGCCCTACTTGATGCGGCTCATATAAAATTTTTTTTATTAATGAACATATATTAGATTATTGAAGTTGAAAAGAAGGTACATTCCATAGTTGATAAAAATGTTTCATTAACAAACTTTGAGGTTAAAGAAACATTTTTTTTGCATATAACATATATATATTAAATATTGTTATTGAATAAACATACTGACAAGTCATAATAAAGGATTTCTTTGTTAAATCTTTCACAGAATGGAAAAATTGGTCATAAGGGTTTGTTGATCATCAAAAAATTTAGTTACGATGTAGTTAAATATTATTGTATTCTTAAAACAATTAGATCATCTATACATTGTAGGTGCATATTAACCATTCTCTGTCGTGGAAGTTAAACAATCATCGGATGGGACATGCTAACTAAATTTTTTGATTGTACAACAAAATGCACTGGTTCTTAGGTCAACAATTTTTAAATGCAAAGCAGCAGGCATGAAGTTCAGTATTTTTTCATCACAAAATTGAAATGTGGAAAAACTCAATTTTGGTTTGCAGTTTCTTTCATGAAAGTAATTGAGTTATTCCCTTTTTAGAATGACAATTAATAATAACGTGGCAACATTTGAATTCATGCAGCAGTGCCCAAGAACCAATACGATTATTTTGAGGGCCTAACGGCTTTATGTTTTTTTAAGTGTCTTACCCATTTTGAAGTATGATGTGATTTGCTACTAATGATATCTTGACTGGCTTTGGGACAAGAGAGTCGAGGGATTGGTTGATTTGCTTTAAATGAATATTGTAAAAAGTATTAGATTTATTGATACTTTCATTTTTCAGCAGCTTGTCCGAACGTGTATGGACATTTTACACGCCTTATCCACCCATCTTCTTTTTCAATAGTTTGTATACATATAAATACTTCTTTGACCGTGCTCGAGTTTAAGACTTCAATGCAAAATCACACCCTCACCCCTTATCTCCTGACGCTTTCTTTTCCACGTCCTCTGTCTGCTTCTTCCGAGCATTCGCGACAGAGGCATTTTGCATTGAAACTAAAACATCTTTATTACTTTCAACCGCGTCTGTTAAATTGGACCAATCGCATCGTAGACATTTTCACATGGATGTTTCTGATCGCACAGATTTTCAAGTCCAAACCCGTTTTATGATTACAACTGAATGCATTTAAACAATATCTGTTGTTTGAGCAAACGCAAATGCAGCGGTAAATAAAATAAAGTAATTCTAGGACTACAATATACGTTATAAAAATACCTTTTATTACATTAGTAATACGTATAATTTTTTTTATATATATACGAGGTACATGTATTAAATTTATATCAATGTTTCAATAACCTTTATCATATTTTAGACAGCTCAGTTTAGCAATAATTACCCCCTTCAATGGACTTAGACTTCAATGCAAAATCACACCCTCACCCCTTATCTCCTGACGCTTTCTTTTCCACGTCCTCTGTCTGCTTCTTCCGAGCATTCGCGACAGACCTACCGTTGCCCTTTAATGTAAAAAATATTCAATTGATGCAAATTTCAGGGCATAAAACTCACTAGAATTAGTAAGATACGCTATCTTAAAAGTAAAAATATAAGCAAATAGAAAACACACTCTACGCAAGTATGATACATGCGTTTCTGTATAATTCACAATAAAATTTTAAGTATATGCAAGAATAACGTGTGTCTTAAGAATTGTCTTAAGATTTCTAACACTGAAGATAGTTTTGTGAAACGGAACTGATAGATCTTATGATTGGCATAAGTCAGATCTTATGACAATCTTACGATATGTCTTATAATAAATCTTATGATAGTTTTGTGAATCCAGCCCTGTGTTGTATTCAATTAAGGAATAAGAAATCATTATTTGAGTATTATGAGATGACAATTTTGGTCGGGGCGTGATCAAAGGCCAAAGGGCATTATGATACATTTGATCACGCCCCTACCGAAATTATCACCTCACAATATTCAAATAATGATTCTTTATTACTTATTTTTATATAATTTTCAGCAATTGTACGATTAAATATTTAAATATAAATAAGCAAACCCCGCTTGCGCTCCAGTTATACGTCATTTGAATTTATTGGACTGTGTAGTACAAAATCGATACATAGTGTTATCACAGGCAAAGACACTATAGAGTCAAAGTCAATGCCAAAGCCCTTTATTATGTCATCATTCCTTTGCTATTTGGTTTCACTGTCATATACCAATTCTTAATTCGAAGTTTTGGCATTTTTGATGTTTATATGATTTTAATATCAAGCATTGTATTCGTTTAAAATAAATTCTTTTTAAACCTGTAGTAACAAGAAAGAATTTATTTTTTAAAATATCCAAATGGGATGGCGCATGCAATCGATCGTGGATCTTAGGGATAGGGGAATTCAAACTTATTAAGGTCATTTATTAAATTTACCAACAATAGGCCTCGATCCCCCCCCCCCCCTTTTGGCAAACATAAATAACCCTCGGAACCCCCCCCCCCCGGATAAAATTTTCTAAATTCACGCATGTGATGAGATGTGCCTATTTCAGACACGTGGTTAAAAAATCCCTCATTGCGATAAATACCATGATGAATAATGTTCTTTTCCCCTGTAAATTTACTGGTTTCACTTTCTATAGACAATTTTTGCGAGCAATTTAATCCCCCTATTGCCAGCACCCCTGTATCCACCCTCAGGAAAAAGAATGGACCTAAATAAAACAAGTAAACATAGAATATGTAATAAAATTCAGTCAATTTACTACGGGGTCGTTTTTCTACAACCCACACGGAGAAAAATGACCCTAAGGCCATAATTTCTACGATGAAATGCAAGTATTCTACAACTGAGTTTTCTACGTAGAAAAATGACCCCCGGTCAATATTCTACGGGGGTAACTTTTCGTCGTTACACCGGCGACAACATGGTTGCTAAACGAGCATCACTTACACAGGTACTTGTAGCAGATAAAAAGTCAGTAATGCTCGGAAACAAAAACAACAACGTTAACCAAGAATGTATCTACATGTACAATGTGCTTAAGAGCTTGAACGATGAGCTCACATGTCATAAAAGACTTGCATTATATTAAGTCACTTCTCAAAAGAAAGGCTGGTCTAGCTTCCCGTAGTCGTCGTACGATACAGTTTTATCATCATGTATAATCCGTCATACCCTGATATATGAACACATTTTCGGTTATGTACACTGTACTGGCACTGTACCAGTTATCGGCTAAAATTTAACGTTTTCTTTTCGTAATTCCTTATTTAATGATATTTTTGGATAAAAATTGACATACTTTAAAAAGTGAACTCCTTTTTTATGTATCTGTTAGTTTATATCATTATTTAGAACCCAAAACATCTTGTTTTGTGCTTTTAAGCACGCCCCGAATTTGCCGAGTTTTTACGATTTACTGTACCAGTTATCGGCTTCGTGATAATAACTTAGTGAAAATCCGTGTTCATGTTGATTTTATACTCTGCTAAATGTAGTTTGAATTATGCCCCTTGTGAGGTCAGACTAAAGTATTTGGGGTCATGATACATTATAAACAAAACTCATAAAATAATTTGTTTATTATCATACGGTAATACACCAAATCGTATACTATTCAATACATAATTGTGCAATCAGGCGTTCAATTGCGCTACGAATCTCTCGGAAATTCGTGAATTCCTTTTGTTCATACATGTTAAATGTATTGATTTTATATTTCAAATCAAAGCAGGGATATAATAACGTATCACAAAGAGGTAATATTCTATTTTTAACTTATTACGTCACTTCCCCCACTGCTGAAAGTGCAAAGATGTAAAATCAGCGGTAAACAATGATCGTTTAAGCTCATTTATAAAACATATTCAAGAAAGTTTTCAAGCAAACTTACTTTTCTTTATTCGAAAAGGACGACTGAATTAAAAAATCTTAGATTGTCGCGAGCTATAAACCCAAACTCTCAGTTTAGCCGATAACTGGTCTTAGCCGATAACTGGTACAGTACCAGTAAAGAAACTAGATGATGGAAAAGGAAACTTCTTATAAATAAACCAGGCTGAAGCTAGCAGCCACTAACAGCAGCCACGAAGCCCGTAAAAGCTAGCAGTTAATAAGGAAAGTCATCAAAGTACTGAGAGTACTCGAAGAGAAAATTATATTTTACTTAATTATCGACATATTTTAATTAATATCAAAATGATGAATGTTCAATAATTTGTACGAGCATTGACGACTTCCGAAGCAGTACAGCTCGCCTGGATAAGAGTTATAAATGCGTCTTGGTTGGATAGAAACGAAAAACGCCTATACGGGTCTTAAGTTATTAAATAATGTTATGACGTTTGTGACGTCATAATAAAACTCGTCAATTTGACCTTTGACTATTTGTTGCATTTAGAGGCATTTGAAGATCACAGAATATAATGGAAAAACACAGTAGAATGTAAGTATAATGATATACAAACGTATTATGATATATAACACAGTAGAATGTAAATATAATGATATACAAACGTATTATGATATATAAAACATGATAAATTATAGTAAATTAAAAGGCATACAACGGTATACGTTGTATATTTTTACCAAAACACATACAAACGTTGTCAATTGAAAGCGAACGATTGGAAAAAAATCTTCTGATAAAACATACGAAACTTACTCTACATTTTTTTGGCTCCCAAACACATAAAGCCCAAACAAACAAACAATCTTACAAACACAACACAAGACACATACAATAAAAACCCCAAGACAATCATGTGTGGCAAGATAATTTGTTAACATCGAAGTTGAACATGTGCATGTTTAAAAATTTATCCTCGGGCCTTTTCACTCCCCGGGAAACAACATCAATTGAAAATTAAAAAGATGTGTTATTACGAATATGAGACAATAAAGCACCTAGCATTGTTTTTTTATTTTCATAAAAAAATATCATACGTCGCAGTCAAAAACAGCAAAAATCCTCAGGTGAAATTGGGATTATTTTGTCTCAGCCATGTTTTGACCTGAAACTTCGAAGAAAACATCAATGGGGTGAAAAGTGGTGCACTATCTTCCTTATCTTTGAAGTGTGCATCAAACAAATAACAGGGCAGTGTAGGGGGCATATGGAACTACTATTTACCGATCTCAAATTTAAGCTGCAGGGGTTCTGGCTCATTTCAGGGGTTTATATCTAACTTGAGATTGACCACAAGAACTATGAAACACTAGGATTAGGTAGAGGACCTCAGGAGTTATTATCATTTACATTGATATTGATTGAATTCATGTAAGTTAGAGAGACAGAGTATCAAGAATTTACCAAACCTTAAAAACATCGTGTCTTAAAGTCTTAAAACACACATAAGTCCGTGCCGATGGACTGCATGGTCTGGATTGAGCTAAGTGTAAACGTCACCTCGATAAGGTGGAAATACAAGTAGCACTGCGTGAAATTTTAACATATACAACAAATTAAATAACAAAATCAAAAAAAATTAATTCTATAATGGCTAAGCTTCAGTTGGACAATACATACCATACAATGTAATCAATCTTTATGCATAACTCGTGCCTAGGTAGGTGTGTTTGGGGTATTTCTTAAAAGAGTTTCATAAAGTAAACAAATAGAGTTTAAAGCGTCTTCATATGGAACCATATCGTTATTATTGATAATCTTATGTTTAAACAGTTGTAATGACGCGTTAAAAAATGATTGACCTATTTAGACCTTCATTAAAAAGATTACCGATATCTTTAAAATTCTCCCTTTTTATACAAAGGATTGTAAATAAATAAGATATCATGCTTATTTTTTTCAGGATAAAGATGGGTGTGTTTGAAAGAAGATTTGTATACTTGATAAATGAATTTTTATGTGAACTTTTATCTTTGAATTCTTTCAGGTTCATGAAAACTGAAGAAGACTAATCACAAAGAGATGTGGTAAAGAGATATAAATTATCACAAGATGCAAAATCTCCAGCTTTTTTATAGCTACAAAAGAAGATATACCGGTCTAGTCTTCCAAAATGTTTCTAGCTAAAAATTTTCTAACGTACTCTAAAAACTTAAATCTCACAGAAGTCTTGGAATGCGAGTGGTATAAAAGATAGATAATCGCAATATTCAAGGTTTTTTTTTGGGGGGGGGGGAGATCAAACACGATGAAAAAATAAATATTTAGTTTCACATTCGTAGTTAGAATGAGATTAAATTCGGTATCGCATCATGATAATTTTGCAGGTTGAAGTGGAAAAGTCACGTTCTCTGATATAAAAATGGTTTTTCAGACTAGTATGGATCATTTTTCTCTACAAAGCATAATGATGATGTTGGTTTGTATAATAGCGATTTTTCTAAGTTTTGCGCGTGCAGATACCATTTCGTCGTTCTTAACAGATGGGGAAAATAAGACTTCAACATCATTGGAGGTAAAAGACCAGGAATGGAACGACTTGAGCATCCTCCGACAGATGATTAACCAAGAGACCGTCATCCGCCTTGCTTTGGTCAAGAACGTCCATGCACTTGTTAGCGACGTTTACCTAATGAAGAAAAGTTTTGCGGCAAGTGAAACAACAATATCAGGATTACAGCAGACGATTGAAGCCTTGAACACTCTGGTATACTCTCTTCAAAAGGAAAATAGCGAACTTAAGAGCAGTAGCATAATCAGCCAGACCAGAATGATGGAGTTTGAGACAAGAATACAGACATTAAACGAAAGTGTTTCTTCTTTACATGACAAATTAGACATCAATCAGATGGAATCAGACGAAAAAAGACAGGAAATGTTTAATAAAACCAACAGTGTCATTGCCGATATCAAAATAGAACTAAGATATCTTTCGGTTACCTTGTTCGACTTCAAAGAACATACGGATATGGAAACTGAGTCGAGAGATAATAAATACGGAGAACTTGAACATTATTTCAACTCTTCACTTAAAGAGTTGAAATCTGAAAATTTTCAAACCAAGAACGATGTAACTAATCTCACAGCAAAAGTTCAAAATGTAGAAGATTCTCAAAGTGAGGTGAAAGGAGAACTTACAGGTAAGTAGATGTACTTGTTATGTATATATTTAAAAGCATTTCAATAAAATGGTAACGTCAATGCGTTATAAAAGCAATAAAATGTTATTCTGATTCATTTTTGTCAGTGACGCTATAATTGTAACTTTATTCCTCATTAATAACCAAAAAATTGAAGGCATTTAAAATAAAATGTTTTTTATTTGTTACAACATTTTTGATACATTTCAAGTACTACATTAATTCGTACATGTATGTATTTGTAGATTTTTATTTGCCAATTTAGCTATAATTTAGGCTTTTTGCAAGCTCCGAACTTGAAACTTGTAAATAAAAATGTAACACCAATTATTCAAAATTTCTTGAATTTACTTATTATTTTAAAAAAACCTAATATGAAGCAAAATTATAGTTCATTTCTGTGTAAACTTTCTTAACGTGTCAGTCGGTCACATTAATTAGAATAAGAGGAAAATGATCATCGCAGGAGCTTATGGTTTGACCTTTGCCTTAGTTCCTGTTTATGATTTCAGCGAAATTTCTGTCTCAAAATAAACAAAAAAGTATTGTCAAAGGGTTTTGCCATTTGAACTGAGTAGAAGAGACGAAATATTTATAGAAGCCCTTTCAAGGTTCATCATTTTCACTAGCCAAGGGTTTAAGATCCAATGCGCTTCTCCAGAATTGGAGCGGATCATAAAACCTTGGATAGCAAAAATATAATTCACATGATCTGTGACTAAACAAGTTGATATTTAATTTTTTTTAACTATAGTCTGTCATTCATTGTACCGTGAAAAAAAAAATTTCGGTGCTGATTTTATCACAAAATATTTCTCCGTCACGAATCATAATGATTAAACAGTAATTAAACCAGTAAGTTTGTTACAGGGGTCAGTGAAAATCATTGATTATAATACAAATAAGAATATATTATTATTTGTATGAATTAACTGACGAATATTATATATCTTCAGAAAACCTAAATAGAACAGTCACCAAGTTTGAAAACCAGTTCAAAACGTCAGAGTATGAGCGTCTTAAACTGTCCTCTACTGTGTCCTCCTTGGAAGTTGCTCATCTGAACCTGTCTAAATCAAAATGTGGTAAGTTTGTTTTAAGAATTAAATTAAAATAAAATATAATTTTTTAAGATTATTTATGTTCTTGTATTCGTTAAGCATATTTGTTGCAAAATGATATTTAAAGGGAATTATATACTTAGACAGACTAATGTTAAGTAAAAAATAAAGAAGAGGCCCAATGGGCCACATCGCCAACCTAAGCAACACTGGTTTTATATGGGCGTTCAAAGGATGTTGTGCCATGTGGCCCCTCGGTAGATAAACCAAAAATGAATATCCGAATTTTACACTTATTTTTGCATATACTTAATCTTTGGCATATTTACCTTTATATAATACCATTTTTACCGAAAATAAGATCATATGCAATATAAAGAAGTAAATTTTCAGTTGGCGTTCACGGTTAACTTCCAGTTTCCTTTATTATAACCACCCTATCACTTTATAAAACGATTAAAATACATGAGAGCATAAAGGTACATATTCTACCTCCACTACTTACTAGTTATTGTATTTTATTTTTAAAAATCCTAATATATGTGAAAAAATAAAGTGTACCACGATCAATGCAACAGAATGAATGCGTTCTAAAGATGTCCTACTTTCATATTTTTGGTGACAAATACAAATAATGACATCAGTTTCACGCAGTTAAGTCATTAATTTGAGCAGATTGTTTCGTATTGTATGAAAACAATATTCTATTAAAATGGCTAATTTACCGGTCTACACATAAACAATATAAATTTCAAAATAAAGACGATGGTTCCTCTCAAGTAAAGATAAACAGAAACTCAACATGCTAAACGAAAATCAAAACAAGCTAAAACCACCGTCACTAACGAAAATGTCAACGCATTAAAATATTTCACGTCAGTTTACTTCACATAAACGGCACAAATATATTTTAAATGTTTTAAATATTCCCTTTGCACGTTAACTATTGCACAACAATCAAATTCATCTTCGTTCAACTTCAAGATGGTTGCTTCTAACATAGACTGGTCCTCTAAACTGGTTTTTGATACATGAAATATCGAACTCGAATTTAAACTGATTGACCCCCATTCTCACTGTCTTATTTTCGTAAAGTACTCAAATTTGAATAATAATAAGCCCTTAATTTTTGCAAATTATATTTATCACAAATTTTTTCCTTGCCATAAGGATGATTTATGGTAAAAATACGTTGAATTTGACTCAGCAGTTTTTGAGCAGAAGATTTTTAAAAATGCATACCCTTTTTCTACAGTTTCGAGGTTTTCTCCGCTTTGAATGAAAATCGGTCTTCCATATCTGCAATTTATATTTGCCTTCCTATAAGTATGCTTTGTGCCAAATTTGGTTAAAATTGGCGAAGCGGTTTTAGAGAAGAAGTTCAAAATGTTAAAAGTTTACAGACGGACGGACAGACAGACGGACGACGGATAAAATGTGATCAGAATAGCTCACGTGAGCTTTCATCTCAGCTGAGCTAAAAATACCGTTCAAAACATGTCAAAACATGTCACGATCATAAATAGAGGTGGAACTCTTTAAAAATTAGATGTCCTACTTTTATAATTTTGGTGACAAATATAAATAATGATATCAGTTTCACGCAGCTAAGTCATTAATTTGAGCAGAATGTTGACCACATTGAGGAAGTTTTCCCGTCAATTTTTTCTTTGACACGTCAATCAATACAAAAATTATCTTCATTTCTTAAATCCTTATATCCGTTATGATAGCAAACCGTCGCATTGCGCCTCCGTTGTTTACTTGCCCTGACTGACTGTCTATTTTGAAATCAGAAGCAATTAATTGAAATAGAGGAAATATTCTCTAGATATTATTCCTAGCCGGTCAATATCAAAAAAATATTGATCGGTCAATATTTTTCGGACGAGCTAATATTACAATAATTGACTAATCGTCTATATAGAGTTATAGAGTGAAAATATACTACTAAATATAACAATAGTTAATATTCACTGAATATTGAGAACGACTCGTGATAAATCAATTATCGTTATAAGTTTAACTAATGATACACACCAATTGTGTTTTGTATGTGTATTACATGTAAGAAATGCATGATCATATATTTTTATATAATGCAGTATTTTTTATTGAATATGTAGACATCATATGTATACATATGTAGACAAAATCAGAGGGTTTGTTCCCGTTTTGCACATATTTCAAAATTTGGTAAAAAAAATGTGTGCGAAAAAGAAATTTGTTCAAGTTAAATAATTACTTTATTACTATAGTCTGTATCATAGTAATGCAGAGATTGAATAGGTATGGAGGGTTAATCGTGTTCAAAAATCCAGACATGTAAATCTAAATATGCAATCGTGTTGGTGTGTGAGCCTGAGTATAAATATGTGTAATTCTGATTGTGTAACTCGGGCATAAACAATTTAAGATTTGACTCAGTTCCTTCGTATGGTGCACATTTTGCATCTTGATTTTTTTTAATCAATTTAACTTTCAACTTTGCACATTTTCAATACATAGTCTCTGCATTTGTACCCGCATGCTCGGAAATAACACAACCGACATGTTACAAATCACTACAAGTTTGTGACCTGATATGGCAAATGTTTGCTGCAGGAAAATGCATGCCAAAATAGATCAAAATAAACATGATATTCAGTTAAACTGTTTTAATGAACAACGCTATTTCTTTGAATCGAAAATATCATTTTTAGAAATAAATATTCAAGTATGATTGAAACTGGAATCATGCAATTGCAAACTACAATGACAACATAGATTCTCATCTTAAGGATACTGGCTTAAACAATCAAGAATTATACTTGAAATTATATTGAAAGACTGTTTCCACACTAAACTAACACACGATATTCCACCTAGTATATGGTAAACATGGACAATTATAAGGAGGGTTATTCATTTTCAGACCCTTATAAGATTGACCTTCTTAACAATTACTTATCCTCTATTACCTTCTTAGATGACAGCAACCATGAACTTCCCATTGTAGGATGTAGATGTAATAACTATTTTTCAGAAATAAAAATTCAAGAGCATTATATTACAGATTACATATCTATCATTCCAGTTAACAAGGCAGTTGGGCCTGATTGCATCAGACACAAATTGTTTAAATCATGTAAATATACTATCTCAAAACCCCTATGCATATTATTAAATGAATCATTATCACTTAAAAAAATTTCAAGACTTTGGAAATTAGCACCATTCTTTTATTGTTTAAGAAAGATGACCCTTCTATAACTTCAAGTTATAGACCAGTTTCCTAATCTGTTCTGTTTTAGCAAAATATTTGAAATAATTATTTTTATACATGTATACAATAATTATATGCCTGGTCATTCAAACATGTATCAACTATTAGAAATATACCACCCTGTTGTATAAAGTATCGATGAAGGCAAATGTTGTTGCATGGTGTTTTGCGATCTTTCAAAAGCGTTTGATCGAGTGTGGAATATTTGTATAACTTACAAATTAAAAATGTTTGACATTATTATTGTTATTGTATGTGTTTGGTGTGGCTGGAAATATGTTTTCTGTATGTAAATTTTATGCTGATGATAACTCTTTACAACAATGCTCAGTTTAAATTAATCTTTTTGAGCAAAATCTTAATCATGATCTCAAAATATTAGTTGATTGGTAAAAAAAGGGTTGTAAAAATTTTAATCCAAAAAACCCCAAAACTGTAAATTTTTCATTTGAAAAAATGTATATCTTTTTCCTAAATTATTTTTAGAAAATTATCAACTAGACTATGTTACTGAACACAAACATTTTGGTATACAGTTATCTTCAAACTTACATTGGTCAGCATTTTTAAAAAGGCTTACAAAAAACTGGGGTTACTTTTTGTAAAAAGCTAAAATGGTCTGTTTTAAGGGATATTCATTCTATCGCAAATGTATATATCTTTCATCAGACCACAATTAAAATTAAAATATGCAGCTGAAATTTTGGGCTGATTGTACAAAAATTGGCATAAAAAACTGGAAAATGTTTTAATTATATGCTTCAAGAATAGTAACGGGGCTCACAAGTATTGTTTTAAAAAACTCAATATATTTTGAAACAGGTTGGGAGCCTTTGAAACATAAAAGAAATGGAGCTAACAATGCACAATAACTTAGTACCTACTTATATGCAAAATATTGTACTTGATACAAGAGGCAATGTTTTGAGTTAACAAATACAACTGGGAACTCTCTTGATTTTTCTGTTCCAAAATTTAGATTATAAATATTTAATAAATAATTTATACCTGATAAGGTCTGAAGATGGAATGCTCTTAGTCTTAACAAAAGGGATGCAACCTCAATTAAAATATTTTTCAAATGTTTAAACAATGATAGGTCCTCCCTGTCATCGGCATTGAGTGATAACTATTGTTTATATTTACAAGTTTATTTACATTTTTACAACGAACACGAATTACACAAAATATAAGAAACACAGGTAATATAATATCAAATGCGTCCTCACTCTTTAACATCCAAACTAGTTTCTTGTCTCCCACGTGTTCCCTGGGCAAGGGCCTACCAATTATCTCTCATTCCGCATACTCACCCATAACTTAATCAACTGCTCACTTTCGTCACTTATACCTCTATCAGGCACAATAAACAAATTACAACTACAGAAATTATTTTACAAATGATAAACTTATGTTAGTTAAAACAATATTTATTCATTATAGATTCAAGTACATTTACATGATGATAATTACAATTGTAAGATCGGGAAACAAGCCATAGGGCTTATATTAATCCCTCTCTTGCATACACTGCAGAAATGAGAGGTGTGAAATGAAATGTAAGTACAAGGAACAAAATAGGAAAATGCGTCAAAAGTCAAAGTTGGAAACACGTTTTATAAGGTAATGAAAAAAGTCTACAAAATAAAATATCATGAAAAGAATATTACAATATATTCGTTGGTTGAACACCAGAACAGAAATATAGTATACATAATCACGTGTTAATGTTCAAACACATCCATACAAAAAAGAAAAAGTAGCTTTATTTCTTACACCAGTTATGTGTACGTTTTCAGTAAAAAAAATTAACTCAATACATGCTAACACATCGTAGAGATACCGTAGGATTTTTGCCGATTTCCATTAATTATTGTCATAAATATAAATATAAGTGGTGGGAATAAGATAAACAGGCAACCGAAAAAAAGTATTATTATTGTACAACATTCTACGTGATATTATGATTGCTGAATCTTTTACTCTCAAGTATAAATCTTTGTACGGTGTGAACAATTTGTTCATTTTCTACAATACTTAGATAATTAGATCCGTAGAGTAGTAAGTTATGGTCTGTAGAATTTGCAAGTGTGTTTATTGTTGTATTTCGTATTGTAGCATATTTTAGACAATGCAAAAGGTAATGATCAGTGTTTTCTACTGACCTACACGAACAAAAAGGGGATGGACAAAGGTTTCTGTTAAACATATAAAGATTTAAAGTACTACATTCTAAACGTAGTTGAGAGTTGAGTATTTGACCTATGCGAGACCCTTTATGATAGTATTCGGGAACGGTTATCTTGTTTTTGTTTAGATATTTTTTGAAGCTTAGTATGGAAGAATTGTTCTGTACATTGCTTGGTATTGTGTTCCAAAGTCGTATGGTATTGGGAAGAAAAGAGTCATAATATAGCTTAGTTCATGCGTAGATTTCTCGTATTGAGTTAGTGCTTCGTGTATTATGTGATTCATTGGAGAGTAGCTGAGTCTGCAAAAGGTTAAATAGATAATTGGGAACTTTGCCGTGAAACATTTTAAACAAAAGAATAAGCCGATGGTCTTCCCGACGCTTAGATAAAGGAATCCAGCCTGTTTCTTTGTATAAGAGAGTTTTGGAGGCTAGTCTATTACCCCCTGTCACAATTCGCGCCGCTTCAAGCTGAATGTTCTCGATTTTTAAACTAAGATATTCTGGTATATTATCCCAAATATTATCGGCATATTCCATGACTGGTCTAATAAAGGAGAAGTACAATTTTTGAAGACTATTTCTATCTAGTATATATTTTACCTTACGCATTAGACCCAATTTCGCGTATGCTTTAGATAGAATTTCATTGATATTCAAGTTCCACGATAGATTGCTACTTATAGTTACTCCGAGGTGTTTTTGCGATTCTACATCTTTGAGATGGACATCGTCGATTATTAATGAGGGATGAAAAGGTTTCTTTAGTTTAAGGGAAATGGTCATACATTCCGTTTTGTTAGGATAGAAGGATACCAGCCATTTTTTCGACCACTCGTTTATTTTTTCAAGGTCAGAGTTTAGTAAAGTTCCGGACGTAAATGGATTTTCAACAGTTATGTAAACTGAAGTGTCGTCGGCAAAAAGTTTGATGTTGCATTCGATATCAACCACTAGGTCGTTTATGAAAATAAGGAAGAGGAGTGGACCTAGAATGCTGCCTTGTGGAACTCCTGCTTTGACATTCATAAATTCTGATCGAGATCCGTTAATAACAAGACATTGTTTTCTATCATGGAGATAACTGCGGAACCAAAGTAATAAGTTTCCTCATATACCTTTTTTTTCAAGTTTATACAATAGACCTTTATGCCAAACCTTATCAAAAGCTTTACTGATATCAAAGAATACCACTCTGATCTCTTTGCCTTGATCAATAGCCCGATAAAAGTCGTTTGTTATACATAGTAATTGATTTATTGTGGAATCATTTGGACAGAATCCAGATTGTTGTGGAATTAATATGTTATTTGAATGAAGATAATCATATATGTGCTTAAAGATGCATCTTTCCATACACATTCCAAGTACACTTAACAATTAGATGGGTCTGTAATTACTCGCAATATTAGCTGATCCTTTTTTAAATACTGGGACAACATTTGAAGTTTTCCATAGACTCGGGAAGGATGAGTTTTGAAGGGAAAGGTTGAAGAGTTTAGTAAGAGGATATGTAAGTTCTGATGAAGCTTGTTTGAGAAGCATTGGATTTAGGTTATCAGGGCCGGTAGCTTTGCTAGTGTTTAACATTTGTAAAGTGTCCTTAACATCTTGAGAAGAAATAACGATTCTATCGATAATGCTCTGCGAAGTAATATTTGGGTTATCTGGTAGATCAGTATTTTCGTCATTGACCTGTGACTGTAAACAAAAATATGTATTGAATATAGTTGATTTTTCAAAATCGTCGCTTGTCGGTGTACTATTTTCATTTAATTTGATAGGAGGATAAGAAGATTTGTTAAGTTTTTTAATATTACTCTTTTCAGTTATGACCACCATTCTTTTTGAGACAGGTTTTTTGATTTGATTTGGTTTGCTAGTTTTAAATAGAATGTTTGTCTTGCATTCCTTACTTTGTTTACACATTCATTTCTAGCTTTTCTGTACTTAGCTCAGTCTGCTGGAGATTTCGTTTTTTTTGCTTTTTTGTGCAATCGTTTGCGTTGCCTTATTGCTTTGCGGACTGCATTGTGCAGCCACGGGGGTCGCTAGGGCGATAAGTGATTACCTTATTTGGTATATATTCTGACGCAGAATCTAGTATTTTATTTGTAATTTCATTACAGACTTGATTTATATCATCCAAAATTATACTTTCCCAATCTTGATTTTGCAAGCTGGTTTTATAATCATTAAAATTTGTTTCAGCAAACGACAAAGTTTTCCTTGTGAATGTCCTTGTGTTTGATTTGGGAAGTTTTAAAACACAATATACAGGACAGTGGTAGCGTGTAGTGCTAGGAAGTACATTTTTACACCCACCTCAAAGAAATCAATCTTTTCCGTATGGTTTACGATTAACAAATCCAATATGGTTTCGGAATATTTTGTAAAATGTGTTGAATTTGAGATTAATTGAGTCATTCCTATGTCTTTAATAATGCCACTAATTTTGCAATTTTTTGAGTTGCGGAGATTGTCATTAAAATCGCCCGTGATAAGTACATTTTCTATGTTTGTGTTTTTGGCTTTTTCCATAGAATATGCAATTAGATTCCATTTTTCCCTATCGGCATTTGGTGGACGGTAAAAAGTTCCAATAAGAATTTTTTTCTTGTAAATTAAGCATTCGACCCAGATGCATTCGATTTGGTTAACTTCTAGATCTGTTCGGCGTTTACATATTATATTACTATTTACATATATCATCACACCACCATATCTATCGTCTCGTCTATCGCGCCTAAATGGCTCTTGGAAGCCTTGGATCATTAAAGTTTCAGAAGTTGTATTATTGTCTAACCAAGTTTCGTTTAGCGTAATAATGTTGAATCCCCCAAATTCTGATTGAAATATATCAAGCTTGTTACATATACTTTGAACATTGAGGTGTATTAGAGTAACTGATTTCTCTATGTATGCATCAAGAGAGTCTAGAGAGCTGTTTATCATGTTAATCACTGGGGGGCCTGGATTTTGTTCAATGTCGCCGCAAAGTAAAAGTAAAATATAGATAATTATTGATATTATTGTCATTGTCCATGTGAGTGATAATGTATATTTATGTGGGGGCATGTTAAGGCGGGAGGCGTAGTATTTCGATTCGTTGTTTGATTTTGGTGAGTTTTGGTTATTACGTAGCATTATGGTCGTGTATGTAGGTAATATGCATAATATTAATATGATTAGTGATATTGATTTTGGTCCAAACTTAAGTAGTAGGTTGACCATCAAAATAGTAAGCAAATTAAGAAACTCATTATTCTTTTAAGCACCGGTGTATAACCCTGTCCGGATCCTGTGTGTGACACTATTTACTGGCATGGTTTAGGTAATTGGCGTGAAAAATACATACATGTATAACAATAAAAAAGGGGGGTTACACAGGATCCAGAGCTGACAAAAACGGAAAAGTAATACAAATTTGATATGTAGAACAGTGACTTCACTTAAGGTTGATACTCTAGGTTTCTTTTGTGTTTCCAACTCAATATATAACCAAAGGAAAAATAAAATAAGGAAAATATGTACATTCAAATCTAAGTAAACAATTGTTTTCTTTTGAGTGCTGTAATGAAGGGTTTGACTATAGACAAAGGATTTTGTTTGTAATAACTGTAACAAACTTATGAAAAACTTAGAATTTGTCAAGATTTAGTGATGAATACGATTTGAACAAATACATAAATGCTTTTCACAATATAATATAATGAGTGGATCTTAGGATCCGAAAATACCAAGATTTTTACAACGATCATGTGCGTGGCAGTTCATGTGCGTTAGTTCACCATGAGAAGGATTTAACCGTCCGCTGTTTGTCGTCCTCCAATGTGAGCAAGGAAATTGCTCATGTCTTTCGGGTTAAGGATCTTGTGTTTGCAGTCGTGAAAATCGATAACGAAGATTTTTCCGTCCCAAACGAATGTTGATTTGGCTTGTCTGGTTTTAACGAGTTGCCTAGCCTCTTAGGCTAGCTTTTTTCGGGTTTTAGTAAGGTCTTGGTTTATGGCGACCTTGTCCATGCCCATAACGTTTCTGAGGTCTTTGCTCGTAATTTTTTATACGGGCAATGATTTGCCTTGGTTTTGTTGGATTTTTTGGTCCCACCCGGTGGGACACCTCAATGTCCGTCTGCTTTAGGGGAACGTCGAGTTTCTGGGCGATGTCCAACAATACTTGGTCGGTATCCTCACACTCCTCGGATACGCCGGAGACCCTGACACAACTGCGTCTGCTGTACATGTCTAGGTTGTCAATCTCGTGCTTGAGAGCTTCATTTTCGTTTTGTAATGAAATAATTTGATCTTTTAACAGTTCTATAGCGTTGTTTAGCTCTGTAACCAAGAGACCCTTGACAGCTACTGCTATTCGTTGTACATCGATGTCTGTTAGTACCGATTGTTGGGACTGCTGCTGAGGCACACCCACCCCCACCCCGTTTGTGTTTGGTGGAGAGGACAGAAATGTCCCGGGATGTACCATGTGTGCGAGGTGTGGATGATAGGGTGACATTGGTGTAAAGGAGCCCTGAGGAACTTGGTTGGGGTCCTGCATGGATCCGTGCAGTGACATGGCTGGGGTTATGTTCATATGTTCTTTCGTTTTTTGTGCAAGTGAGTTGTGCTTGGTGACGGTTCAGAGTCAGAGGAGCGGAATTCCGATCGTTTTCGCTTGGTTGTTGCTCGAGTTTATACATACATATGATACACAAAAACTACACAAAGAAGGTTCACAGTACACTTTTGTTTTGGTTCGCTATACGCTTTGCTGGGCACTGTTGTTCGAGTTTATCTTCACCCAAAAACCATGTTATACATACTACACTTGGACATATAAATTTACATTCGGAACGTCCAGAGGATTAGTAATAATATATATCTTTCTTCAATTATGTCTTCATCTTAAGACATAATCAAAACAAGTTAAGGACAGCGACCAAGGGTATAAACAATGAAACAGTGAAAAGCGTGCGTGCGGGGGTGAGCGTAGACTCACCTGGCTAAGAAAGTATTACAGGTGTTCGGGTAGAATACACTATAAATTCCATGCGAATCTTTAAATGTATGTCCATTAAACACAGTCAATGCAACATTCACCCTTCACTATTAGGCACAAATAAGTAAAACTTACATATTTCTAATTTTCTCAGTCCGTTGAATATCCCACTCTCACCTTTCTAGCGCATGCGCATCAGATGCGCATCAGAAACTTATGTTCTCTCCCTCCCCCTTCTCTCTCTCTCTCTCTCTCTCTCTCTCTCTCTCTCTCTCTCTCTCTCTCTCTCTCTCTCCAACAATCTGTAATGATACTCTTGGGAAGCAGGGCTACAACGCCTGCGTCGCGCACCTGCACCCTTATCAAACCTTTCATACCACATCTTTCACTCAACTTTTATTAATGATAATTAATCCAAGGGGAAAGTCCTGTATCATGTTAAAGCCTCAGAAATATCTTTCATTTGTAAAAAGATTTTCAAACATAAATCAGACACGATGGGGACACAACTGTATTAAACGAGGCCGGGTCTAATTTGTTTCTGTCCTAGATTTTTTAATAAAAATTTTAATATGAATTTATACTGATATAATTATCTTTTTTAGAACAAAAAAATATCAGACATTTACCACATCGTTTGTATAACTTCTGCCCTAGGGATTTCTTTTCTTTGTTCCACGTATGAAAGTTATTGCTAAAAGACATCAAATGATCTTTTAAGGAAAAACCTTTTACCTCCTGGTTTGTTCCAGGGGTCTTATCAAAGTTTTTATTTGCATGCTCAATTTCCCTCATTTGCCGGATGACGGCTTTTTCCCATTTGATAAAGGCGGAAATGGTGATCTTTATAGTATTATTAAAATAAGTAATAAAAAGATATACAACATCACATATTAATCAAGGGTCATAAATATTTCATACATGGTTACTGTCTTAAAATACATGTATTAAGCTATATTTAGACGGGGTAAGAAAACGTGACAGAGGGCTAGGTTTGCTGAACCCTCATCACGTTTTCGATCCGAACCCAAATATAGGTTATACTTCAAGGCATTTATATCTGTTCTTTAATATAATATCAATTTTACGCCTCGGACGAGCTATTTCTGACAGAGTTCGCTGAATATCTGCAGTTGAAATTATAACGCCAATGCGTTAACCAAGCTTGATTTTTTTAAAAACATTTCTGTTACATCATCATTTGTTAAGCCCGGTCCAATAAATCTCTTATTGTCTTCCACCCCGTCCAATAAGTACGGAAGCCCATTTAGGACCTATCCAAAAATATTTTTGAATTTGATATAACGAATTATTGAATTTGTTAATACGAATTTAAATCGTTATAACGAATTGTTGAATCCGTTATAACGAATTAAATTTGTTATAACAAATTTTAGGAATTCGTTATAACGAATTTAATCTGTTATAACAAATTCGCTGAATTCTTTATTTCAAATTTTTAAATCTGTTTTAACAAATTAAATTTAAAACAACGAATTCTTGAATTCGTTATTTCAAAGCTTTAATTCGTAATTTCGGTTTTTTTAAATCGGTTATAACATATTTTCACCCAATTTGTAATAACAAATTTCATGTTCTCGGGAACAAATTTAACGGGGCGGACTTCATTTGTCCCATATCGGCGTACGACGAAACGGCGAAATGTTAAATGAAGTAAACTGGTGTAAGAAGAAAAGTGGAGGAATATATTGTCCCAGCTGTCGCTGTAACCATGGCAATAGATGTAACAATTCCAAAAGACACCTTACTTTATTGGCTTTGCTAGATTTCCTACATAGATAGATACAACATATTTAAGAACTGCTTTAAATGTAGCAACGCATTTTCACCAAAATATTGTGCAGGATATACAGATACACGGGTTCTTGCCCAAAATTCCAAAATAATTGTTTAGTCAATGCTATTAATTATTGAGTATGCTGATTTAGAAAAGGGTACATGCAGACCAGCCATTGTCGAACTTATGTCATAGAATTTATTTACCAGAATTTAATGCAAAAACCGCATCGAAATCGATGCAAAAAAAATGGAGTTACGCCTCTTCAAAGTGCCTTTTTTTTTACCTCTTTTAGAAATCTAATCAAGAGAAAATGAAATTAAGCGATAACAAGGCTTCAGTGACGTCACGAGGTCAACACTAGGGAAATTTCCTTACAAAGCTATACAAAATATATTCAATTTTACAGCAAAAATGATTGATATATGTCTGATGTTTTGACGTATCTAGTTATTTAAAGTGATGTAAATTTAGAAAGTTGTATCCGTAATTATTTTGTTACAGTCAGATTTCTTTTTAAACGATTTCAAAATTTGCTATTCTAATCGCCTTTTACCGATGAATAGGATATCTTTAAACGCTTGCATGGGCAGATTTATGTTTGTTCATTATTCATATTTATTTTGGTCGGAGCGTGTTCAAATCCAATAAAGCTTGAAGGAAGTTATGATAGATTTGATATGCACGCTCCGACCGAAATTATCACCTCATAATATTCAAAGAATGATGTCTTTTTGCTTTTAATTATATTATTTCAAATTTCTACACTTCAAAACAACATTTCAAAAACACTGGGGTTTTTTTTCAAGCGTAGCACATGTTATGTATTATTGCAGAAAATACCGTTTTTCGGTTATGCTGTACATGTAGGACACGCCTTTTTTGTGTCGCTCATTTTTTATTAAATAATTGGGCCATAGGTTTCAAAATTGATTTGTAATGTTATCACAGAAAAGGACACTTGAAAAATATAAATATGATATTTTATATGACATAGCCAGGCATTATAACCAGGATGTGCGCATGCGTGAACCAACTTTCCATCGGGATTGGTAAACGTTTGGGAGGAAATTCGATAGCTTCTTGGAGAAACTTCGAACTGATGATAGGTGCCAAAAAACAAAAAACCGCGACTTTTAAATCATATAGTCATTAAAAGTGATAGGAATGATATGTACCTTTGGTTTACACTAAAAAAAGTTAATTTAATATTTGCGAAGACAATAAAGGCAATGTTACAGAAAAACAATAGACACGTAGCTTCAAACGAGTGGGTTGGTGGGGGTGGCAGGGAGAGGCCTGTCCCCATGCAGTTGTCCCCCCCCTTTCCTAGCATTTTCGAAGCATGTAAAAAATTGAAAGTGACTGGGAGGAAATAAACAGTGAAATTTAAGTTTGAGGTAAACTTAGCATTTCTATAGCTACCCCCACGGTGTACGATTTTCGAATTTTTTAAAGACTTTTTTTTGCATGTCCAAAATTGTTTGGCGATTCTCCCATACCACCCCCCTCTTTTCACTTGTTTACGATGCCACCTGCCTGAACTAAATATCACGGTTTCCTTACATATACCAGTAAAAAAGAATTGGGTTTATATAAAAACCAATATTACTGTATCTCATGCAATATACCATTCACCAGGTTCTATAAACACCTACGCTTAAATTCAATAAAAAAAAATTCAGGGTTAGAAAGGGAGGGATAATTTATTTATTTTTATTTTTTTCAGGGGGGGGGGTGTTTGGGGAGGGGTAGGGGTGGTCAGAACACCGACCCCATGTAGCTCTATCCATAACCCCTCACCAAGGTCTGTGTGTCCATCACCAGGGTCTGTATACCCATCACCAGGGTCAGAATACATATTACCAGGGTCAGAGTAAGTACTACCAGAGTCGGTGTACGTATCAACAGGGTCTGTATAGTTACGCATAACCAGATTCAGTATACCCATCACCAGGACACCAGGGTCTCAATACTTATCGCGAGGGCCAATGTGTCTTTGAAATCCACGTACCATCACCAGGGTCTCAATGCCTATCACCAGGGTCAGTGTACGTTTCACCAGGGTCTATATGCCTATCACCGGGGTCTGTATACTAGTATTAATAGGGCCAGAGTGCACATCACTAGCGTCTGTATACCCATATCCAGAATCAGTATACCCATCACCAGGGTAAGTTTACCTATAACCAAGGTTAATGTACCCAATTACGAGAGTGTGTACATGTATACACGTTACCAGAGTCAGTATACCCATCACTTGGGTCTCAATAGCTATAACAATATAGGTTTTGAGACCCTGGTAATAGGCAGACCCTGGTGATACGAACACTGACCTTGGTGATATGCATTAAGATCCTGATGATGGGTTTCAATGACTTGGTGATGGGCACACAGACGCTGGTGATACGTACACTGACCCTGGTAATAGATATAGACATCCTGATAATGGTAATACTGACCCTGGTTATGGGTATACAGACCCTGGTGATACGAACACTGACCCTAGTGATACATACACTATGCTATTAAAACATTTAAAAATCCTAATCCGTGGGGGTATGGGGAAAAGCGTACCTTTAACTTCAATTCTACAGTTTATTTCCTCCCTTTCATTTCAGTTTTTACCTGGTCCCAAAAACATTAGGGGGGGGACTCCTTGTTAATTTACTTTTTATATGTAAATTTAAAAAAAATGTTTGCTGCAAGAAAGCGTGTGCTGAAGGGGGTATTCTAGCTCTTTCCCCTGTCCCTGCTCCACTCCACACCCCCTCCCCCCTCTGATGCTAAGTGCCTGTTGTTTTCCTGTAACATTGCTCTTTTTTGTTCTCTCAAATACTAATATTTATACAACATTTTGGTGTAAATCTAATGTACACAAAATTCCTATCTCTTTTAATGAACATTTATAATGTAAAGAATCTGAGGGAATAAGCCGTTGCAAATGCCCACGACCCTCTCATACGTCTTATAAGAAGTAATAAACGTACGAGTTAACTGGGCATTTAAACGGTGGACAGTATTGTCCAAATGAAAATGTCCAAAAATGCGAGAAAGGGGCAATCGACATATGAAAGGCGCAAATGCGCTTAAATTTTGTAGTATTTACATATACTAGTATTTTAAATTTAGAATAACAATCACATACTCATTTAAAGAGTTAAAATACAAAAATGTTGATTACTTTCTAACAATATTTAATTTACTAATTTACCTCAGTCATCGTATACAACCCCTAACGCAGGGGAGTCGACAAAGAGTATGCGGGAGTCGATTTTTCCGCTTCGGAGACAGAAGAATTTAGTTAACTCTTTTTGTAGGTATTCAAAACAAGTATTTAAAAAATATATATATAGTGGCGCCGGAAGCAAATTGAAAGTGAGGGGGGGGGGCTAGATTTATAAAAAAAATCTTGACAAGCAAAAAAAAAGTCTTTGCTATGTATAAATTTGCAAAAAAGTGGGTGGAGGGGCTAAGGAAGACAGCGATAGTCAAACCAGTAACGTATAACAAGGGGGCTTGTTATAGGTCACTGGTCAAACTTTGTGTTGGTCATTGGTCCTAGTGGTCTTTGTGTCTTTTGGTAGAACTACTATGCTTTTTCTTTCACAACAAAACCATTTGTAATGTGATTTTCCTGCCGATACAATTGAAGTGAAATACATGCCTAGTTAATCGTTGAATTTTCTTTAGGCGCATACTGTTCATTTGACTTAGCTTGTATTCTGCATTTTGTGAACAATTACATGCTTTTGTCCAGCGTATGTCCTTGTTATGTTAACAAGACTCTCAAGGATTAAAAGATGGAACGTTTTATCTTGCCATTTAATTGTTTCTTGCACGCACAACAACGATTTGTTTACAATTTGAAATCGTGCAATCTCAAAGAGAATAACATACATTTTATATTTTATAAAAGTAGTAGAAAACGCAAATCAAATATTTCAAGTTATTATAAGCACATTTTTATTATTAAGAAAAAAAAGGAAAATTACATTTTAACAATGTATATTATTAAGTAAAAAAAAGAAAATTACATTCTAAGGATGTAAACAAAAATATAAAAAAAAAAAAACCATAACGCGTACGATTCAAACACCCACTTTTACAGTTACATTTGTTTAAAGAACTCCTCGCTTACCACAACACCACCGATTCGCTTGTTTAGAGGATATAATATAGCTGATTCTATTGTTATCAGTTTTACGCAAACGACTGGACTTAGTCATTTAAAGACCAAGCTTAAAAATTAAAAGAAGAAAACTTACTTTTTACCATAGAGTGGGTTTCGTACCATTTTTTGGAAAATTGAAAAAGATAGACGTTAATATGTGTTAACAATATTCGTTCTTTAAAAAATGGTACGATCACCCACTATAGGAAAAAATATAATTTGAACATCCGATTTCTATATCATTTTGTTGCCAAATTAGCATATAACTATTTTGTTGTCTTAATATCAATTAAATGTAAAGTTACTTTTTGTGTGTTATGGCAGCTCTGAATGTATTTGATCACATATGTTAAATAAATGTAAAGAAATTGAAATTTGCTAGAAATAAAATATTATTTTTTTTCAATGAACCTATGTGGTTTTTTGCCTCGGCTTATTCCCCCACATTCTTTCGAATTTTCCTATACGTTTTTAAATTGCGCAAATATCTGTTCGAAGTTCCTCCAAACAGCTTTCGAATTTCCTCCCAAACGTTTACCGAAAAGTCGGTACACGCATGCGTACATCCTGGTTATAGTGCCTGGTTGTACTATATAAAATCAAAGTGCTTAAGAACTGATGGAAGTTGATTTTATCGATTATTATTTATTTTAAAATCAATGATATGTTATTTTGCATGGCAAGTACTTTCCCATATGTATTTGAATAACGCACATTTTTTATAATATGAATTCTTCCACATGAATTTCGTGAAAACCGAATATAAATCATGTTGTATAACATTTAAAGATCTATTCTATCAAACTACGTATCAGTAATCGGAATAGTTATGAGAAATTTTATGGATCCAAGCAAAATTGAACTCTAGTCTCGTTTAACAAGACTCTCAGCTGTATCCGTTAATCACCGACAAGCAAGAGAGACTATCTGCTTGTCGGATATTTACGGAGACAGCCGACCGTCTGGTTGAACGAGCTCTGGCGTAGGAATATATAAGATGTACGACTTCAAAAATTATCTAAATTGTTCGTACCATTTAAAATCTTACTATTTACAAGGTATCTATAAACAAGTTTCCTTGAAAAACAATGCTAAAGAACTCATTACATCGAATTTATCGATTAGAACTAAATGTTGTAAGCAATGTAATTAGGTCCAAACACTGTTTCACTTTCGGTTTGCCTGAGTAACTGCATACATGTAGGAGAGTTGATTAAAATCAACTCCCCAAAATAGCCTATTCTATACATCGTTCTGATGGAAAGTTGGTTCACGCATGCGCACATCCTGGTTATAATGCCTATCTACATCAAATAAAATATAATATTCATATTTTTAAGTGTCCTTTACTGTGATAACCCAGCCCAATAATTTCATAAAAAACGAACGACACAAAATGGGCGTGTCATACAGCATAACCGAAAAACAGTATTGGCTGCGCTGCTTAATAATACATATTAGCATGTGTTATTCATTAAAAAACAGTGGTTTTAGAATGTTGTTTTAATGTGTAGAAATTGGAAATAATATAAATATAAGTATTAAAGTAATAAGGAATCATTCTTTGAATATTATGAGTTGATAATTTCGGTCAGAGCGTGGTCATTTCTATCATAAATCCCGTCGAGCTTTATTTGATTTGAACACGTCCCGGCCAAAATCACCTGAGACTAGTAATACCCAAAGAATGATTCCTTATTCTTAAATCAATTTTATTCCAGACCGGTATTTTTTTAAGTATGGCGTAATCTCACGGTTTGGTGATGTAATGAGATGAAAAATGCAGTTATATGTTAATAAATCAGCATGCTCATTGATTGATAGCATTAATTAAACACATTTTTGGAATTTTGCACAGAAACCCGTCAAAACAAATCTGTATAGATTGTATTTTTGGTAAAAATGCATTGCTACATATAGTTCTTAAAAAATTTGTTTCTATCTATGTAGGAATTCTAGCAAAGCTGATAAAGTAATGTGTCTTTTGGAATCGTTACATCTGTTACCATGGTTTCATTTACTTCATTTAATACCAATTCGCCATTTAACGCCGATCAATTGATCGGCGCATTTCGTCGTACGCCGATATGGGAGAAATGAAGTCCGCCCCGTTTAATTTGTTCCCCAAAACATGAAATATGTTACTACAAATTGGGTGAAAATATGTTATAACCGAGTTTAAAAAACCGAAATTACGAATTAAAACTTTGAAATAACGAATTTGAAATTCGTTATTTCAAATTTAATTTGTTATAACGAATTCAAGAATTCGTTAATTCAAATTTAATTTGTTAAAACAGATTTTGAAATTTGAAATAAGGAATTCAGTGAATTTGTTATAACAGATTTAATTCGTTATAACGAATTCCTAAAATTTGTTATAACAAATTTAATTCGTTATAACGGATTCAACAATTCGTTATAACGATTTAAATTCGTTTTAACAAATTCAAGAATTCGTTGTATCAAATTCAAAAATATTTTTTGATAGGTCCTAAATGGGCTTCCGTAAATAAGTCACCTTTAGCTCTCAAAAAAGTTTCAACTTATTGGACAGCTACAGGTAAATTTAAGACCCAAAGAAATAATGACACAAGGTTTGCTTGAATAGGTTAAATTCAATCCTCAAAAGTTATGAGAAACACAGAAGTTCACCATGAGCGTATGCACAGTAAATTTACGAGCATTCCGAATTGAATTTCACATTTATGGTAACATGTGCGTCTTTTTAAACGCATGCGGATACTGCCGGACATTTACAAGTATGCGACACTAAGGGTTGATCGGAATCTCTTTGTTTCTTGGTTGGTGGACTTCCTAATTTTTGTCCTTGTACAATGTCGCTCACGCGCTTTTTTTGGTCCTCAGATGTTCGTTTATAATTTCTCACTGACAGTGATCTGTGACCGGTTTTCTCAGCGATTAATTGTTCATCCACACCTGCCAAATACAGCCGAGTAGCGGCCGTAGCACGCAAGGAATGGTTAGAGAAAAAACCTTCAAATCCCGCCATCTTGGCGACGGTTTGTAGAAGCGGATGGACACCGACTGGGGCGTCGTCATACCATTTGTCTGGACTGGAAAATTTGCTCGGGCGCAAATAAAAGGCCGATGACTTTCCGTTATTGGGTCTGCAAAAGGATGAAGCTATGTTATTATGTGTTGTCTAATTATATTAAGGTTTACAAGAGAACTTTAAATGTATAGAATAGTGTATTAATTTAAGATTACCTGAGGCTGATATACTTTTCGTACAGGGATACAATACATCTCTCAGGGTATGACGGGTTTTCATAAGCACTTACAATTTTTGGAACCGTTTTTCGACTTTTTAATCCTCCAGTTATATATTTGAAAATGTCTTCTCTGTGCTGCAGGTATCGCCTTCCGTCTACACGAGAAGTTTTCAAGATCAATTGAGAATGTTCTATGATTTCTATGTTCTTGGCCAGCTCGCAAAGCAAAATTTAGTCCAACCAAATAAACCATCGTATCAAGAAGTTGATGTGCGTTAGCGCTACCACAAATATTCCTTCCCAAAGTATGTTTTCTTGTTCTTCTGTGATAATGAGAGCCTGTTTTTTGTTGATCCCTAAACCAAGTTTGGACAGCTCTTTCATTTTTGCGTATAGAACAACACACACGTCGGAAAAATCGGCGTCATCAAGAAGGAAAATGAATTTGCTATTTGTGCGTAAATGGTGTTGTATTGAAACAATTATTTTATAAAGTGTATTTGGTTTGTAATTTGTACCTTTCAATGTTTTCAACTCAGTAACAAATGAAGACAGTCGGCGATTAAGTTCTTTGTCATTTCCAAGACCGGTTTTTGTATTCTTCTTCCAGCTTCCCTTGACTCAAAGAGCCGCATAGCCCATTTAGCTTTATTTCTTGTATTGACCGGAATTGCACTTTCCTTGAGATTCTTTAATTCCACATCGGACAAAGGGGCCAAAAATCTAGGTGTTTTCTGCTCACCTGACTCGGCTGTATTTGTCTCAGCATCTTGTGAAGCTTTCACGAGCATTTCGTCAGAGTCGTCAAAATCTGATATATCCGAGTATTCTTTGGACTTCACTGTCAAAAATTTTAAATCAAAAATTCCCATTTTCTTGGTTTTCTTTCTCTCCTGTAATGATTTCGTCCAGTATATCGTTAGAATCACTCAAGTTTTGTTCACAAAATGAACTCTGTGTTACGAACTCATACGCGCTTATCGAAATGCAACACTCTATGGCCAAGCAAGTGGATCTATATGTTTAATATTTATAACAAAAGAAATTCCATTTCAACTATACGTACATTTTGCACGATAAACAAAAAACAACACACAATAGGCGAACATATTGGACAGTGCCAGGTAAGGTCAGTAAGGCGTAACATTTGGTCGGATTCGAATACAGTGAAATGTTTAAAGTAAGTTATTAGCCTCAAACTGCCAATTATGCTAGATATTAGACGATCCTCGGCGCTTCGCACCTCTGACCGTCTAATATCTAGCATAATAGACAGTTTTCGGCTTAAAACCATTACTTACATATAACCTCTAACTATCGAACTCTGACCTGACTTTGACTAGGATTCATATTATTAGTATATAAAAAAGATTTTAGTGCGTAACCCTCTAAATAACATGCATGAATCATCCAATCAGAGAATATTTATTTATCCCTAAACTGACCATCGCCCAGGTAAACGCCCAATTATTCACCTGCGTTAATCCACCAATTGTTATGCTAGTAATTACATTAAATCTTTTCGTGTCAAACACACTTGTGAGCTGAAACCATGGACCTTAAATCTTGTCTTTCTAATAAGTATATTTCATAAAGCTACACTTGATGATTATTTCTGATGTCCTATTTCTTTGTTACAGTTAATGCGTTTGATAAACATTAATTGACATTCTATCACATCACAGTCAGGAGGAATTTTATAAGAATTAAGAAGAGTAAATAACGTTATTTACCAAGAGGCAAAAAAAATTAAAATAGAAAATGTTCAAAACCTGTAAAAAAAAAATACATATTACATGATGGTAATATTTTCTTTATTGGGCCGAGCTCTATACTTTAACACTTTGTTGCATTTACTTCAAGATAATAAAAATGCGTGTATTGTTATATATTTAAACAGAGTCTTTTGTGGAATGTTCTAGATCTAAAAAAGATATCTGATGCCGATCAATTTCTTAACTCGCATCTTTTGTAAACATTCTTTTGATATAATGTACCCGGGGTCACAGTTTATATTTTCGAAAAATCATACTTCCTAAAATATGTTGTTATCAAGAGATGATATGATGTAATGATACCTAATATGTTTAAAGCGCTGAGCATAACTAAGCGCTTTATTGTCGTTAGATTTCTACTTCCGATGCATCAAATAACCGCCCCTTATGAGCAGAAATATATATCATTTAAACTGGTTAGGGAACCAGTTTTAGGGGTTTACGCACATAGTTCCTCGGGCTATTGTAAATATAAAGTACGTGGGCTAGTGCGGGTCTTACGTACATCATTGCAGGGGCTGCCACGCAATATAGTGCCTAAACAGAAGTTAAAATATAAAAAAAAATCAAATCAATTCTTTCTAACTAAGCTTGCACAAAGTAAATTTTCTTTAGAACGAAGCTAGGTAATTGTTTTTCAGTATTATCAGTACTTTAATTTTGTTTATTCCGTTCCCATTCCGGCGAATACGGCATGCCTTTTTTAGAGTGTTTATGCTGAATTAGTCTTCCTAAGACGGTTAAAGAGTTAATATAATTCAAAGTCTCCGGTTCATGCACTTCCTCTCCTTTGTGATTGGTAGAAAATACATGCAGCATAATAAAATAGCGTAGCAAAATAATCAAACAAGTATCGTATTCCCGTAATATTTCCTCACAATGTCTTTTAGATTGTATAAATTGTGAGCCTTAATAGAAAAGAGCCTAGTTGAGAATTATATTTCCTAGTAAATAGTTTACTAACAACTTGACTCCTTTAATTACGTCATCATTAAAAAAAGTTATGATTTAAAAAAATACTACATCGTGATACAAGTATACTTAAACATGACTTGTAAGATTCCATATTAATATGATTAACAAATGTTCGTGATTAGTTCTTGGTGTATACATGTATCAGTCGCTTAATTTTTTAACAATAACACCATGTTTTCTAATTAAAATTATAAAAATATATATAAGAATATGAAAAAAAAAACCAAATCGGTTCTAACTGAAATAATATTTATATCTATTGATTCAGTTTATGTAAATATTCATTAAATATTTGAAATCATATTAAAATGCTCTACCAAGGTATATAATACTCTATTGATGAGGCTACATGATGTTGCAAAAATTTTGATCAACCTTTGCATTAAAATTGACCGAATTCTGCTTCTATCAGAAAAAGGTAAATCTTGTATAAGAAGCAGACTTTAGTCATGATCAAAACACTATTCACACCTATTGTTCTGTACCTTATTACCAATGTGTGCAAAACGGAAACACATCAATCAGAGGCAAGCAGTGTTTGAAAATTAAATCCCCTCTTTAAACAGAAAAAAATTGGACGGTGTTTAGGGTTAAGATATTTCATTTTGTAAAAATGTATACAATTTTTTTAACATAGTATGAATGCTACAATTTGTAGGATTCAAATCTGAGGAGACAGTACGACTTGAAACAATTTTCCGATCGGGTTCGGTATTTTTGCACTACTCATGAATAAATAAACTTTCGGAACATTACAAATTTCTCAATCAAATAAATCTAATCATTTCATTGGAAATAATAATTACGTATAACCCATACATATTTACATCACAACGTGTTGCAGGGTTCAGCCTTCTATACTATTGCGCATGCGTATTTACTGTAAACAAGACACATGCAGGGCTCGCGACGGATTCTCCTGGACATGTTTGTTGATAGAAATATGTCTTTTCTACTTGTTTGAGGTATTAATTGTTCAAAGTTTTTGTTTTTAAAATAACCACAATTATTATTTTGTAAGCAGGTATTTTGTGTGTTTATCACAGGAGTTGCTACAATCTAAATTCATTTTTGTATGTGAGGCCCCGTGAGGGGTCATTTGACATATTTATGTCTTGTCATTCTAAAATGATCCGAAATTGGTAAACCATTAATAAATAATCGAGAAAGTGATGATATGTTTCATTTAGAGAGCCCCTTTTACCTCGTATACAATGATGACCGTAGTGGAACAAAGATCTTGTAGTTTTCAGCATGTGTCAATTACTGTCAATGGATTTCACGTGGTACAAATAAACGATAAAAGATTATTCCGGTTTGTACGACCTTAAGATTTTCAGAAACTCATATTTTCGTTAATTAGGTATGTGGAAGGAATTTTTATGTATTTCAACTATTACAATCAACATTATTTCTTATTTCCTAACGATACAAAAGGTAAATCTGAAGTTATTCAAACATGTGTTTTCAGCTGTACTGTCCCTTTGAAAGACAACGGAATAGGATATTATAGATAAACATTACTTGCTTATCATTATTATACAGATATATATATTTTGATGAAAGGTAAGTGAATTTAGCAAGAAAGACGTCAAGATTGCAATAAGAAATTTATAAATGAGTGATGCGGCTCACTGGATATTAACTTGATTTAGCTATCAACTAACGACGTGAATACATGTAGTTAGGTATTTTAAATTGTGATAATTTATTTTGTATGTAACAAAAAAATTATGAGTTTAAACAATGTACATGTATTCTTATTGTTTAATGCTTTTGTAGATGTATCCAAAAGAATAGGATTTACTGCCACAGCATCGTCTGCCAGTTCTACCTGGAACAGCGGTACTCTGGTATTTGATGTGGTCGTCACAAACGTCGGGAACGGATACAACCCAAGTACCGGGGTATTTACCGCTCCCATGGCGGGAGAATATGCATTCTTCGTCAATGTGCAGAGTTACAGTAATAAAATCATATATGCGGAAGTCGTGCTGAATGGAGTAACTAAGGTCCGAACAATGGCGTATAGTTATGCAGGTAATGAGTATTACGAAGCAGGACCTAACCTAGTGGTGTTAACTCTACAGAAGGGAGACAGAGTGTGGGTCAAGCGTTACTCTGGTCAGGGTTATTATATTGACGGTCCTTTAACCACATTTTCCGGATTTCTTCTCTAATATGTTCATTAAAAAGGTAGATAAAGAGTTATTCCAGTGAATATTGAGATATTCAACCAATTAGCCATACACTGTGTGAATAGTCGCATAAGCTTTTATCTGGTGGTTAAAAACTACTTTAATACCAACATGATTTGAATTCAAAAAGAGTACATTTATAAAGCGAACATCCCTTTAAATACTTTTTATTAAGTTATAAAAAAACACAGTGTCAAATTGCTTAAATGAAATATAATTTTTGTATTTATGTAGTACAATTTTTAAAACTTATATTTATAACAAGTTACATACAATCGGAACAGTACTACTTGATGATGATAACTCTGTATTACCTCAAGAAATATTTATGTGTCACTGTATGTTTGAGAGTATATGTATTACTGAACAAGAAGTAATTGATATATTATCTATCTTTCCTGTTAACAAAGTCATAGGTGCACACCTTATTTGTCATAAAATGTTGAAAGCTACTAAATTTACCATTGGCAAACCAATACATGTATTTCTATTGTTTAACCGCTCACTTACAGAATCTGTTTTTTCCTATTATGTGGAAACAAGCTAACGTTACTCCACTTTTCAAAAAAGACGACCCGTCTGTTTTTTCCAACTATGGACAAGTTTCGTTTTTAAGTTGCATTGGTAAAGTCATGGCCAGAACGTATTGTATTTAAGCATTTATATAACTTTATTCACAGAAATATTATGTTTTGTAAATACCAAGCCGGATTTTTACAAGGTCATTCTACTGTTTTTCAATTATTAGAAACATATGATCATATTGTTTGGAGAATTGTGGAAGGGAAATCATGTTGCACGGTGTTTCCTGATTTGATCGGCACAAAGGACTTTTATATAAATTAAAAATATATGGTATTGGCGGAAAGGTGTATATTTGATTGAAAAGCTACTTAGCGAATCGGACACAACGAGTTATGTATAAAAATATAATTTCTTCTACTGCACCAATTCATGCCGGTGTACCTCAAGGCTCCGAACTTGGACCACTGCTATTTCTAATTCATGTAAATGCTGTAAAAAGATTTTGTATATTGTTTACTGATGATAACTGTTTGCAGTATTCATCAAAATGTGTCAAACCTATTCAATATTGTCTGAATCATAATAAATTTACATTCAGTGTATATTTCCCTTTATGTTTGCATTGGGAATCTGCAACGTTCAATTTTCTATACTTGGCTAATTCATGCGCCAGGAGCACAAATACGAACGTTTTCATGTGTTTTGAGTATATTTATTTTTGTAAGATTAAATGAAACTTTAAATCTTACATTATCAATTTGTCATGTACTTAGGAAAAGCTATCATTAATATATATCTACTCCTTAATAAAAAAGATTTTTCTCCACAAAGTGTTTGGCACTAAATGTTTTGTCGCGAAAGCTAACAAAATAACGTTAATATAACTGTTCCATGTATGTTTCATATCCCTGACTAAGAGCGCAAATAATGGCTTTATAGCGGCGATACTCATTTTTTTTATTCAAATAGACATCAGTATGTTAATAGAAATATAAGCATTGATTGCTTATTTTCAAATGTCGTCGGTCGAATGTCACACAAAGCGGTGCAGACAAATTATCATACCACGCTAACGCGTAAATCTTTGTTTTTTTTTAACGGGCTTGGAACCACTTAACGCAATACGCAAAAATTTAAGGCTAAATGTAATGTATAAAATCCACAATGATTTATAGTTCCTGCCTATCTGTCAGATATTGTACCGGATATGCGATGTAATGCATCAGCATACAGTGGCGTAGCGCCCTTTACGCAAAAACGCAAATGAATACACAAAATTTTGCAAAGCATAGGTCTTATGATTTGAGTTTCCTATTGTTTGCACGTAAACAGATCGTATTGAGACTCCACTGAGTTATAATCTGCATATTTAGCATTCAGTTCTCGTCGTAAACCATGCAATGAGTACGATTCCGGAAAATACCGTCATTCCATAATTTACATTAATTCATACTTTTTATGCATCCGGTTTTGAGTTTACTACGTAAGTATCTAAATATAAAAAGTATGTCTGTACAAAGCAAGTTAAAATCTTTTTAAAAGCACAACAGTTACACAATGAAGGCAAAGACGATCACGAGTCTTTCATGTTATTGGCTTAAAGAATGATCTACAATAAACTTATTAAAATGAGATAAACAACTTTTAACTCATTTCAAGTTTAATTATTCATACTAAAATCTGAAAACACATCAAGTTTTGAGTGTATGTCCGTAATTGTATTCTGTCAGTCTATACTTCCATGAAATTTAAAGTCGGCGGTCGGGTGATTAAAATTTTGACAAAGTCACAATTACATTGTGATAAACTTGATCAAAAATTTGTCATTTAGGTAAGTATGTTACGGTTTGAATAATAGATCTGTTTTAAAACGCCTATTATCTTTAGTCATATGCAGTTGGTTTCCGCTGGGGTATCAGTGTTTCATATATAATTACACATTCTTTTAAAATTCAACATTTCACTTACACATACAGTATGTAAAATTGTAACATTTTGAGACAATATCTCATCATCAAAAGCCTGTAAATCTAAAAGCTAAAACCAAAAATCCAAGAGCATCGGGGGTATTGAAATTTTAAAGAAAATATTCGAAGAGTACCAGGTAAATAATGTTTGTCTCGGAATTTAGCAACTTTTGTTCATATTTATTGGAATCATAATACTTAAAAAATGTCATATTTTTAAGGCTGTTTTGTCATTCAAATAACAAAATCCAAGAGCTTCCGCTCTGCCCTGGACCTGCTGGGGCTCGGAATTTAGCAACTTTTGTTCATATTTATTGGAATCATAATACTTAAAAAATGTCATATTTTTAAGGCTGTTTTGTCATTCAAATAACATAAAATCCAAGAGCTTCCGCTCTGCCCTGGACCTGCTGGGGCTCGGAATTTAGCAACTTTTGTTCATATTTATTGGAATCATAATACTTAAAAAATGTCATATTTTTAAGGCTGTTTTGTCATTCAAATAACATAAAATCCAAGAGCTTCCATTCTGCCCTGGACCCGCTGGGGGCCTCAAGGCGGCCCCCAGACCCCCTACCTTTTCCATTTTGAATACAGTAAATTAAAAGGTAGCTACGCCACTGGCATATTATACGAGAAATTCGCAATACCACAATATACCCGTGTGTACACTGCAAATCTATATATCATCATTTGTTCCAACTGTGGTCAACGAATGGGATTCCCTACTTCTGGATACCAGAGTTTCGAGTTCGTTATCCTAATTTAAAAACAAAATTTTTAAATTTCTAGCAGTAGCTCCACCTTATTTCAGTTATGGGAAAAGACATACTAACATTTTACACACAAGACTCCGTCAATATAGTGCGCTAAACATAGATCTTTATAGATGCAATATTATATCAAGCCCTCTTTGCTAATGTGGTCAGATTGAACATTCACATCACTTCTTTTTCTCTTGTCCTAAGTATGCTACTGTTAAGGAAGAATTTTTCAATAAATTTCTTAGATTTGGCAAAAATGATATTCTTGACTCTCGTTCCTTACTTTGGGGCGACGACTCACTCAGTGTGGATGAAAATAAATACTGTATTTTAAACGTTCAAATTTATATTCAAGGTAATGGCAAATTTGAATAATCTCAAATCACAAAAGTATTTTTGTTGATAACATCTTGCTTACTTATCTTTATTCATCTTATTCATCTTTGCATACATGTTAGACTAATATTAAATAACATTAACTTTTACTATAAAATATCTAACTACTGGTGTAAGTTATTATTAAAAAAGTACAAACTGAGACGTATCTGCAATCATATTGTATTTGTTGTTCATCATGTAGGGAGAGGGCGAAATAAGTTTCTATTACATGTGCCAAACCCCATTGCAATATATACAATAAAATATGTGCAATCCAACAGTATTACATGTGTATGTACAACGGCCGTCGTATGATACAATAACAATTTAGTAGCTTCTAAATCCATGCTCATTCCAAATAAGTCGGACAAGAGAACTTAGTCTGTTTATTGCAAAATATGAAGATGATGATGTAAAGCAATGACTACATCGTATGTTTTGCAAGTAAGAGTGTATAATTAAACACCCATAAATTAGTTCTCTTAGGTTGAACATTGTTTTTAGATTATTAAACTGATGTAATTTATAATCAACTTTTACGCATCATGCTATTTGGTTTACATATTGATGTCTGAAGTTATAAATTTCTGTAGTATATCGTAGATTTGTAGACAGGACAAGCCCTGCTCTACTATGGGTTGTTAACATTATAATGCAAGAATAAAAATCCTACCCATTTAAACACATGACAACTTTTAAAATGAATTTAAAAACGGTTTTATTTCGTTATATTAATCACAATAAAGAAACTATCTAGCGTGCATTAATCTGAAAATATTATACCAAAATAATATTTTATATTAAGATTTTAATACGGTCAAATTTATACCCAAGTATCATCATCATTTAATAAATATTTATAAAAAAAATTCCAAAATAAAGATAAGTAAATCATCTTTATCTGTTTGAAAACAAGTTAATTCAAGACCTTTTCTGCCAAAAAGCTTATGCTTATGAAGTATAATACTAAGCATTTATAATAATAATTCAAAATAGATAACATTATAGCTACAGTATTGATACACGGGAAAATGCCTTTTCTGTAATTTTGTTTCTAAAAGATGATCATACAAAAACTTATACATTGAATGAGCATGAAGCAAAGTGCCAATCAACATAGACATCTATCAAATCTACATTAGAATTAGGAAAGAATTATAGGAGTTAATTAAAAAACATAGGTGTTCATGTTTCTCAACTGTACCTCAAGCTTTGCATATGGTTGTCTGAATTCAACTATCAGAAGTTATTGGTGCCATTCATAAAACATGAATTTAATAGTTTGTAAAAATGTCATTTGTTTGAATAATCAGTATTTCTCACATTCGTGTAGCTATAAATGACAAGTACTAGAATATGTTGTCGAGGAAACTTCCAGAAGGTCACATAGCACTATTCATTGGACGTAATTATCACAACAATATATAATTTGTCGTATTCATAATCTGAATTCTATCATCTAGGGTTACATTACTCATGCAATTACCGTAACTAAAACAATATGTCAAATTCAACAAAAATCAAATCCTTCATGCATTTGGTAAATGCCCTACTATATAAAATGAGTTTTGTTTGAGATCAAACGAAGGATTTAAACTTTAAAAAGACTGGATGCTACAAAAATGAAAATAAAGATCGTTTTTTAAGGAAGAGCCCGATTAAAATTTTAAAAAAAAAATGATTTCTTTATTACCTGTTTGTCAATCTAAATAAAACCTAAACTTGGTTTGTAGTTTCTCATTATGAAGCTACATTGAAAATTTCAAATCAATTCTATTAACCAAAATGAAAAAAAATCTGGAAAACCAATCTCAGATGGAATTACCAGCAGAAGGACAACAATAACGACTATAGACCAATTCACACTTAAGAATAGGTATGTCCCTTGGCCGCCGTCTTTGGGGGAAACCTCATAGATTTTGGGGGAAAACCCATAGATTTCTCACAAGATGTCCAAATATTTGGTTGCATTAAGAAGGGAAAATTGATTTTTCCCTTTTGACCTTTGGGTTGACCCAACAAAGGGAAACATCTTTTGCAAAGTGTGGATTGGACTATAGTCCCCGTGGTTTTACCAGTAGGGGACTAATAAGGAATACCTGTATGTTAATATCTCTCAAGAAGAAAAGAAACATTTTGCTTGGTGTACAATATTTTACACAATGCAGTAGCAAATTGATATGGATTTTACAGATCTCGATGTAGTCTCGGACCAAACAATAGCCTTGCTCTACGAATAAATCTGTATACAGATAAAGGTGCCTTTTTAAACATGACAAAACAATCTTTGTTAACCATATGTGATAGTATGTCCTTCATTAGCCACCATTGGCGAGCAAAGATGTACAAAAAAGAGAAAAAATCCTAGTGTGAGATTTTGACGCTTATAATGTAGCTTTTAAATTGTGATGATCAACATTACTGTTTACTCCTATGACATAAAACTATCAGTGAAATTACATCTACAAATTATGGGCCGAAGTGTAATACTAAATAGCAGACGTAATCTCAAAATATATCCAAGAATATTATGTTTGACACAATGAAAGCAGTAGCAGATGGGCATCAGACAAAAGTTAACCTTCACAGATACCGCAGACTAGTCAATGCCTCTCTTCTCTCACTGAATAAAGACACTTTACATGCCTGCTATCTTCTTAGTTCTAAGAGTTGTTTGATGTGTTATTATGTCAAATATTCTCTTCAAGGTGATATCAGACGTCATTGTTCACATACACACATAAAGGCATTTTGACCCTTGTATTTTGATGTCATTTTCAAACCCATTATCAAGAACAACAGAAGATTCAGAAGAGGAAGAGATTCCTAATGTACGTAGGTACATCACAGACACATCTGGTCTTCAATAGACGATGTCTTTGAACTAGACAGTTAAGAGCTGTTACCAACCATGTACTGGTTAACACCAAGATCTTTATCTTCCTGTGTGAGGTCAGTTCTGAATCCCTGCAGGCCCTTGCTCCTCCCCACTACTAGCCTGGTTTGTTAAGAAGAAAAAATATGAAAATTAAGCCTTTCAGTTCATAAGCACATAAGATTTATAAATATTATACACAGTAGATTGCAGCTTATATTTTTAAATATACAGCATTTTAGATGCTATAACAGTTTAAACTTCAACCTGAAAGCGGTTATTACAAATTCTCTCATTTTATAAAAAGAGGACGGTTATTTAAAAGCCTGATTTTTTCAAAAGAAAATTCATGACGTGTACCATCTTATTTATGTCGATAGATTTGTTAAAGTTACTCCTATATGAATTCGATTTAAATTAAAAAGTGACATCATATTTGAAAGATGATGTAAAAATTACTATTTCATAGAAAAAAGATGCATTAGATATTTTATCAATTTACAGTTTTAGTTAATATAATCGTTAGACTTAATAAAAACAATTAGGTACAAAATTGATAATGTATATAAGAGATTTAATGAAACATATACAAGATAAAATCACTTCCTCGAATTCTGAATCCAGGCAAACTATTGTCATACACGTCGTACTTTATTGTTGTAAAAAAGATTTGACAATCTAAATTTAGGGGGAAAAAACAACAACAAATAATGAATTTTAACTTTTTAATTTCCAACAGCAACAGAATATAAAAAAGATAATAGGCTTACCCATATGATAAACATTCCAAGATATCATTTTTTTTCACATATTCCTACGATGTATCATTTCTTAAAGGAACTTATTTATTTGGAAGTTTTCGAATTATCTTCGACAATTTTGGAGATTGGAATGGATAACCATGGAAAATGGTTATGTTCTTTCGACTAAACAACTATTTTAATGAATATCGAAATATTAAGCTAAGGTGATAGAAGTGGCACTTGTGGAAAACTTGAATAACATGTGATTTTTTAACTGCCGTGAATTTTTACGACTTAAAGGCAAAACGACTGATTTAATTATTTACTACGTGTTTGATTTTTTACTAACTTGAATATGCTTAAAAATCATATAATTATGTTTGATACATGTTCTTGACACAATTTTATTTGACATATCATTTTGCATGCAATTGTTTCAATAAGTTCATATATATTACAAAATAAAATTTTAAAGATTTAATGAAATGATTCAATTTAAAAAGATATTGCATAATATGATGAGATCAAAGGTTATATCGTTTCATTTTGTATTGCGTCATACTAATTAATTTTTTATTCATGGATACTTAATAAGTGTTTTATCTATCATACTATATAAAACAAAATCACTTATATAGTTCATGATATTATCAAATATCAAATGACACAGTTTTAATTCATATCATATTATGTTGCATCATACAATAAATCAATGTTTTTAAATAGTATCATTTAACCTTAAATCATATGATGTATTGGTTAATTCGAAACAACTTTCATGCTACTATCTCAATGCTACATATTTAAATACGAATGACCAATTCAATTCTGGTTTGTATTTGTTTTAATCACACTTGATATTCGAAATGATCTTGCTCCGTATCTGAAGCTAATCTTTCAAGAATTAAGAATTATCGCTGAGTGATAAAAACATCTGTTGGAAAACAATTCTTCTATAAAACAAAATTAAACCAATTATGTTACTTTTTTGCTGAACTATTTACAAAAATAACAAGAAGCAAGAGATTATGAAAATAAGTTGTCTGAAAGATAAGATAATCGCACGCTTAAAGAAAAACCTATTTCAAAAATAACAGTTTAAAGAAACACGATACAATAAATCTTCAGTTTGGTATTTGTAATTAGAATCATTAAAATTTGGTTAAAATGGAATTCGGTATCCAAGATATGTTAATGAAGCAGTTCAAAGTGGACACGTGATGTAAAATTTACGTGTATAAATAAACGATTTTTCGGTTTAGATTTGAGAAATTCTATTTTACAAATCTTAACAATGAGGTTGGTTTGTATATTAGCGATTTTTCTTTGTTCTGCAAGTGCCGATACCATTTCGTCGTTTTTAACAGATGGAGAAAACAAGACTTTAACATCATTAGAAGTCTAAGACCAGGAATGGAACGATTTGAGCATCCTACGACAGATTATTCGTCTCGCTTTGGTCAAGAACATCCATGCACTGGTTAATGATGTCACCCTTTTGAAACAAAGTCTCGCGACAAGTGAAACAAAAATATCAGAACTACAGCGGACAATAGTCTCTCTTCAACAGGATAATAGAGAACTTAAGAGCAACATCAGAATGAGTGAAGCCAATATAACAGAGCTGGAATTTAAATAACGAACAGTTAATGAGAACGTCAGTACTCTGAACGACAATTGAACGTCATTCTGAGAGATTCAGACGACAAAAGGCGAGAAGTGTTTAACAAAACGATTGGTGTTCTCGATGATATCAAAATAGAGGTACGCTATCTTTCGGTCACGCTGTTAGATTTCAAGGAAAGCATGGAGAATGAAAATGAATCAAGAGATAAAAAATACAAAGAACTAGAAAGGTACTTTAACAACTCATTTGAAGAATTAGAAGCGGGAAACGTCCAAAATGAACTCAAACTCACCAATAACACAGTGTTAATTCAAAATCTAGAAGATTTTCAATCGGAAATAAGAACCTTTACAGGTATTTACATATACAGTTTATCGCAAGAGAATATGTGCTTGCACTGGTTAAAAAACATCATAGAGCCAACTTGAATTGTTTCAATTGTGTTCATTATGCTATAGCGCTTAAATGATAAGAATCCATGGGGAAGCAGAAGAAAAGTAGGCAGGAACGTTTAGGAAGAAAAAATATATAAAGTAAAAATATTTCAAGTTCGAAATTTGTTTTATATACATGTATTGGTTGTTGCCTATACAAACCTGTGGACAGACTTTTAAATTCTTAAAACATAACTTGTTTTATTTGACATGCCTGTACAATTATAAAGTTTTGCAAATGAGTTTCATTTACAAGAATAATCCCCCCCCCCATAAATTCAATTTTAATAAATCCTTTAAAAAGTGTACTATGTATTGCTCTTAAATATAAACATTTGTCTTGTCGATGTTCATGATTGTCATTTTTTCCCCCAGGAATCTTAAATAAAACAGTCGCTGACATTGAAACACAGTTAAAAACATCGGAGTATAAGCAGCTTATATTATTGTCTGCTGTGGCTTCGTTGGAAGTGGCCTACATGAACTTGTCAAAACACAAATGTGGTAAGAAGGTTTCATTCTATGCTAACAAATTACCGTATTTTGTGTATTTTGATATACATGTATTGTTTAAAAACCACACATCAACCAATTCAAAGAGTATTTTCGAAAAGCCTCGAAAGCATAATAACAAATGATGCTAAAACATAAAAATTAAAAATGTCGCAACAACAAATTCAAAGACGTAAGAACATGAAATTAAAAAGATATCACAAAGAGAGGAAACATGTTTATTGAACACATTTAATGAGTTTAGTGTGAAAAACTTGTAATTGGCGCGGAATTGGATCGCACCTGTTGTTAAATATATTTATTTTTTTATGAAAGTGATGAGATATTGCAAGCGAACTCGCATGCACGCACGCATGTACACATCAATAATTCCATTCCCTTTCAATGTTTTGTAACTAAACAACTTTTACCTGAATGACTGACCTTGATCTATGGAGAGGACTTTTTAAGATCGTGCCTGTTGTTCAATCTTTTTATGTTTTCTATTAAAGTAATGAGATTTTTCACTCCAACTCACATGCACACATGTACGCATGGATGCACACATCAATAACTCTCTGCCCATTTTGTCAGAGCCTTTTGTTCTACAGATTGTTATTATTTTTAAGTAATCAATACAGTGATTTTATTATTCGGAACCGTAAATCATTCATTCATAAACAAAATCAAAATGTTCCAATACATATGCTCATACATGTAGAAACAGGTGAAAGGCTGTTGTAATAGGTTGACAGATTTCTTTTTTCAAAGATGTGCCGTTCAATAATTTTAGACATATTTACTCAATACAAGCACAGAACCATATCATAATTTTAACATATCTATTTATCAGTTGTTCATATTTAAAACTACAATTAGTATTTTTTCAAATTGTAGAAAAGAGAGGCAACCTTGCGTTTACCGCGGGTATATCATTGAGTAAAGGTGGTTGGACAGGAAGCACTCTAGTGTTCCCCACAATAATATACAGTGAAGGAACAGGCTACAACCCCAGTACTGGTATCTTTACAGCGCCCACAGCGGGGACATATGTGTTCTATATCTCTGTTCAGTCCGCCTATCAAAAATTAATTTCGACATAGTTTTGGATGGAAACAGCAAGGTCAGGGCCATGGCTTATTACGGTAGTGAGAGTAGCGTTGCCATTCGCCAAACAGGAACCAACATGGTTATCTTACATCTTCAGACCGGTGACAGCGTGTGGGTCAAACGAAACGAAGGGACCGGTTACCAAAGTAACAGTATTCCCATAACAACGTTTTCTGGATTTAAACTTTACTAATTCAAATGATTTGTTTGAGATCTACAAAATGTATGTGTATTATTAACAGAAATTTGTAATAAAAGAAAATTTGGTTGCTTCTTGTGTGGATTTCATTTTATTTTCTGATTTCAATTATGATTTCTGTCGATATCAAATCATCATCTACAAAATATGATTATATTAAACATTGTTTATTTCGACACAATTAATTGTTGTAATGTGTCAGAACCATATTCTATGAAAAAACATGAATGCTCAATTCTATTTATTCTTTTGAGAAAACGTACTCTATCAGAAAAAGAATGGACAAAACGATCTTTCTGATGTCATTCTTGTTCTGATTGAGTTTGATTCGCTTCATTTCCCCCAAAAGCATTTCAACACATTTTAATCATCCAATTTACTTGTAAGAAAAACGTGGATATTTATATCAATGAAATTGATAATAGCCCCTCTATTCACAAAATGAATGCAATAAATATTCTAGCAATTTAAATTGCAAATAACCAGCCAAACCTCAGGTTCTCCTTTTTTTTTTATTTTGACCGGGTCTTTCTTTCGAAACAACCCCCTGCCACCCAAACTTATTTCATATTTAGTGGTTAGTGCGCTAACCACTCACTCCAGGAAAAGTGGGTTCCTCAGATATAGAGTTCAAACCCTGGCCGGATGGATGTGACCGTCTCCCGACCATATTAAACCAAAACGGTGCATTACACCTATTATTAATAAAATCACTGCATAATCGGTATCTACTGCCTTAGATATCAGACGAAAGGGTAAAGGGGACGGAAGTTGGCATTATTGCAGACAAATTGAATATTACGCCATAGTGCGTTATGATAATTTGTCTGCTCAACTGACGGCAGTTATTGACAAGACGATGTCAAAATTAAACATTTAAAGCTTATATTTATATTCCTTTATTGATGAACTAAATTTATTTTATTAAAATAAATCAGTATAAATTGCAGATCACGGAGGGAGTAAATTAGAAAAAGCAAGAACAGCTGTTTCTAATACTGTTTAAAACTGGTTATCACATTAACTTTTGAAATGAGCATGAAAATCTTATCTATGAAAATTAACACTTGAAATTTTGCTTTTAATAATAAAATCATTTTTATTGTTGAATAATTGTAGAACATGGTGTTTTAACAACATGTATAAAATATATGTTTAAACCAATAACATAGAAATCAATGTTTGGGAACTACTTATGTAAATTACAATTAAATTCATACGCAGTGATTAGAATATTGAATTTAGAGGCATTTAAAGATCACATCATTTAATGGAAAAACAAAGTAGAATCTAAATATAAATACAAATATTTTGAAATATTTATACAAACACACTGCAAAGAAATCTCATTTGCAGAAATGTCACAACTACAGTCCTCACTTTAGCCTTTCGCCTCTTATTTACAAAACCTATATAGTGACATTGTGTACCTAATGTAATATTAGGTAGAGGGTACTAATCTTTTATAATTAGAAAAATATATATCGCCAGGTGCCTGTGATAGAAGCATATATACAGTAATAAAGTAAGTAAATAACACTTGGCATTTTTTCTGAATACACATATGCACACCAGTATAATGATGATGATGATGATGACCATATTTCTCACAAGATGTTTCTTTTCATATTTTGATTTTAATCCTTTTTGCTCTATTACTGTCCTTCATTACTGGCCGTAGTTCGCAAATATACAATTCATGCTCACCAGATTTCGAAGTTAAAGGAGCATTTACTTGTGATTGAAATATGCTCCCTTTTAGCAAATACTAATAGACATATTTTTAGCCAAGCGATTGAAGATATTTAAATCAAAATGCTTTGATTTACAGAAATTCATGTTGGATATGATTAGTCAACGGGAAACTGAGAGTTATCTTTCTTTGTGTAAATAGTCGTAATACGTAACACAAATATTTAACATTGAGTTTAATTTATTTCAATTTTTAAATTGTTCTGTTTTTGAACACACCGTAGGAAGAAGGGTCAGTGGAAAACAAACGTTGAGTTGTTTTTAACTTAATTTAGATTCACAATATATATAGTATAAAAATCTGATGTGAATTTTCACCCCCCCCCCCCCCCACACACTAGTAATGCATTTGATTTTATTCAAACTTTCCTTAGCGTTATGACTTATCAGTGGAATTGCGTAGAAACATATAACGTGTGATGAATTTTAGTTCTTTGATATAAATTATTTATTACCTACCCACAGCTATGGAAAGAAATTGGAACTATTTTCATCCTTTTAAAAGTTTCTTTTAAACAAAACAAAGAACTCTCTCATTATTCTTACAATTTTCAACTTAAAATAAATCATATGGCGAGATTTTAATGACTTCACAAAACACATTAATGAGAGAATAAAATTGTTATTAACGTCTTTTACTTTGTTACGATGATTAAAATTGTTTTTCTCAAACTAGAATGATTAAATAAAAAGTGTCACTTGATCGCCGTCCGTATATAGATGGCAACATGACGAACGTAACATTTTCACTATATATATTTTTTCCAATCAATCATTAACAAACACACTTTTTAAGTCAAAGGGAAAACAAAACACGCATTGGTTTGTAACTGTTAGGGAAAATGTGGGTTTGTTAAAGTCTCAAGAAAGTTAGACTTCACACTAAGCTTCATTAATTTGATTAATTTTTGCTAAGAGACATGGCTGAAAAAATTCTTATCTCATTTTCATAAACCTATAGGCTTCTTCAATTTATTTATTTCAATTACAAAAATTCTTAATATAATGCAAAGCAAATATCATGCCATGTATTTTGTTATGTCATATCTTAGTGTAGTGGATTAAAATAAAACTATATTATACGACTAATATTAATGTATCATAATCACTATTGAACTTCATACAGTAAAGAACGGTTATAGCGAACACCCTTATAATGAATTGACGCTTACAGCGAAGTGAATTTCATTTCCCAAGTCTCTATTTCATGTTGTAAACTTGACGGATATAACGAATTACGCTTATAACGAAGTTAAATTAGCCGTCCCTGGGACTTCGTTATAAGCGTGTTTTACTGTATTTTATTCAAAGTCTTCCAATTTAAGTCTCTAAAATAATCAGTTTAGCTCACATGTAGGATTTTTCAGAAGTCACTATCGGCACCTTTAATTTGTTTGGTGGTACAATAAAATATGTCAATTAAGAAGCTAAAGCAGGGGATAATTCGAATAAGACCTAGAAATAAAAACTGCCATCGAGATTCGAACGATCACAGAGCTTACTTTTCAGCGAAATTATACAACTCTTTAAAATAAGGAACACAATTCTCATGAGGTTGGTTTGTATGTAAGCGATATGTAGCGATAATAATGATATGCAAACTATTGTGAATTTTCAAATGATAGAAAAATATCATTAAGCAGATGAAAATTCTAAAAATTTTACCTTAGTAACTAATCAATTCATTTTGTTGTTGTTGCTGTGGTCCTTTGTGACATATAGTATACAGTATTTTGAGATAGTTTTAAAAAATATCAGTCTAAATCATATCATAATACATGTACTTAAAACTATGGGTTTGGAATGATCAAACATATCCTCTGCTTTCATGTAATATTGATTGAAGCTGCAATTTTCAAAAGAATGTTTTCATTATGACGTTTTCTGTGATATGAAAAAAAAAAGAATTTTTAAATGATATTTTTAAGTCCACATGTTTGTTAAGCAATAGCATATTTGTGCTGCTAAACAATGCGTGAATACATTTGATATAAAAGCATGTTTTTCACAATAGAAATGGTTGTGAATTGTGTTTTGCTTTTCAGAATAACTTTTGCGGGTTTTCTTCACTTTTTACTTATTTTCAACAACTATACTAGAGCAACAGGTATCAATTAATATTCTTCTTTGAACATTTACGTTTAAAGATTGCCTTAAACGTATTAGTTTATTGTAATGATAACTTCTATGAAAGTAAAAGAATTTAAAAAATTACATTTTCAAAATAATCACCAGTTTCAATAGTAGCAATTTTGAGATAATGATCTACCTACCGATTTTTTTTTAAATTTGAAAATTGATCATATAATTAATCTGATATTTGATATCTTATATTTCATATATTTAAAAAGCTCCTAAAATACTTTCTTGATAGCTTATAGTTGATATGATTTGCCATTTTTATATCTTTTCTCAGTTGCCATGGTAACGGTTAACCTTAGTAACAAATATATAACATTTTGCTACATTTTACATCAATAATGGTATCGACCAGCTCCACTCGAGAGATTGTTATAGCAGTCAGTGGATGTCATTTGCTTTCAGACAATTGAGAATAAAAAAATATTTGTAGGAATTGAATAAAGAATAATACAAAATTTCATATAACCTCACTAGAACAGTCAGTACCTTTGAAACACAGTTTAAAGCGTCAGAGTATGAACGTTTAGAACTGTCTTCTACCGTGTTATCCTTGAAAGTTGCTCAAATTAACTTGTCTAAATCAAAATGGGGTAGGTAAAACCTTAATTTTTACATCTTTATGCACTTTATTTTACGTATATTAGTAAATGACTTTCCATCTTTAGAAATGAATGATGTTTTTAAAAGGAATTTCATATAAAGTAAGACTTGTGTTAAGTAAAATCAAACCAAAATAGATTTGATCCTCTATTTGGAACATATAATGACTTAGGTACCATAAACTAGAAAACCTAGCCGGTGAAAAAATAAATGAGTGCATTGTACCTTTTATTAGAGCAATTATTTTCTCCCAATATTCAAACGAATAGATTTTCTGTGTAAAACTGATTTATATACACAGGATTTGATCACGCGACCAACCAAGTTCATATCCCGCTGAAGTTTTTAACATGCTCCTTATTTCTTAAATGAAGGTTCTTAAAATTGTTATAATTATTATCATTACTCTGTCTTAGTAAATCAAACACATTCTTAAAGACGGTTTGTATACTTTGTGTTCAACTCTCTCCGAGTTGTTTTGATTTTTTTTTTGTTTTGGTTAGAAATGCACTGAAAAGGTTCATTTAAAGAACATAGACGCTGCATTGTAGAACTGATATCGATGTTGAGAATACAAAATAATAGGATATAATTTGAAAATAGCTATTCTTCCTCATTTTGTTGTTAAGGTTGATAATGTTTTTGACAAAGTTATATGAATCAACATACCAGTGGTAATGATTGAATAGCTGTGAACTTGATTTATCATCTTGATTTCAGCTAGACATTGATGTTGATGCTCTGATGAGGAAAATGTGCATTGTCCGCTTGCAAGATTAACTATTTTTGAAAAAAATGATTTTTTAAAAGAGGAATTTAAATGAAAATAAACATATACATGTAGCTAAATTATCTAGTTATGTATCATTTAAACTTTTTGCAGATGTATCAAAAAGAATAGGATTTGTTGCTTCATTATCGACATACAGCAATTCCTGGAAAAGCGGTACTCTGGTTATTCCTGTAGGATATCACAAACGTCGGAAACGGATAGAATTCAAGTACTGGGATATTTAGACGCCGTGCTGAATGAAGTTACTAAGGTCCGAACGATGGCGTATAGTAATTTAGGTAATGAATATCACAAAGCAGGTCCTAGCCTGGCAGTGTTGACTCTACAGAAAGAAGAAAGAATGTCGGGTCAGACATTACTCTTGTCAAGGTCATTATAGTGGCGGTCCAATAACCACCTTTTCCAGATTCTCCTTTAATTTAATCATTGAATAATACGAGATGGGGTAAAGAATTATCTCACAGAATATTAGAATTTTTAATTAAATTGTCATACATGTGTGAGGAATTAGTTTAGCTGCTAGCTTTCATCTGGTGGTTTAAGAAATTATTACTAATAATTGTTTTTAACAAGTAAAATTGAAAAGCAAGCAGCTTTTTGAATACTTTTTATTTGGTAATTAAAACACATTGTTTTATTGTTTAAACGAAATGTATTTTTTTGCATTAATGGAACTTTTTTTAAAAGAATTAATAACTACTGTTGAATTTTGAACTAATAAATGAATATATAGGGAACAGAACTACAAGTATAATAGTCATAAATGCTACATTAAAATTATTGTGCCTATTAATGTATGTTTACCTGACGTCTCAAACTTCCGAACAAATTAGACAATAGGACAGACTTTGTGTAATACAATATACAAATTTATAATTTCATAATATAAAGACATGATTAAACATTATGTGTGTAAAAAGGAGTGTTTCATTTAAAAGTTATCATTATAATATATCCTATAAAAATTATCAGATTGAACACCAATTGTTTTAGATTGATAAACTGATACAAAAAAATTTCACATTTATAAATTGCTACAAAATATTATTCTCTTTGTTTATGACACAAAAATCGGACATTTTAATTTTTTGTAGTATATCTAATTATCATAAAATCTACAAAATGTTTAGCGAGGAACACCAACGCTTTTCCATGGGGTGTTTAAGAGTTCGAATCCTGTCAAAATGTAACTCTTGGGATTACCGTAAAAACTAACTCTTGACAAACGGTAGATAAAGACGTATCTATTTTAGAATGGTAAGCATTATTTGTATCAGGGTTTGCGAGCTTTTCCTTTAATGCCATTTATTCATTTGTTCTTGGTACACTACGGTTTTCTGTGGTGTGTTTATGATAGATAACTCTCTTTTTTCTGGTAGATCACACTTTATTTAAAATAAAACAAAGAGTAGCAAAGAATCAGAGTATATATTACTTATAAATTCATGTACTTCAATAAAATTAATTATCGTACAAGTTACTGTAATGTTTAAAAGCATCTATGAAAATTACACAAGAAAACTGATCGTATTTTCAAGTGCTCACACAGCCACTTACGGCTTGAAATGAAATACGCAACTTTAAAAATTCTAAACTCCGGTGTTTGTCAAAAGCCCTCAGACCGAATATCTTTTAGTTATAAAAGTGTATACTGTAGAGCTTGAGGAAAGTCTAACCCGAATACTTCACCAGTCCATATTTTGTCCTCATCTTCCAGTATCATCGGATAAGATTGTCTTACTTAGGTACCTTAAGCTCTTTGATAATAACTTCATGTGCGCGTTTAACACATTGCGGAAAACGGCAAAGCAGTGGTCCTGTTCATCAAAAAAATTCATTGCGTGAACGTTTTCTTCTTGCATATGAAGCAGTAATCCGCACCCAATAAAACAGAGAGTAAGCGGGGGATACTCACTGTCATCCTGTTAACGTATCTTCAACACAAAGTGTTGAAACTAGTAATTCAGCATTTCTACGTTCATTTCATTCATTCAGGGTACATTTTCCCGCAGACCATTTTGTATGTATCAAAGTATTGCAATTTGTCTGCTAATCATCATCTGACAAAGCTTTGGCAAGCCTTTGATTCTGTAACTTGTTAACACAATTTAAAGGTTTTTATTTCCATGTTAACATCATTTCGTCCTAATTGATTCTTTCGGGAGAAAATCCCCAAGTTAAAATCTATTGTTTCAAAGTCTACGATCTTCATCCAAGAGATACATACCAACAGACATATAAAAAAAACCCTGAAGTTTTCTAATTATCCTAAGGAATTTTCTACCCTAATATTAGTTTTCACTGTGTCTAATAATTGCGATACTGTAAACGTACAGCAGACAGTATTGTACACTATATCATGACTATGTGGTCACTTTCCCCCCACACCAAACAAAAAATCTCAATCCTTGTCCTATAAGGCTGATCCCCAGACCCAGAGGCTATAAATTTCACAATTTCGTAGAAAGCTTCATGATCATCATGATTATGCATTCTATTCATTTTCCTCTACTTAATTAAGTAGAAAATAAAATTATCTAAGATTTAATACATTTTTACTTATATATCATTGGTCCCGTTCTAGGGCCTGAACCCCGTGACCTAGAGGCCATGACCTTTATAATCTAGATAGAAAGCTTTATGAACATCATAATTATGCATTTTGTTAATCTTCCACTCCTTCTAAATTTGAGAAGATATTCCAAGGTTTAATACATATTTTCTTATATACTAGTAGCTAAATTTGGCCCGCACCTCTGACCCAGCGGCAATAATTTTCAAAATTTTGGTAAAGGGCTTCATGTATACATTGTATCATAATCATGCATTAAATTTGCCCATCTATATATGGGAGCATCATAGATTTTCTAAGATTCCATACATTTTCACTATATATCGGTATTGACCGCTCCTCAGAGCCTTAACCCCTGACCCAGGGGTCATGAATTTCACAATTTTGGTAGAGGGCATCTTAAATATCATAACCATGCATTATGGTTTTTTAATATATATAGAAAATCAGTGACTCGGGTAACCTAAGAGGAAAAAATAAGCACATCTTTCTTTATACATGTATGTTTGTAAACAATTTTATTCAACGCCTTTACTGCAAAATATGGCATGCGTATGAATTTTAATACTTAGCATTTAGCAAAATATTTTTAAATAAGATTAAAAAAAGATCACATTATAGTAACAGTATCGATACACGAGAAAATGCATTTTCTATAATTTCGTTTTTTAGAGCTGATCATGAATAAAATTATACAATAAATGAGCATGTAGTAAAATGCCCATCAACATATTTCTCAATCAAATCTACATAAGTATTAGAAAAGAATTATGTAAGAGTTAATCAACCGTACCTCAGATTTTGTATACCTGTTTTCTGAATTTAACTAAAATAAGTTTATTAATGTCATTCATAAAACATGAATTTAAGAGTTTGTTATTTGTTTGAATAATCAGTATTCTCACATACATGTAGCTATGACTACTAGTATAGGTTGTCAAAGAAACATCCAGGAGGTCACAGAGCACTATTCATTCAAAACAATATATCATTGTATCGTATTCACCATCTGATTTTTGCTATCTAGGGTTCCATAAATGATGCAATTGTTGTAACTAAAAATAATGAAAAATTCAACAAGAGTCAAATCCTTCATGCGTTTAGTAACTGCCCTCATATATAAGATAAGTTTTGTTTGATATCAAACAAAGGATTTAAACTTAAAAAAGACTGGATGCTTTTGAGTATAAAAATATCTCGCTAATAATAAATGAAATAAAACAGATGAATAATTTCAAAATGTTAGTGACGGAGATGCTGGATGTCAAAAATGTTTTTATTAAATCTATTAAATTTAACTCTTGTTGCAGGCAGAATCGCCTTTCATTATAGGGGTAAATTTGGACACGATTTTCCTCTGCAACATTGCGTATGTTTTGGAGTGAATCTTAAAAATGTTCTGTTTTGACATCCTTACACATTGCAGGTTAAGATACTGATGTAAAAGGTTTATACGTATGTAATGTTATTTGATTAATTGGATAATGAATGATAAATATAATTCACATGTATTTTCAATGTTACGAAAACCAAGTTATTAATGGATTAATATTTATTACAATACTCCTTTGATGGATCAATTAAAATTAGTTTTTTATCATAGTAGGTAGCATCATTTTTTAAATGGAGGGGGGGGGGTAGGCATTTCGGATGGATCTACGAATTTTTTAAAGATGGATTTAGAAAAATGAGGATCCCCTTGCTATGTGCTTGTGTCTCAAAGTTAATACTTGATCAAAAGCCTTAAGAGTCTAATAGAGATGTCCTGTGACCCATAAACATCTCTTTCAATCTCCTGTGACACAACAATATGTCTTCTATGCAACTTCCACCCTAACGTGTGTATTGCAGAAAATTGTTGATTACACAGTATTGTTCTCCAAACAAAAACGTGATTAAGTAACTATAATAATCATCGGTTTTAATAAAGTAACTTTTAGTATTTATATAAATGATTGACCTGAGGTTTGTACATATTGTCCGATATGTGTTTATGTGTTTTTGCTCTCAATTTAACACGGATCAACTGGACTTATCAATTTATCTTTTGTAATCTCCATAACATTTAAATTATTTTTGTAATTAATGCTTTTTTCAGTCGGCTGTTCACATCTTTTAACATAGTTGTCATATGCAAAAGAGTGATAAATTGAAAACAACTAACAACTTTATATGATTTTGATTAATGAGATTTAAAAGTGAATTAATAGTACATGTACTTAGATACATGTATTTATATTGACAAGTAACTTTTTACAAATTACTCTTGCAGTATACGCAATTGGTATCAAAATTAATTGTTTTACATTCCATCTGCATGACTCAATATTGAAAAATTAGAATTTGACTCGCACCAATTTTCAAAAATAAAGTTGAAACATTTAAAAGCTAATCTACATGTCTAAATTATAAGTTAAACATGAATATTTTACGAATATTTTTGTTGTATATTTCAGCGAAAGGGTGGATTAAAAACAAATCATACAACGTAGTTTCTGTAAACAGAAATGTCGTCTTACATTAAGCTAATTGTAATGCTAGCAAATCAGAGCTACACGTACATACTTGTAATAGCTACGCGTGCGATAAACAATATCGAGACATGGTAAAAAAAAACCCTAAAATTCAACGAATGCATTGCTCCTTTAAATATATGCTAATTTTTGTCTGAAAGTTAACTCTTTAATTAGGTACATATTTTCACAACAAGAAACAACATTTTTTAAAGAAAATAAGAAACACTTTTCTTGATATTGTGATTCAATTTCGAATTGAGTTTTTGATCCAATGAGAATTTTCGTACATAGAAATTTCAGGATTTTAAGATTGATATCACAAGTATAAACTTATTCTTGTTTACTACCGTAAAAAATCGAAATATTGAACCTCCAGATATATCTAATATATGCATTTTCCATCTACAATTAAAATATTGTACGCAGCGCTATTTGCTCTCTCGCTACCCAAAAACTGTACACTTCCGTTCCTACACTGTTAGATCTATAATATCTGTTTCGCAAGACTTGAGTGTCAGAAGTCTTTTAAAAGATTATTTTTAAAACACACGTCATGCTTGCATTCACTGATATTTTCATTGCAAATTTTATAAGAAGAACTATACTTCCACGGTGGCTGTTTTCTTTTTGTTTACATTTGTAATATTTAATATAGTGTATATTACAAATTTTAATTAGATTTAAGCTTTGAAAGAATATTTGATTTTAGCTGAATATCATTTACCGGGAAGGGTGTCATAACTAAATGAAGCTGTCTGAAAAATAAAAAAAAGTTATCGTAAAAACCTTTAATATAAATAAAATAAATATTAGATTTCAAATATCTAACTTCAGATATAAAAAGTATTTTTATGAAGTATATTGCATTCCTAGTATTACGCGATATATCACTGCCTTTGCGTCTGTACAAATACTAGTTTTGTTCGAATGCATTCAGTTGTGACCATTCAGTAGGTACACTGTACACACTTAGAAGTCGATGCGGCCTTACATTGTCAAATATTGTGTAAATATGTCTACGTAGCGCTGTGTCTAATTTAACATACGAGGTTGGAAGAAATGAAAAAAATGAAAAAGGGTATTTTCAAAACAGAATTCCTCTGCCTTGGTTGCTTTGAAGAAGAAAAGTAGATATGAAAAGAGATATCGTCAAAGGTTAGTGTAGTAAATGTAACAGGGAATGCAAGGTTGGCAGATGAAAAGCATAAGAGTATGAAAAAAATGACCTCTGAATAGGGGAGAAAATAAGAAGACAGGAGGAGGAATTTTACCACCGGAGGCTATCTTAAGATGAATTGACGAGAAAAAAGTGCTTTTGGGGAAACGTCAATTTCAAGAGTTGAAGGCAGGGGTTTATGTCTTAGACTCAAGCACGATCACAGAAACATTATAACATCTTCAAGCAACTTAAGTATATGTTTACCCTAAATATTTTGATGAAGTTTCTTGCATGAAATTTAACTATTATTTTATCTTTAAGATACACATTTACCATTCCGATTGCCTTGGTGTCGTATTTAGATTAATCAAATTTTAACGTTATGTCCTATTTGAATTTGATAGAAATTATCCAAAAATACATTTTCCGGGTTTTTTTTAAACTTAATAAAGTGTTTGTTTCACAAGTTTATTTTGATGCCCTTGCAATCAGTTCTTCGGGGGAAAAAGTCAACTGCAGCCTTCAGTATGCAAACAAGTCATCAGCAACCTCTCCTCTTTCTTCTTCTGTCTTAACCGCCATTTTAGCATTTTACCCAAACAATGTCTTAAATTTTAAAACATATAAATATTACGAATGATGCGTATTTTAAGAAAATTTAAATTTTTCACCTACGACATCTAAAATAAAAAGTCGTGCAAAGCCTGGCGCACTCGAATTATTCTCGACCTACTATTTTAAACCAAAATTGAGGCTGTATCTATTTTTAGACTGGACTTGGACATGTTTTTTGTGGTTTTCAAAAAATTATGACATATCTTAACGGGGGTGCGATCATCTTGTACATTTAAGGATCAAATGTAAACATTTCTTAAACAGGTTTGTTTCTGACCAAAACTGTTGTCAAGAGATAAAAAACGCAATAAATATGAAGTTTTACATGTTGTTTCGAAAGCAAATTACACATACAAGAACTAAACAATGCATTTTTAATACATGGCTGCACATCCACCATAAAATAATCATAAGATTTGACAGTTCTGTGAAATAGTTTTGATGAGATCTTATGACAAATAGAATTTTCTACATAAAACAGATCTTAGTTAAACGGTAGTTTTGCATAACAGGACCATTTTTATGTCCTCTTAAAAATGAATTAAAATAAAAATTTTAAAAGTCAATAAGAATGGGTCGAATGTACTTTCCAAAGATAAATTTCGTTTACGTTACGATGATATTGATGGGTGTGTGTCATTGAATACCTACATTTAAGACAAGTAACTTTTGTTTTGAAAACATTTAAATATTATGATTAAAGGGGCATAATCACGATTTTGGTCAAATTCTATTTTTCTGTTTTTATTATTTACAATGCTTTAGATATACATTGCTAATGATCAAATGAAATTTGAGAGTCAGTCATTAGTTTATTAGCAACATACAGAGCTTACAATTCTTTGTTATGTAAACAAGGTTCGTGCCCTGGTTTTGTTTACATGGGTTCAATATACTAATAAAAAATCTTTTTATAGCTGATTTGTATATCCTTTTATTCATCTTAAACATAAATAAATAGTTCATAACGTGTAACATACTCATTTAAGGTCTAAAATTGGACTTTTCACTTCCACATTCAAAATTTAAACACAAGCATTGTTCACATAGTAAAGAATTGTGAGCTCTGTAACTCGCATGTTACTCAACGAATGACACTCAAATTTTGATTGCATATGAAAAATGTCTAACTTAAACACAAAAAACATTAGATTCGGAAAATTAGTTTTTGACCAAAATCGTGACCATGCCCCTTTAACACTCATTTATCAAAATCAAGAAAACAGCCATGCAATTGTATCAGTTTTCGTACAGTTTATATTAAATTATCTTCAGATTCAGATGAAATGATGATAACGGTGTTTTCCACAAACACATCAGTGTATCTTTTGTACTCTTGTTTACATTTTGACGTCATTTTACTATTTATCAGGAGAAAATTCAAACAAGTAGACATTTCATTAAATGTTGTGATTTGATGAATTAACACAGAATGCCTTTTTAAAAGATATATATGTCAAGGTTTGAGAGACACGAACCAATGCTTCTTTAGTTAAGACGTAATTTTTTATAAATACAAGTCAAGGTTGCAGTCATATGTGGACACGTGACACTGTCTTATAAATATTTGATTACTCGGTTTACTGTCGGTTATTCTACAATATAAATCTTTAAAATGAGGTTCGTTTGTATGTTAGCCATTTTTCTACGTTTTGCAAGGGCCGATACCATTTCGTCGTTAACAGATGGAGAAAATAAGACTTCAACATCATTGGAATTCAAAGACAAGGAATGGAACGATTTGAGCATCCTACGACAGATGGTGAACCAAGAGACATTTATCCGCCTCGCTTTAGTCAAGAACGTCCATGCACTTTTTAGCGACGTTAACCTAATGAAGAAAAGTATTACGGCAAGCGAAACAACAATATCAAGATTACAGCAGACGTTTGAAGCCTTAAACACTCTGGTATACTCTCTTCAAAAGGATAACAGCGAACTTAAGAATAGTAGCATAATCAGCCAGACCAGAATGATAGAGTTTGAAACAAGAATACAGACATTAAATGAAAGTGTTTCTTTTTTACATGACAAGATAAACGTCAATCAGATGGAATCAGACGAAAACAGACGGGAAATGTTCAACAAAACCAACAGTGTCATTGCCGATATGAAAATAGTGCTAAGATATCTTTCTGTTACCTTGTTTGACTTCAAGGAACACACAGATTTGGAAACTGAGTCGAGAGACAAAAAATATGAAAAACTCGAACATCATTTCAATACCTCAGTTAATGAGTTAAAAACTGAAACCTTTAAAACCAAGAGCGGGTTAAGTAATATCACAGCACAAATTCAAAGTGTAGAAGATTCTCAAACGGAGATGAAAAGAGAACTTACAGGTAAGTAGATGTACTTCTTGAATGTATATACTTGATAGCATTCCAATAAAAAAAATGGCGTCTAGAATGCGTTATAAAATCAATAAAAGCTTTGTCTTAGTAATTGATGTCCGTAATAACATACCATATTTTTTTCTTAATTTAATCAAAAAATTAAGGCATTTGAAATGAAAATGATTTTTCTGGCAACAATGTTGATATATTTTAAGTAAAACATTTACTTGTACCTATTTTCGTTCGTATTTATGCGCTATAAAAGCTAGGAAGGCGTCCAAAATTCCATTTTTTGCGAGCTCTGAACATTTCACCTGTTCATAAAAATGTAAAACCGATATTTCAAATTTCTCAGATATACTTACTTATTTGTCAATTCACAAAACTTTAATGTGCCAAAAAAAATGTGTAAACCTTCTAGCGGGTCAATAAGTCACATTGATTATTAAAAAAAAACAAGGCACGAGCTTGTGAAATGTCTGTCTCTAACGTAAATAAATCTTTAAAAAGCAATGTCAAATGATCGAGGGATTTAAACTTAAGTATCCTCGACACCCTGTTGACTACTTTTTATGACAGTACGTCACAACATGGCGATTTTAACCCATTTTTGAAACAGTTTATGTATCGCCAATTATTGGTGTCCACCTCTGTAGTGCAATGGATGGAGCTCCGCTCTATTGACCCGCAGGTTCGAATACTGTAGCGGTAACATTTTAAAAGTTTGGTTCTTTTTTTAACCAAAAATTGATTTTTCTGTTATTTTCAAGTCAAACACATGCTAGAAATCCATATCTTTAGTAATTTTGAAGTTCGGGCCTTTATGCAGAACTTTTCTCAGAGGTGTGGAGGATATTAATGGCGAAGTGATGAAATCTTTACAAAAGCCCTTCCCGGTTTCACTTTTTTTACTGGGCAAAAGTTTACAGTCCAATTTTACATATTTCAGAAACCCTTAATAGAACAGTCACCAAGTTTGAAACACAGTTTCAAACGTCAGAGTATGAGCGTCTAAAGCTTTCCTCTACTGTGTCATCTCTGGAAGTTGCCCAGATGAACATGTCAAAATCAAGATGTGGTAAGTTAGAATAATATTTTAGATTGTTTATGCACTTGTAGTTATCTAAATATCTGTGTTACATGCTTTGAAATAAACTAAATTTTTAAATATTTACATCTACTGAGAATAATTCCCTCTATTTCTTACGGAAAATTATCGTTAAATCAAAGCATTATAAAAACAAACAGACTGAAATCTGCACTCTCCGATAATCGATTGGTTTGAAACCTACAGCGACCTAACAAAAAGACCACGAAATAATCATGGTGATGTCAAACTTAAGGAGGCTGGGGGGTCCAAAAAAAATTTCTCCAAAATTCACCAAATTTGCGGAAATGTTTCATATAATCTTAATTTACATTTTAATATGGAAGACCACATCACAATCATCGTTAATTTTATCATTTATTGCATCTGAAGAAATTGCACGTTATGTAAAAAAAAAAATATGAAAAATATTTGAAATATAGATAAACGCAAAAAACATACCAATAACATCACAAAAAATTAACTTAATATGAAAAACTTAACATTATTTGTTATAAAGAAAAATATCACAATTTTACCAAAAATATGTGTCATACAAATGCAAATATGTAAAACAAAAAAAAAGTAGCCACAAGATTATTTCCAAATTTTAACATAATAATAATTAATACATGTGTAATAAAGATTGAGCATTTAAAAAAAAATCGATGCTGAAAAAAAAAAAGAAAGGAAAATATTAGAACAAAATATTTGAAGTTTTACAAGTTACCTCCCTTTGAAAAGTTAGAAAATGCTGGAAAACAGCTGAAATAATTTTTTTGCATCTTGTAAACCTTGGTTTACCATCAATTGACTCTTTAAATAATGCTTCAATACCATCATATCAATTTCTTTCAAAAGACAATTTCAGTACATTGTTTGAGTTATAGAACATTAAAGTGAAAATCTTTTTTGTATAGAGATAAAAACGTTTTAAAATGGCAGCCACCCTCCAGCCTCGTTAAATTCCCATTGGAGACGATTTGGCTATTTCATATTTAACTACATTAGCAATAAATAAGTGAATTTTTCTTACTTTTTACAATCAGTTTATGAATTTGTTAAAAGAAAGACGTAAATATAAACAATAAATGCTTCCTTTGATGATTCATGCGGGTTATGAAGGTACCCAGCGGGCATTTCAACGTTGAAACAACGTTGGTTCAACGTCAGGCATCAACGTTGAATCAACGTTGAAATAAGGTTGCATATGAAAGTTGAGGCAACGTTGAAAATGTAACGTTGTTTCAACGTCAAAATTCAACGTTGATTCAACGTAGAAATTGTGTTGAAATCTGGTTTAAAATTTATAGATATGACAATGAAAAAAAGGTTAAAATTAAGTGATTTTTGTAAAATGTTGTATATAAACAAATCTTCTTTTATTACGTTGTGCTGTTTTATGTGTTTTGACACTTTATTAAAAAAATCCAAATGTAAATAGTCGGCCTTTATTTAAATCCTTGTAGTATTTGAGTATATCCTTTGCTAAACAACTTGCGTATTAAGTCCTCGTTAAAAAGTTGAACTTGGCATTTCAAAATGTTTAAAGTAAGGCTGTAGGAATACGATCACATAGAAAGAACCATGTACATTCCGCCAAATGGTAGCCATGTGTTTTCCATGACATAAAACAAAGGATGTCATCACAAAAACGTAGAATCCACAATAGTCAGTTCATCATTTGCATTCTGCAGACTGTTTTAAAAAATAACTCCCAAGATACTCCAGTGTAAAATATAAAATAGTCACAAATTAATCGTCCAAAAGCTAGAATCCCGGCATTTTACTGTACATAAAATATGTGTAGTGACTGCACGAGGTGTACCTAAGAACTAACTTTCTTTGTTCACCAATAGCGTCTTTAGCGGTCAAGCTGATATAGCTTGTTGTAGTGATGGGTCCGCGCATCCCCTTCTCACTGACCCAGTTAAAATGCAATTAGCAACTTGCTGTACGCACAGCTCAATCTCAAATTTCTTGTATGAAAACAATCTTCTCCTTTTTTTTAAATGTAATGTGAAATATTGATTTAACTTTTCATTAAAAATAAATTGATATTTTAATTGGATAATACAACAATATATTAATTTCCTTGGAATATATATAAGATAAAATTGTATTCAAATTAACATTTAATATTTGTAAAAACACGTCATTTAATGCTTCTACTTTACAAAATAAAAGTAAAATCTACAAAATGTAAATTACACAAATGATAAGGAAGTTTAAATTTGAAAATATGTGTTTAGTTTCATTAATATATTAAAACGTTGTTTCAACGTTGAAAAGTGGTTGACGTCTTCAACGTTGAAAATAAGTTAGGTCTTCAACGTGGAATCAACGTTGAATTATGGTTTGGGTTTCAACGTTTAAACCTTAACGTTGATTCAACGTTGAATAATGTTTGATCAACGTTGCAACTTTCAACCATTTCTCAACGTTGAAACAACGTTGCGTGCCCACTGGGTAGCGATCATTGCAAATAAATTTTACATAACCTGCTAACGCGGTTTAAAAAAATAAATAAATTCTGCAATGTCGCCACCTTCCTTTTCAGCAGGAATCACTAAAGAAACCATTTCATTGTTTAAGTGAAAGAAAACCGTTTAAAAAATGTCGATACTTTAATAAACGATCATGATTAAATCAAGCGATAACCCTTTTAAAAATTAGATGTCCTACTTTTTATTTTAGGTTGCACAAAAATGATACGTTTTGAATTCCCTAGCGAAGTCGTTAATTTGCACAGTAGGTTTTGAATTGTATGAATTTAAATAAAATCATTGGAAAAATAATCACATACTTATAACGCAAAGAAATAAAAAAATGTTTAATCTTTCATATACCGTTTAGTATAAAAATAGTATATTGAGAATAATAAGCAAATTTACATTTAAATTCAGTTCAATCCGCTTACGAAAATTTGCATAAACCATTTTGATTTGTTACATGTAGCTCGAATAACGGTAATAAAACATTTCTATCGAACTCGTTGCATTTTCTTATTTTGTATGAATGCATTGTGACATCGCAATTTGAAAGAAATACGCACTGTGTTATTTAATCTGAAAAAAAAAACCTCCAATATCATCAACTTTTCTAGATCGTAGATAGAAATAACCCGCTATAGATAACCAACCTGCTGTTATTTTCTGATCTTTGAAGCATTGTGGCAGATTGTTGAATATACAGTGTCCATTGGCCACATTAAAAATAACCTTTTTGTTACATATACATAGGTAATTGTTTTTTGAATAAAATATGTTTCAATGAAAATAAACAAAAAAAACCCATCTAGCTATATGATATAATTATTCATCTTTCAACATTTTAACATAATAATTGTAGATTTATCCAAAAGAATAGGATTTACTGCTACACTATCGTCTTCTAATGGTTCCTGGAACAGCGGTACTCTGGTATTTGATGTGGTCATCACAAACGTCGGGAACGGATACAATCCAAGTACCGGGGTATTTACCGCTCCCATAGCGGGGGAATATGTCTTCTTCGTCAATGTACAGAGTTACGGTACCAATAACATTTATACAGACGTCGTGTTGAATGGAGTAACTAAGGTCCGAACAATGGCAGTTAGTAGTGGAAGTAGTGATTATTACGATGCAGGACCTAACCTGGTGGTGTTAACTCTACAGAAGGGAGACAGAGTGTGGGTCAAACATTACTCTGGTCAGGGTTATTATATTAGCGGTCCTATAACCACGTTTTCCGGATTTCTTCTCTAATATATTCATTAAAAAGGTAGATAAAGTGTTGTCCTAGTGAATATTGAGATATTCAACCAATTTGCCATACATTGTGTGAAAAGTCGCATAAGCTTTAATCTGGTGGCTAAAATTAAAACTACTTAATACCAAAATATTTGAATTTAAAAAGTACATTTATGAAGTGAACATCACTTTGAATACTTATTTGATTAAGTTATTAAAAAAAAGTGTCAAATTGCTTAAATGAAATATAAGTTTTGTATTTACGTAACACAATTTTTAAAACTAATATTTATAACTAGTTATACATAATCAGAGCAGTACTACTTGATGATGATAACTCTGTATTGCCTCAAGAAATATTTATGTGTCACTGTATGTTTGAGAGAATGTGTATTAATGAACAAGAAATCATTGATATATACATGTAATCTATTCTTTCTGTAAACAAAGCCATAGGTGCACACCTTATTTGTCATAAAATGTTGAAAGCTACTAAATTTACCATTGTCAAACCAATATTTCTATTGTTTAATCGCTCACTTAAAGAATCTGTTTTTCCTATTATCTGGAAACAAGCTAACGTTACTCCACTCTTCAAAAAAAGACGACCCTTCTGTTTTTTCCAACTTAGTATAGACAAGTTTCGTTTTTAAGTTGTATTGGTAAAGTCATTGCCAGAACGTGTTGTATTTAAGCATTTATATAACTTTATTCACAGTAATAATATGTTTTTAAATACCAAGCCGGATTTTACAAGGTCATTCTACTGTTTTTCAATTATTAGAAACATATGATCATATTGTTTGGAGAATTGTTGAAGGGAAATCATATTGCATGGTGTTTCCTGATTTGATTGGCACAAAGAACTTTTATATAAATTAAAAATATATGGTATTGGTGGAAAGGTGTATATTTGGTTGAAAAGCTACTTTGCGAATCGGACACAACGCATTATGTATAAAAATATATTTTCTTCTACTGCACCAACTCATGCCGGTGTACATCAAGGCTCCGTACTTGGACCACTACTATTTCTAATTCATGTAAATGCTGTAACAAGATTTTGTATATTGTTAACTGATGATAACTGTTTGCAGTATTCAACAGAATGTGTCAAACCTATTCAAAATTGTTTGAATCATAATAAATTTACATTCAGTGTATATTTCTCCTTATGTTTGCATTGGAAATCTGCAACGTTTAATTTTCTATGAATACACTTTGGTAATCCATGCGCCATGAGCACAGATACAAATGTCTTCAAGTGTTGTGAATATATATATTTTTGTAAGATTAAATGAAACTTTCAATCTTACATAATCAATTTGATACATGTATTTACTTTTGAAAAACAATCATTAATATATATATATATATATATATATATATATATATATATATATATATATATATATATATATATATATATATATATATATATATATATATACTCCTTAATAAAAAAGATTTTTCTCCATAAAGTTTCTGGCACTAAATTTTTTGTCGCGAAAGCTAACTAAATAAAATGTTAATATGGCTGTTCCATGTATGTTTCATATCCCTGACTAAGAGCGCAATTAATGGCTTTATAGCGGAGATACACAATATATTTCATACAAATAGACATCAGTATGAAAATATAAATATAAGCATTGAATGGTTATTTTTGGATTAGATTCCTTACCTCGGGATACCAGAGTTTCGAGTTCGTTATCCTTATTTAAAAACAAATTTTCTAAATTTCTAACAGTAGCTTCACCTTATTTCAGTTATGAGAAAAGACGTACTAATATTTTACACACAAGACTCGATCAAAGTTGTGCGCTAAACATAGATCTTTATAGATGCAATATTATATCAATCCCTCTTTACTAATGTGGAGAGATTGAAAACTCATATCACTTCTTTTCTCTTGTTCTAAGTATGCCTACTGTTAGGGAAGAATTTTTAAATAAATTTCTTTAATTTTGGCAAAAATCGTATTCTTGACTCTCGTTCCTTACTTTGGGGAGACGACTCACTCAGAGTGGATGAAATTAAATACCTTTTTTAAACGTTCAAATTTATATTCAAGGTACTGGCAGATTTGAATAATCACAAATCACAAAAGTATTTTTGTTGATAACATCTTGCTTATATATCTTTATTCATCTTATTCACCTTTGCATACATGTTATATTTATATTAAATAACATTAACTTTTACTATCAAATATCTAAGTATTAGTGTAATTTATTATTATAAAAGTACAAACTGAGACGTATCTGCAATCATATTGTATTTGTTGTTCATCATGTAGGGAGAGAGCGAATTAAGTTTTTATTACATGTGCCCAATCCCATTGTAATATATAATGCAATAAAATATGTGCAAATCAACAGGATTACATGTGTATGTACAACGGCCGTCGTATGATACAATAAGAATTTTGTAGCTTCTAAATGCATGTTCATTACAAACAAGTCAGACAAGGACTTGGTTTGCTTATTGCATCGTATGTGTGCAAGTAAGAGTGTTTAATTGAACACCAAAAACAGTCCTCTTAGGTTGAACATTGTTTTTAAATTATTAAACTGGTGTAATTTATAATTTACTTAAACGTATCATGCTCTTTGGTTTACATATACAATAATATTTTAATTAAGATAAGATCAAATTTATACCCAAATATTATCATCATTTATTAAATATTTATTTTAAAAAAATTCCAAAACACAAAAATAAGCAAATCATTTTTTATCTGTTTGAAAACAAGTTTATTCAACATCTTTACTGCAAAAAAGGCATGCTTATGAATTATTATACTAAGCATTCAGCATAATAGATAACATAATAGATACAGTATTGATACACGAGAAAACGCCATCTGTAATTTTTGTTAAAAGATGATCATACAAAATATTTTACATTGAATGAGCAGGAATATAAAATGCCAATCAACATGTACAGCTATCAAATCTACATCAGAATTATAAAAGAATTATAAGAGTTAAATTAAATATCGGTGTTTATGTATCTCAACTGTACCTCAAGCTTTGCATATGGTTGTCTGAATTCAACTATCAAACAAAAGAATTATAAGAGTTTAATTAAATATCGGTGTTTATGTATCTCAACTGTACCTCAAGCTTTGCATATGGTTGTCCGAATTCAACTATCAAACGTTATTGGTGCCATTCATAAAACATGAATTTAATAGTTTGTGAAATTGTTATTTGTTTGAATAATCAGTATTTCTCACATTCGTGTAGCTATATGTGACAAGTATATGTTGTGGAAGAAACTTTCAGAAGGTCACATAGCACTATTCATTGGACGTAATTATCACAACAATATATAATTTGTCGTTTTAATAATCTGAATTCTATCATCTAGGGTTACATAACTCATGCAATTACCGTAACTAAACAAAATGTCAAATTCAACAAATATCAAATCCTTCATGCGTTTGGTAAATGCCCTACTATATAAAATGAGTTTTATTTGAGATCAAAGGAAGGATTTAAACTTTAAAAAGACTGGATGCTACAAACATATCTTCCCAGTAATTATTGCTCTATACATGTAGATCCATGAGTTGAAACATCAACTTGAAATACAAGTGTCTAAGGGAGGTTAGATAATGAGGTAGAAATTATATGCACGCTTAATTTATGTACGTGTATAACATAATTACTTGTAGCAATGATCTGAACAATTTGATACTTGAATCTATCCTACCAAATTTGTCAATGCTTTGATATAATTCATTTTCTGGTAATTCTAAAAAAAATATTTAAAATTCAAGTGGTGCCGAGACTAAGACATTTTGCAAGCATGTTTATACAAAAAATATAAATTTCAGTCACAACATAAGACATATTCTGTAAAAGTACATATATGTACTAGTAAAAAAGAGAACATACTTGAGTTATTCCATCTTTAAAAAAATGAAATAAAATTTCTAAGCATTTAGCACCAGCAGGTATCATCTGTTATCAGTGACCAAATTTCATATCTAAATGTTTTATTATGCTTTTAAATTAAAATTGATGCCCATTATTTATAAATGAGCATTTTAAATAAAATTGCCCAATAATTTGCTTTTTCTTGTCAAAGTTAAGGAGCTTCATGGTAATAAGTTAATGAAACTGAGAGAAATTAAATATAAATTCTTTTAGATCAAACTTCGCCCAGTACTGAGCAGAATGTAACAAATATGCTTTTTTAAAATTCTAATAACTGAATTCAAATTATTGCAAGAAAATATGTCCCTTGGTTGCCATCTTTGGGGAAAACCTTATAGTGTTTTGGGGAAAACCCACAGATCTTTTACAGTAGTCTATGTAGTTCAGAGGTTAGTAACTTTGAAATTTAACATGAAAAATGTGGCAACCAACACATTAAAGTGATAATTCAAACTCAAACAGATTTCATCACAGGGTGTCCAAATATTTGGTTGCATAAAGGGGAAATCAGATTTTTCCCTTCTGACCTTTGGGTTGACCCCACAAAGGGAAACAACTTTTGTAAAGTGTGGATTGGACTATAGTCCCCCTGGTTTTACCACTAGGGGAATAGTTAGAAATAACTGTATGTTAATTTAAAAGAAACATTTTGCTTGGTGTACATTATTTTACACAATGCAATAATAAATTGATCTGAATTTTACAGATATCGATGTTGTCTCAGAGCAAACAATAGCCTTGCTCTACGAATAAATCTGTATACAGATGAAGGTGCCATTTTAAACAAGACAAAATAATCTTTGTTAACCATATGTAATAATATGTCCTTAATTGGCCAGCAAAGATGAACAAAAAGAGAAAAAATCATAGTGTGAGATTTTGACGCTTATCATGTAGCTTTTAAAACTGTGATGATAAACATTACTGTTTACTCCTATGACATAAAACTTTCAGTAAAAATACATCCACAAATTACGGGCCGAAGTGTAAAACTAAATGGCAGACATCATATCAAAATAAATACAGGAACATCATGTTTGACACAAAGAAAGCAGTAACAAATGGGCAGCACACAAAGTTTAACCTTCACATATAATCAATGCCTCTCTTCTCTCACTGAATAAAGACACTTTAACTGCCTGCTATCTTCTCAGTTCTAAGAGTTGTTTGATGTTTAATTATCAAAGATTCTCTTCAAGGGGATATTGTTCACATACACACATAACATTTGGCATTTTTACCCTTGTATTTTGATGTCATTTTCAAACCCATTATCAAAAACAACAGAAGATTCAGAAGAGGAAGAGATTCCTAATGTACATAGAGACTTCACAGACACATCAAATCCTCCATAGACGATGTCTTTGAACTAGACAGTTGAGAGCTGTTACCATTCATGTACTGGTTTACGCCATCGTCTATATCTTCCTGTCTGAGGTCAGTTCTGAATCCCTGCAGGCCCTTGCTCCTCCCCACTGCTAGCCTGGTTGTTAAGAAGATAATGAAATATCAGTCCATTAGATCTCTTTAATATTGGATACAAGTGCTTACATGTATAATATACACATGTACAATATATTGTGTTGTTTAGGTCAAAACACAAATCCAAGACTCAAATGTTTATCTTAATTACTTTTGCTCTCTGGGCTCATCAGTAGATTTAAATAAGATATTTTAAAAGTATAGATCAACTGACAAACCTGCAGCATGAAAAAACTTTGCAATAATGGTTGAGTATTTGATTTGCTTTTTATTATATTTCACCCTGATGCAAAAAAAGATATTTTTTGAGTTTCTATATGCTTTAAATGTGAAATAAAACAGTTGGTCTTTTAAATCCTGATTAAGGGGACTTTTTGACCAAGGGGAAATAATTACAGAATTTTGCCAAAATCATTTATGAAAATTCCTTTACACTCTTATTCTTATATTTACATTAGTAAATTCGTAAACTGTGCATTTTAATTTTACCAGGGTAGAAGTTAACACAATATAATTTTACTGTTTTTTTTTTATTTATCTGTGATATCTGATCTGATTAGTGAATGATGTAAAAATACAAGGATTTCTTTATCTTATAAAACTTGATTTATATGGGTTTTTTTAATCAGTTTTTTTTTTCTTCAGAAATGATAACCTTCAGACTAAATTGAACAAAGCACGTTAAACAAAATAATAATTCCAAAAAAAGGACTCAAAGGATATTTCCACTTCCTTGAAATCTGAATCAAATCCAAAAATTTGCTGTTTACTTTGTAGCGGCTAATTTATTTGACATTTGAAAATTTTGAAACAATTCTATTAAATTATGAATCATAATCTGTACTTTCTGAAACATATGTTAACAATTTCACAATAGCAAACCACTTGAAGTGAAATGGATAAGATAAATATTTTTGTTTGTTGCTACAGAAGAAGAAAAAGTTCTGGTCGTGAATTCATAAATACTTACATAGAAAAACAATCATCTTCATCCAGATTCTCATCTTCAAAACTTTGCTAAAAAATTCAAAAATATATATATAGTACATCACATACCAAGCCCTACTTGATGCGGCTCATATAAAAAAAAAAATTCTTAATGAACATATACTACATAATTGAAGTTGCAAAGAAGGTATATTCCATAGTTGAGAAAAATGTTTTATTAACAAACTTTGAGGTTAAACAAACATTTTTTGGCATATAAAATATATATATTAAATATTGTTATTGAATAAACATACTGACAAGTCATAATAAAGTATTTCTTTGTTAAATCTTTCACAGAATGGAAGAAGTGGTCATAAGGGTTTGTTGATCATCAAAATATTTAGTTTGGATGTAGTTAAATATTATTGTATTCTTAAAACAATTAGATCATCTATAGGTGCATATTAACCATTCTCTGCCATGGAAGTTAAACGATCATCGGATGGGACATGCTAACTAAATCTTTTGATTGTAGAACAAAATGCGTTGGTTTTTAGGTCAAAAATTTTAAAATACAAAGCAGCAGGCGTGAAGTTCAGTATTTTTCATTACAAAATTGAAATGTGGAAAAACTCAATTTTGGTTTGCAGTTTCTTTCATGAAAGAAATTGAGTTATTCCCTTTTTAGAATGACAAAAAATAATAATGTGGCAACATTTGAATTCATGCAGCAGTGCCCAAGAACCAATACGATTATTTTGAGGGCCTACCGCTTTATGTTTTTTTAAGTGTCTTACCCATTTTGAACTATGATGTGATTTGCTACTAAGGATATCTTGACTGGCTTTGGGACTAGAGAGTCGAGGGATTGGTTGATTTACTGCAGAAAACAAAAACAATACTCATATTTGGTGAAAATGAATATTTATAATATGCTAAAAATCAGTGCAATATTTACACTGTTGTTAGACGGTAAATCTTTAAATCAATTATTGCAACAAAATATGTTTCTTTGTCATGTATCTAGTCCTTAGGTTACTGAAACCTAAAAAAATTGAAATTTATTTGTCTTACCTGTTGAATTTTTATTCTCTGAATTCTTAACATTGTTTGACTTTGCAACAGTTTTATCAGCATCTTTATTCTACAAAAGAAAAAACAATCATTATAAATATACTAAGATTGTTTATTCTTGAAAATATTAATATTAATAATTATTCTTTAAATAAAAACAATAAATAAATATTAAATAATCTTTTTAAACACAGTTCATACTTATGATAATTAGAAGCTGTAAAAACAACCTATCAATAATAGCTTTCCTCAAAAACTTAAAAAAATTATGATGTTTTATTCTTGACTATTGATATCCATTCTCCTGGCAAGGATCTAAATTAAATAGTCTAAAGGAATGTTTTCAAATCTATCACTAAAAAAAAATTATTCTTAAATACTAACAGTTTCTTTGTTTGGACTAGTAATGGCTTTCTCGTTATGTAAATCAGTTGCCAGTTCAAATGCTTTTGACACTGTCAGAGTAACCGCTTGTGCCTGGTAAAAAAAAAAAATTAAAGCAATACAAAGTCTGACATCAATTAAAATCTAATCTCTAGTTTTATCATTCTAAAAAGAATATGAAAATTAATTCATATCAGAGCACCATTCCAATATCTATTGAAGCTAGAAGTATTGTTTTCCTTTTTTTTCCCTGTTATTAGTCATACCTCTTCATGATAATCTTAGTCACCAAGAATCTTATCAACCACTTGCACAACCATCTGGCTTCCTTCTTTTACTTCCTTTATACTCAATCTCCATTACAGCAAAGATAAAGATCTCTTGGCACATATTTTTACATGCTTTTTAAACAGTAATAAATTTGCAAAAACTAAAATCAACTTTTTTCTGATAAATATAAATAAAAACTCTTTAAACCATGCATATTGATAATACATCTCCTTTACAGTGTACTTGAATGCAAAAGAATTGGTAAAAGGAAACTTTTCTTAATATGTATATGAATGATTCACCATATGAACAAAAAATATTATATGTAAGGCAAGTTCAATCCTTTTATTTCAGTTACTGTGATGCCATTTATTATAAGAATGAGTCATGGACACTCCCGTGTATAGGAAACTTGTCCATTGCATGTTCACTCATAAGCTGGTATTCATTTTCAGTTAAATTAATGAACTGAAATGATGCAGATATAAATACTATTTATTCCTTCATTTAAAGACACAACAACACACAATACTAAGTACATGTAATTACAGTGGGCGTTGAACCAGCGATATTTCACTTCATGGCAAAGTGTCCTTGATGACTTCAAGCCACATATTGCTTAAAAACATCGATAAGGTACCAAATTTAAACTCTGGTAGTTTACTTCAACCTTTGACTTACTAGTATTTTCCAAAAACATCAAATAAATATAAATCTTGTATCTTTCTTCCAGGCTGCATATCTTATATCACGCGAACATCAGGTTGTGATAAGTAAAAAATACTGTGAGATTGCATTACCAAAAATATTAAACATGCTCTGGTGGCAGTAATGTAGATAGAATGTTCTATCGTTAAAATGACAGATGTCCTACGGACCCTACGGTGACCTGAGCGTAGCCTGGTCACGGTAGGATTATTCTTTCTAGCAGTAATGAAGTTCTACTCACTATTTTGGGTTTATCACAGAGATAGGCATGGCATTCCATGGTCTCATTCACAGAATTTCTGGCCATGAAAGCAAACACTTTGTCAAAGTTTTTATCAGCAGAACAGAAAGAAATTCTGAAAAAAATACACAATTTTAATCAAAATAATCTATTATTTTTAAAAATAGTTCTATGATTTTCAAAGACAATGAATCAAATTGAGCTTAATTTATTAAATGGCAATAATTGTATGATGTTTTTCCACAATGCAAGGCACTGCACTGACCTATATATGGATATCTCATCAAGCACCTGTTTATTGCTCATATCACAGATCTGTATTCCTTTCGCAGAGACAGTCAGTGCGACTTTCGGTAATTTTTTCCAGAAGATTTTGCCTGTACCAATCAAAATCCGGAGACTTAATTTTTAAATTCATAGTTTTGAAATTTTTTGTGATAATGTGTTATTTTAATGGTTATAAACTTTAAATAATTAAATTCAGAAATAAAATATTTTAATATCAGGTAAATAGCTGGAAATAAATAAAACAATATAAAAGTTTATAACCATTAAAATTACACGTTATCACATTTTCACAAGGTCTGCACAACAAATCTAATGATTCAGTTATCTAATATGAAATTTAATGGGCTAAAATATCAGGATTGTTTGTTGTTGAATGAATAACATTTGTAAAAATCTTTCATTCCTAACTTTAAAAAAAAAAAGTTAACAATTTCCATAACCTGGCTGTGGCGTTTGAAAAAAAAGCCTGAAAATAAGAAATTGGGAGGAGGGGAATGCTCGAAGTGGAGCCGGTTTGATTGTTTTTGAGGAAAAGAATTCTAAATGTATGTGGTACATGTATTAGCTTTCATAAGTAGAGAACAGTACTGCTAAGTAATTTTTCAAAAAGGAAGTATGATACATGCACGGACACTATTTGTTATTCTTGTAAAATCTGAAGTATTTTTATTCAATTTTCATATCTATAATAACAACTTTATGAGATTTTAAGCACTTAACCTAGCAAAACTGCTCACAATTACTGGTACCTTTCTCACATACACAAAGAAATCCATCCCCAAATAAAACACATAAACATTTAAGATGAATTTACTGCAATGCTGAATACAGTATATCTGGTAGGTTAAACCACCCTGATCCATGCTCATTAAAGGAATTTAAATCTAAAATAAATCTAAGAAAAGGTTTCTGCTTTGACCCAATGAATTTCATTGGCTATAATTTCTTCTCTGTTTCTTAGTTGTCTTTTCCAATTTTTACACTACATGTGTGTCCATTGATGTGAAATTAAGAAAACAAAACACTAAATATACTGTAGTTAGAAAATAAGGACAATTAAATGAATTGATATGAGGTACAATACAGTGTAAATATATATTCAAACAATATATTTCAATAACTTGCAAAAAGAATACTTGCATCAAACTTATAGAATTTGGAAAATGTTGTTATCAATTTTTTTCTACACCAGGAGGCAAATAATATTTACTTTTCTGGAATGGCGGATTACAAAGAAAAATTAGAAAATATTCTCGTACTGATCCATAATAATCTTGTAATCAATATACTGGTAGAAAAAATATTAAGGTTTGCTTTACTTTGTTACATAAAAGTTTTCAATCACTTTATAACATTCATACTCAAAAGTCAAAACAATGAAAAATCACTTCATTAACTGTATACTTGAATACATAGGCCAGTTTGTTTTAACTCTGTGTTATTTCATGGAAAACCAAGCACTTCAAAAAAGCATTTACCATTGCAATGACGCTTTGCAGTGCTTTCGTGATGACACCATCTCCATAGCTTTGACTGTCTTCTTCCTCTTCTACAAGGGTGGATCCAAGATATTTCATGTGGAAGGTAATTCCGTCTTTCACCGCCTCCTTGTTTTCATTCCAGCCTTCTCCCAACTCTGCAATCATATTTTGATATAGATATTTTTAAAATTGTTTTTAATTAAAATATGTTTCTTCAGATTTTATTTATTAAACCTTTACATTTTTGTCTTTTTTTTGGGGGGGGGGTAAAAAAATATGGCTATGACAATCCTACATGTGTATTATTTACTTCTTTTACTTAAAATTTTTAATTCCCTTTACTATTTTCTACTTCGCGGGTAGGTTAAGGCAACTCATAGTTTAATGACCGTCAAAATTATGATCAATTTAAATAATGTTTATTTCTATGAAAACAGCGCTGGATATTAATACCAAGTGAAAGAGTTCACCAAGATATTATTTTTCTACTTCAGAATCGACTCAATCTTTGAAGCTGCCGTGCCATGGTATCACGTGACAGTTAAAAATAGATCACTTTTTTACCTTAACAAAAAATCAAAAAGTGTAACACTACCCCGAAGTTCATTTGTATGTTTTCTACAATAATTCGATTGGAAATTAGTTCATGTTTATTAGTATTACTGCTAGAATCCTATTGTACATCGCATAAAATAAATATTGTAAATATTTATCGGAAACCCTCTCAACTTCTAAAATTTCATTGAAAATACTACGTATTTTTCATTTAAAACAACGAAGCACGGGATTCTAGCAGCACTTTTCAAGTAGTTTATGTCATATACCGTTGATATATACCAAAGTCATCTTTCATAATATCCAGGGTAGTGTTACACTTTTGCCTTTTTTGTACACACTGACAGAGGAAAGGCTGGTCAAGCCATATAAATGTCGATCCGCTTACCTCATAACACTCGCTGATTAAACAAAATATCCATGCCTGTATTATCCTGATTATATTCGAACTGACACTCATCTAAATATTAGGTATCTGTATTAAATAAGTCTTATTTCGGCATTGTTTACACTGCATTCCGATAATTTGTCTCCCGACATGATCTTCTCTTTTAAACATGCTTGTGACGTCATCAATGATAATTATACGTAATAGAGAGAAATCGAAGATATATTCAGTTTAAGGAGTTTCTAGTGATATTTTATGTCTGTAATTTTTATAATATAAACCAGAGATAAAGTTAAAATCGACATGTTTCTGAGTAAAATATGACATCATGCTGCTTATTGTGACGTCATATCGATAAGAGGAATTTGATCGCTGTTAGTTGCCTTATCATACCCGCGTTCTTTTTTTCAACTGCTTGACCATTGTAGCAAATTACCTATTTACATATATATGTATGTATAAGTAAGTTAAATGACCCATGGAACAGGTCAATCGCAATAAAGGAAAGCTAGTGGCTAGACCAGGAATTGAACCCAAGACCCCTGTTTTTCTATTCCTCTGCTTTCTCATTTATCAACCCAGGTTTATATCCTCAGTTCCTAAGGATCAAACAACTACAATATCAAAAAGTGAGTTTTTGGGAGTGGCTTAAACAAGACTAAAGTTTCAAAAGGCTCCCCACATGACTAAAAAAACCTGAAATCAAAGACATAATCAAAAATCCAGTCATGATATGATCAACTGTAACAAAACAGTACTGTACAAACGAGATATAAATGTTACTACTTTCGAAAGAACAACTGTCCTCTGAGTCTAACACTGTCTAAGTTCAGCCGGCGGTTTCTTACTTTCGTGTCTGCTTTCCTTGGTTGTGTTTGGGCTACGCCCCATGGCCTTTCTAAGCTTCTCCATGTTTACTTCTTTCACAGCACAATCATAACAGGGTTCCCATTCATGAAATTAATGTTAAATCACCGAAAATGTGACGGCCCGTATCGGTATCAGGCTATCTCCCGAGACCCGAATGACACACAAAATGCTTCCAACAGACACTTGACGCTTTGATTGCTAAGCTTGGCTTGCCAAAGAGTTTTAAAGACATGAGTAAACCAAGACACTCGATCCCGATGCAATTAAGTTGGAATTCGGTCAGCAGCTGGTCAGAGCAAATACTTACGGCAACCGCTAAGCTACTTTTTCATCCCTTTACAGCAGCTGCAGCTTCTTGATACGATTTATTTCTTCATTGTAAAATGTTAGTGTGTAACGTATATTGAATTTGTGACAGTAAACTCACTGTGTGTTGTATAATATGACCTTGGCTCACAACACATTTTATAACTGAATATGATGAAGGTAGCCTACCATAAATGAGTCACTAAGATGTCATTGGTTGTCCGTCATCCTTCTCGTCCGCTATTTTCAGCTGCATCTCAAACAGTGAACACCCTAATTGTCTGGACTTAGTAATCATCAGTTGTGCTTAATTAAAACATATATATTTTTTTTATTTAGAGGGGACTGATGATCCAACACAAAATTGCGATGAAATTTGAATTATCTTTTTCTTGACATCAAAAAGAAAATTAAATCTGCGTATAAATTAAATCTGCGTATAAATATTCATGATAAGCAAAGGAGCCTTTATAACCAATATGTAAACTAAGTTATCGTTTGCTAGGGCGGGGCTTAAATACGTGCAAATGAGCACATGATCTCGCAAGCAAAGTTAGTGCAGTAAGTGCTATAAATACGACAGTGTGTATAGGCAATGTATCCATACCAAAATATCAATCATGACTCTATGGTCATTTCAAGTGGACAGTGGTTTCAAATTAGGGGATAACCATCACAGAGCGGCGCTGGTTTACAATGGAGACCCTCATTAGCTGGAAAAATCAAACTATTATTTTTATTTATATTAAAATTCACATTACCGAAAAAAGCTAGGCCATTCCAACCAAAAATTACCCCCCCCCCCCGGCGGAAAATTTCCTAAACCCTGCATATGAGGTAGCTTTTTCAAATTGGCTTAGGTATGGAGTTAAATGAAAACCTTGTGTTGTGGTAGAAATTGGACATCTACCTCGGGGGGGGGGGGGGGGGGGGGGGAAGCATCCCCCCCATGATTATGATGAAACCCATGAGGCGGTCATATACATGTATAATCATCTGCACTCACATGCATTTGGATCAGGGGATGGAGTACACATCGAAAATACATGACCAAAAAGCATTTAGAGGTAAAAATAGCAATTATAATTAGTTAATTGTACGTGATACATGTGATTATTTAAGTGTGAATTTTAAAAAAAAGCCGTTTTATATTACTTATTCTGTGTACAAATTGTCTAAAAAATGCACTTTTAAAATTTTTAATTGAGTTTGAGTGTACCCTGCTCGAGAGAACTTAACACTTACATGTCCACTCTAATTTAAGTGGCGTGAATCAAATGTACATGTATATAAATGTAGCGTAATAGTTTCAGCTAGTGCAAGGAAACGTAAGGGATTCATATTATATAATTGCGTTTTGAATGATTCGTCTATGCACAAAATGGGATTTTTAAAAAAAAATCTCCTAAGTGTCTTTTTCAGGTTTTTTTCAATTAAAAGTTAACTGAGATCTACTCGCATTATACTTTCCTACAGGTCTCTGAATTTTGATCAAGAAATGATAGAGATTCAGAGGTCCGTTAATTTTTTTTTTTATTTATTAAATTTAGAATCTTTTATAAGAAAGTATACAGGTATAAAACTTGATAAACGAAAATTAAAACAACACAAACACGTGGCCATAGAGTAAACGACACTCGCCATGGGTTTCAGAGAGTAAGTAGACATATTTATACATGCATCTGAATGATATAAAACAATACAAATTCTTCGGCGAAAAAAGGAAAATGGAAATTAAACACCATATTTTTTTTTAATTGAACCAGTTAATTAATAAAGATCAACTGATATTTCATTTTTTTCCCGAAAATTCAAAGGCGCACTCATGCCTCTCATTTCAAATTAAAATCAAGAGGCCCAGGAGCCACATCGCTCACCCGAGCAACAATAGCCGATCAAATCAGCATTACAGTATCAAATTCAAAATATCTTGACAATTTAGTACAGCAGATTTTTTCTATCCCTTTGTAAACCACACTGTCCCCTACTCCCAATGTGGTTCCATCTTGTACCCAGGGATCATTATTTGATTTAAACTACATGAATATGCACAACCCGGAAAAGCCTTCAAACAAGTTTCAGCTTTGTCTATTTATTCTTATGTAAAATTCAATCCCCCATTATGGCCCGCCCTACCTCCTGGGATAGTGATTTGAACAAACTTGAATCTACACTAGTCTACCTGAGGATGCTTTAACACAGGTTAAAGTTTTTTATGCAAATGGTTTTGAGAAGATTTTCAAAGTTTTTTTTCCAAATATATTCCTTTGTAAAATTCGACAGCCACATATGGCCCCACTCTACACCAAGAGAACAATCTTGAATTTGCACTATACCTGATGATATTTCCACATAAGTTAAATCTTTTCTAGCCAATTGGTTTTTTGGGGGAAAAAATTTGAAAGATACTAACAAATTCTCAAAAATTCTTGATTATCTCGATACGTGACGCTCTATTTTAACAAATATTTGGATCCACTTTACTTAAGGATGCTTTGTGCCAGGTTTGGTTGAAATTAGCCTGTGGTTTGGGGAAAAAGTCGAAAATACAAAAGTTTACAGACATACGAAGAGACTGACACCGAATAAAAAGTGATCCGAATAGCTCACTTGGGCTTTCGGCTCAGGTGAGCTATAAAACGAAGAAAAATTCCTTACACAAAAGATAGTTGATTTTAAAACCAACGTGTCAATCAAAGTGTTTAAATTGATATGTAATAGAAAACGAACATACTACGCAATTCAAATGCTCACCGATTCTTTCTGAGGAATATAGCAATGGAAATTCTATTACTTTTTCGAGTTCTGGGTTAAAAAGCCTCCCTTTTCGGGGACACGAATGTCCCGACAGCAGAATGTGCATGCTCTTTTGAAGATACTAGTATCTGGCAAGGTGCACGTATATAATTAAATTTCAAACGGTCAGTCAGGATCAAATTAAATGACGAGTGCATGTGGAAAAAATACGGAGAGATCAAACACAACTACAGATATATAATTATGTATTAGCATCATGCAATTGTACTTTGGTTCGGCATTCTATACATTGTCAGAACCCACGGGTTTTCTATCCGTTACATTTCTTTCAACAGCTTATGCAGACGTTACGTTACGCACGACGTCAGTTCCCAAATATCAATTACTTTAACGTGGCATAGAGAATATAAGTGAAAACTATTTGATTATCCTCCGTAAATAATATTCTCGAAATTCCACTTTTTTTCGTTAGTAATTAATACCCTTAGCGAGGCCGAATACAATTCGAGTTTCATCAGTTGTGCACGAGTTTGCTATTACACTTTATCAGTATAAATACAAACTTTATATCATGACTAAACCTCGACGAACTTTGAATAACATTATAATCTTAAGGGCTTAAACATCGGTATCGGAAGAAAAACGTTGATCATTAAATACATGTACATTACCGCATACTCATGAACAATATATTCACAAGCTTCGAATAGAATTAGCAACAAAAAAAGTATATATCTGATATTTTTTTAAAATTCCCAACACATCATTTCCCTTAAAAACTTCCTTACGTGTCCTTCTTTTGGTTTTTAGAACATAGTGACGCAGATTGCTAAAACTATTTGCTTAATGTTTCCCCCCATACTAAGCACTGATACAGGTTATCAACGGAAACCCGTCCCGGGGACAAACACTCGTCTTATCTGTGTATTTAAAAAAAGAAAAAAAAACAAACCGACCTCGAGCCTCCAACCTGTACAATAAGATTCAAGATGAGATGTATTCTCGGGTTTTGGATATTTCTAATCTGGCTTGAAACTGTGATTCTTAGTGTTTTCTGTTACACGGAGATAAAGCCTTCGATTAATTGCAGTTTTTTGGCTAACTACTCTGGGTGCGAGCGTAAGACGTTTCCAGAGTCTCTTCACCCGAACGTGGACTGCATCGACTTGTCGAATAACATGCTTACATATGTTAACAAAATTGAGGGATTAGATAACCTGTTTTATATGGATTTATCATCCAACATTCTGAAAACTGTTGACAATGGCGCTTTCGCGAGTTTACGAAAACTCGAGTACTTGGACATCTCCAATAACGAACATCTTGGATTAGCCGTGTTACCAAATGTAACAAATGGGTTAAACCAGACAAACATCAAAGTGTTGAAGGTTGACCAGATATCGTGTCCTGGCGGAAGAAGCAACATTCTCCAACGACATCATCTTTCACACCTGGACAACACGTCTCTTCTAGAACTAAGTATCGCCACTAATCGCATTGAAACACTAGAACCGTGCGTGCTGTCCCGCTTACCAAAATCCATCAAGAGGCTCTCTATCGCAAGGAACCGCTTGATAGCCGCGGCGTATGTTCTGGAGTATCATTCACTCGTTAATGTTGAAGTTATTAACGCCAGTCTAAGGAACAGTCCTTTTCCGTTTCTGAGGACCATTTCTGGATGTAAAGAAAACTTGGACTCTTTCAGAAATGACACAGTTTATCATCCCGGTAACTGTCAACATGATCAGCAATATCCTTTATGGTCCAACACATCGGGGCGGCTTATTTCCGTTTCAGCGCCCCCTTCTCTTCGCACATTGTACGTAAACTCGAGCAAAATTTTTTCAACGGTGGTCAAATTTGGGATCTTGCCGAACGTAGTAAGGCAAGTGTATCTTCAAGACAATATCATTCATTCGTGGATTGGGCCTATGCATGGTGTTGAAAACATAACCGTATTAGATATGTCAAAGAACTTTTGTGCGAACATCGGTAAGGACGTAGGTGTAAATCTAACTGGTTTACTGACACTTAAATTAGCAGAAAATGCCCTTGGTCCGCGATTTCAGTTTGACTTAACTGGAAAAATATTTAGAAACTTACGTCGACTTCAGTTTTTAGACATTTCGTACAATCGAATACAAGCGTTACCATTTCCGTTTTTCAAAAATTTGAGGAGTATTAATCACTTGTATGTTTCCAATAACCTGTTGTCTGACTGGTGTGTTGCAATGGGACACATGGTTAACCTAACGACACTTGATTTATCCAAAAACAGAATCGGAACAATATCGCCGCGAGGAATGGCGGAACTAGATTTGGTTCTTGCAAGAGGTAACTTATCTATCAATTTGAGGAACAACAAATTACTCTGTACTTGTGAGAATTTAAATTTCCTGGAATGGATGTTCGTAAACAGAGCCCATTTCAAAAATATTGATCTATACACGTGCTCTAACGCTCAAAAAGATTACATGAACATTAATTTCAAACAATTTAGCAAGTCTATCACCCAGCTAAAAGAAAAATGCAAATCGTATACCCTTTATTACATAATCATATCGGTTACAGGGACTTGCTTTCTGAGTGTCATTTTTGGTGTAGCTCTTTATCGCAACCGATGGAAAATTCGGTACATGAGATACACCCTGTTCCAGCGAGCTAGAGACAGCCACTTGCTGTCCTCGTCATCCGACGATTTGTTCCTGTACGATGCGTTCGTATCCTACACTAGCAAAGACAGGGACTTCGTGATAAAAGACATGATTCAGAAATTAGAACAAGACAACGGCGTTCAACTTCTTATCCGAGATCGGTCCTTCATACCAGGTGAATTCAAATGCCAACAGATCGTGCGCTCCATCCAAGAGAGCAGAAAAACGATATGTGTTGTCTCAAAACGATACCTGAAATCCGCTTGGAGGGACTATGAACTGAACATGGCTAGAGTAGAAGGAGTGGAGGTCAGGAAATCCATGAGATACGTCATTCTTATTCTTCTTCCCGAGGTTTGTAGCGGTGGCTATCCTAAGAAGATTTCGGATTTCTTAAAGAGAGACTGCTTCATTGAATACCCTGACGACCCTGCTGGATACGAGGAGTTCTGGCAAAGGCTTTGTAGTGCTTTACAAGAGAACGCCCAGGATTAACATAATGTTGGTTTCTGTGACCACATATGATTCTCAAATGGATTACCTTTTATATGAGAATCATCTAATAATCATGTGTATCATATGCATATCGAATTGTATGCATGAATATCATATGTGGCAGGTTAACTGAGAATCATATGAACATTCAGTTGCTTGTTTAGAAATTAAGCAAGAAATCTTCCATTTTTGATAGCTTGCAAAGACTGACAATACATCATTCTCCTTAATCAAAAAATGGCGTGCTTATCCGAAACTCATTATTTTATAGTATTTGTACTAGTACATCAAATAAAAATTCTACTATGATAAGTTTCACCCTCTTGTTAAACATTTCTTTTAAACATGTTTTACAGATTTTTGTTGTTTTGTTTTTGTTTTTAAAGTTATTTAAACCATCCTAATAAACATTGATTGCTCATTAGGATTGAGTTGGGTTTTTTTTTTAAAGTACCGCTTTTGTCTTAGCAGTACATGTATGTTAAACAAGTGTCGCGTTTCCATAATAATTACCGTCTTCCGATATGATTAAATTAGAATTTCGTTTTCTTATATAATTCATCGAGAGTCCTTCAACTACACTTCTCCTGACGTTTTATTATCTTGGTGGTTATATTCAACCAATTTGAAAGTATTGTGATTTATGATACTTGATAGTACATTTTACTATTGTCAATGTTAACACTGTGTTAAACCATATTAGTTATCAGTTAAGACGTATTTGCATAAAAGATTATGTTTCAAAGGACAACACAACAACATCTTTCATTTATTTAATTAAGTTTTTGAATAAATACAAACTATTGTTGAATTCATTGCATACGCTTTTTTGGATAGCTGCAGTTTTTATCTTTATTAGACAAGTATGTTCTATTGTTTTCTACTTTTATCACACTTTACATTTATAAGTAGTACTACAGGAAAAAATATATTTAGGATCAAGCGTAAAACGATCAAATATACATGTATTTACATGTATCAATTAAATGTTTACGTTTAAAAAAAATCCCAATTGTATAATCTTGGATTATAAACATTGTTCAAAATGATTCACAGATTTGTTACACATTTTCATTATCACAGTGACTTAATATACATGTATGTACCTTTTCGACAATCATGGCGACTTTAAAGCACATAAACACAATCTATTTGGGACAATCTTGTTTCTCCATGAACCCCTCCCGTTTACCGTCAGCACCGCTTCCACATTCCATTTCCGTGTCGGAATTCTCTAGCAGACTCTCCAGAATGACGGACGGTTTCCTCGTCGCGGAGCCACAGCTCACAGATTTCACACCGTTGGAATCAAAGTGCGTTTCTTGTCGGATAACGTCTTTAAAATGCTGGGCCTCCTCCTCTTGCTTCCTGCGTCTACGCTGGCTGCCTTGATCAGACGATTCAATGGAGGAGCAGGATGGCGAGTGGCAAGATTTCACAGGGGAATGTTCAATGTCGGACGGCTTCGTTAAGGAGGCCGTGTTTCTCCCTGGGCTTTGGTTTGGAGTACTGGTCAGAACGGGCCTTCCTTGGTCTCCCCGCTCGTCGGGTATCGCCGACACGAATTCAGCTTTGCTATCGCCACAGCAGTCCATCATTTCTCCCGTGGCTGTCGGCAGCATCTTCTCCTCTTGGCAGACATTGATTCGACACGTAGCGTCGTTTCTGAGCATCGATTCGACGTCGAACTGATCCTGATCCATATTGGACTCGGAGGAGTCCATTTTTTCGAAATGGCTCTTTGGAGATTGTGATTGCGATCCCAACATTTCCTCTCTAATTGTTTCTCTTGCTATATCAGTTTCTTGTTGAGGTTCGAAATCGTTCAAAATGAGGTTATTTTGTGGCTGTGGTGAGGTAGAATCCAATTGGGGTAGGCTGTCAAAAAGTAGTTCTGAACTGGAAATACCAGATGATGTCACTTCATTGCTGAAACACAAAATGCTTCAACTTTAGAAGTAACCGTGTTATGAAGAGGATTCTAAGGTTTATGTCGAACACTACATTATCAGCTTAAGAAGACTTGGTAGTCAACAAATCATATATCTACCTTAAATACCTTAAAATTTTTTGAAATTATATTTTCAATTATAAAATATTTCTTAGAAAAGAAAATTTCATAATCTTAGCCAATTTTGACAATCTGAATATTGATGAGCTTCTCTTAGCAAATCAGAAAAATTTGATGAGCAAATCTAGATACATGTAGTTCTACCCCAACGAAAGACCAAGCTCTTGTTAAAATGGCCCAAGATTCTAAGAGCCATTCAATTGATTACAAAAGAAAAATTGGGACTTACTCCGTAAGCTTGGACAGCCACTGAGGGACAGAGGGCAGCATGTGGATCGGCCATCCTAGTTTTTTGGCCACATCCATGTCCACGGGTATCATCACGTAGGGCTGTCCATCCACAGACAAGTACTGGTCGATACCTTCAGACAATTAGAGAAAATAGTTATTTCGCGGGACAGTTCACACAGTTGCTTGAAAATTGCTTCTAAATTTAAAGTGAAACGTTCACCAAGAGATATAGAGGTTAATCTGCATTAACTACATCGTATATTTTTCGTACAGACTGTTTATTTTTAAATGCATGTCATAATATAACTTAAAGTGGTATGGGACACCTCCATTTTCAAATTGTGACGTATATTCCAATCGAAATAAAAAATAAAATCTAGCAAAAATTTTTATAAACTTTTTTCTTCCTAACAGCGTAGCGCAATGGGATAAAGCGTTAATTAAGTAGAAATCACAAGTTCGAATCCTGCTGGGGTTTTTATAAGTTGTACTTTTATCTACATTAATATCAAGAGGTGTTCTATACCACCTTAATTACAGAAGTAAGATATCTACAACCTAGCACCTTAATACCATCATCGGAAACCCATGGCAAGTTTCCGCTTTAAAACGTTAAAACCATCAACGGAAAACTGTTATAAAACGTTATAATTGTGGATTTCCGACGATGTCCGCATACAACTGCTTACAGTTATAAATTTTACCACACCTTCTTCAAACGGAGCGATGGTCGGGTTAATGTCGTCCAGATCGTCGCAGACTTCCTCTTCTTTCTGTCCCTCCTGGTCAGAGTCCAGCCCCATCATGTCAAACTCCACCTCGTCCCCCTCTATCTGAAGGTCGTCCTCATTCAAATCGAGGTTTAGAAACGGGTCGTGGTCCAAGTAGTCCTCGTCCGAGATCTCGAAATTCTCGAACGATTCCGTGGCCACGGGTTCGTACCGGACGGTGATGGAGCCGGTGGTGGTCGGGGAACACTCTATTTCCGAGAACATGGTCCGAGATGTGGGGATGGGGATGGCTTGTTGGTAAATCTGAGGGGCCTGAACGTACGGCCCGTGAACATTAGATAGGTAAGGGTAACGGTAGGCTTGGTACGGCTGGGGATAAATCCCCGGAATAAAGTTCACTGGGGACGACGCCATTCGATACTGAGCAAAGTGAGGCCCGGCTCCGATGATTCTCGGATGGAAGAAATTGTTACCGTTCAGACCAGGGACTTGAGGCCCGTAACTGTAACCCTTTGAATAGCCGTTCTGTTTTTCCAGGCTTGGAAACGTTATCGTGGTCTGGCCTGAATCGTCCACAATAAGCAAGTCTGGGTTGTCTTCACTTCGTTTGAAGACGCCGATGTGGGGCGGCGCCTGTTTGTGAAACAGTCCACGCTCCATCATTTGGATCCGCTCCTTGTATGTGGGATAACTGCGGATGAGGGGGCGGGGCGCGGGCGGCCTTTTCATGGGGTTGAGTTTTGGAGGTTTGGGTCGTGGTTGGTGGTACTCCGAGCTTCGGGGATACTTGTACGGCAGTTCATACCTTCTTCGCTTCGACTTCTGAATAAATGGAGAGTCTATAAGTTTCATTTTACCATTGGGTACAATTATGCAATGTTCTGGTCGGTCGGGGCCCTTTCGTTTTGACTTCTGCTCTTCTTTTTGTCTGTGTGTTGCATGTGATTTCCGCCCAAAATCTGTATTTTAAAAATGAATGATCTAATTCATTTACATAAATACTGTAGGTTTAGAAACTGCATTAGACATCATTGTTACAAGAAATGCAAAATCAATCCATCGAAGCACCACAACTATACAAAGCCGTGATAATGAATATGAGAATATTCATGTACATACACGGATCCGTCTTTTCTCCTTACCTGGACCCGGTTTTCTTTGCAACTCATCGGAGCGATTATGGTAAATCCTTTTTTCTTCCTCTGGCAAATCATTCCAGGATTCTACTAATCTGAAATTGGAGAGCCTAAAAGTTGTATCATCATAATGCATATGAAGGTAAATATGTCAATTTTAGATAAATATGAAGCACCTTTTCTAAAAATGCATAAAAGATTTGTAGTTTTGTGTCAGTTTTTAAATACGTGTATATGCAAAACTTCCATGATGGCCTACATCGCTTACCCGAGGAACAATGTTTAACGAACTCAGGTGAGCTAAAAACAATTACATAAATTTGTTTTTCTAAATTAAAACAGTTACTAAATGGGACTTTATGTTCAAACTAAGTTCAAACATGAATACTTTTACTAAAAATATGAAACTACATTTATATGGAAACTCACTTCGCACTCAGTTCCACGGCCTTTATATTGGGGTGTTCCAATTCTAGTCGTGGCCTGGCGTCATTGGCATAAAGCATAAAAGCACTCAAAGGGCTGACAGGGGGTTCCTTCTTATCCTCATGTTGATCTGTATAAGAGTAATTTTCACACATGCATTGTAGCAACAGGCATACATGCTAAAATAATTTTTAATTTATTCAATTAATGTTTCGAAAATCTGTGCAAAAATCAGAATAAGAGACAGTAGAGGAACATTTGCATTTTTAACGCATAATGTATCTATAATCAGATCATGTCGTTTATTATAGAAAAAGTAAACATAAAAACACAGTTATATTTATGATTCTTAACGTTTGCCATTCTCAAACATAGATATTTAAGCATTTATCATTATTCTTTATCCATATATGGGCATATTTGGAAGTGTGATGTCAGTCCGCGCATTTCGCTTTTATATTGTAGATTAAAAATGTCCAACAACTATAAAAATTATAAAATACTCCAAGTACGGTACCTTTTTAGGGCTAGAATAGCTCAGTGGATAGAGCACCTGACAAGATATTAAGAGGGCCCGAGTTCGAACCCCGGTCTGTTTTGTCACTATTTCTCCTATCGGAATCCCGTTACAAATGAAAACAGATTTAGAGGTAAAAATGGCAAACCTTAGTTAAGGTCAGGCGACACGTTCCTCGAAAAATGATAATTAATTTTCAAAATTTCAAAACAGCCAGATGATATAACAAATAAAAATATTATTATCATTTTTGAAAATGATTAAAATTTTATAAATATATATGTATATGCCAAAAAGTTTTATATCAGCAATTCAAGTGCATTTTCAATAAGATTACATAGAAAATTGCCAACTCTAGTATCTTGCAAAAATGCCTGGTAATAAAAGTACCGTAATCTTTTGCAAGAAAGCTTGTCAAAGTAGTAGGAAATCAATGACAAATTTCTAGAAAAAGTTATCTAAAATCGAGGAACGTGTCGTGACTGTTGTCTGACCTTAAAGGGGCATGGTCATGATTTTGGTCAAACAGTTATCTTATTATACGCTATTTGTCATTATTTACAATGCTAGATAAAAAATAGAAAGTATACGGGGATATTGCAATGCAACAGCCCGGAATTACACGTTGAAAAATTGTGCGAGGTATTCCGAGTGAGTTCCGAATGGAGAAAAGATGTCAAATATCCTTAAGATATTTGTTTCCGTTCCTGTGAACTTTTATGAATAAAAAATTATAATGAGTCAATGAAAATATCTTGGATAATTTCCCTTTCATCGATTTCTATTGTATTTCTTTCACTGGTGTGACACTGATATGTAAATATCAACAAGTGATATAACCAATAACTTGGGACAAACTACAGTAGTATAACGACTTTACGAGACTGATATCCAGTATCCAGAGACCACGTGCCCAGTTTATCATTTGGTCGAAACCTACAGCGACTGAAACTGACAAGACTGAAATCTACACGCCCCTTTATCGATTGGTCCAAACCTACAGCGACCTAAGAAAAATCACGCATGGTCACGGTTTTGGTCAAATTTTCCATTTATTACTGTGTACAATGCTACAGTAAGGCATTAGATTTCTAATAGTCAACCAAAGTCTGAGTATCGGCTGTCAAGTTATAAGCGAACTACGGGCTCACAATTCATGGTAATGTAAAATTCGCTCAGATCATGTTTTTTGGCTTGTTAATATTTGTCAATTTCTTTCTCTTTAAAGTCATGTAAAAAGTTCAGCTGGCAGATATAAGCCATATATCATAAAAAGTAAGTGAAAGAAATAATTTATATACATGTAGTCATGTATAGCATGTGCAATTTATGCACAAGTGTGCTGTACGTATAATACAAATCATTTATTTGTACTAAAATGTTGTACATTTTATGCCACACTGTTCATTGGGCCTTTAGGTTATCTTTGATTACATTATAACATTTTAAAAAAGCTTATCAAGATTACGAACTCGAACGATCCCCTTTCCTTCGAGCCTCTATATGATAATGTTGATATCCGGAAAGTCATACTCTGAACAAACTTGGATAAAGTTTACTTTATAATTAAACTACATAACTAAGCTTTAAGATATTGCTGGCCAGCGTGTTCTGAACACAATTTTTCGACCCCTCTCCCTTTGCTTTGTTTATATATTGCTTCCATGCTGGAAACAATACTCCGAGGTTATTCAACAGGAAAAGGTTCAAATCCGCTTCGTATATATAAATATACATATCTTAAGATCAATATTCACAGAGTATTCTAGCTATGTGTACCCTTTTCTTTTCTTTTCTTGGTGGGTGGAGTCGGCATTCTTCTTTATTTTGAAACCTGCCACTTTTTCTACTTTTCCGCAGACGAAAGTCGCGTCATCACAAAGTGTGTAAATCGGATATCAAAATCCGCCAGGACGGAACCTTAGTTTCCGGAATAAGGAATTTTTAAATTCATTTCATTCTAAAATCATGACAATACAAATTATAATCATATTTTATTGTCAACACTGGAAATGCTACTTCTTCTATAGAGACTCGAACGTTTTAGAAAACTGTTGGTGGGGGCCCGACTGCCTGCTATGGGGTTTTTTGTTTATTACTTGGGGGGGGGGGGGGGGGTTAAATGCCAAACTCTAATTATATTAATATCTTTCTTTCAGTTAATTAATAAATTTATCATGAAAAGAAAGTAAAATTCACTAAATAAATGTTAGTGTACGTAACTACGTTAGCTAAAAGAAACAGCCAAATCGTCTCCTGTGGGATTTCTTAAAGGATTGAGGATTATTTCGTGCAATCCGTGATTTTTCTTAGGTCGCTGTAGGTTTCGACCAATCGATAGAGGGCGTGTCAATTTTTAGTCCTGTCAGTTTCAGCCGCTGTAGATTTCAGGGCGGGTAGATTTCAGTCTGGCTGTTTCTATTCATGTATTATTAAAGGTTTCGTGTTTCGGCGATTTAATCTTTGCTAATTTAAAATATCACTTTAAAAGTAAAACATTCATGAACTAAAACGTAGAACGATGACTCAACGTATGATTCGTATGCCAGAAACCCCAGCAAAGGCAGTATTTGTATGTTAAATTACACATGCAATATTGTATAACTGTTTTTCCGCGAATATAAATTGTAGCTTGGTCCTAATTGATAAAATATTAATGCTTTAAAATTATTTTACATAAAATATCAAAATCGTTATTTTAAAAAGCTAGAAAAAAGCCATATATTCCGGACTACATCGCATCCTAGCCGAGATCTTTCTTTTCTTTGCGCATATCACACATTATACCAATATCAGTTATAGACAAGATTAAATATATTTATGATCATCAGGAACTTTTCAGTTACAGTACATCATATCCATTTCTTAAAATTCACGCAGAGCTACGATTGCAGATCAATGAATTGTTTTTCACAAACACGCCATCAACAATATTTCCTATGACAATTATCACCAGCAGCTGTACTACATAATTTCTTCATCTGTATATAGTGTATAGATTGTCCAATCCAGCACTGAGGAGGGTTCATGTTAACTGATTCACCTCAAAGCCAGCATATATACTCTACTCTTTAGTAAACAAATTCATCTTTAGTCATATATCTCTAATACACCGTTGCCATGCTTTATTTTGGGAATTTTGCACCTCCTAAATATGAACAAAACAACAGCAAATGTTTATAGACTCAAATTTTATTTTGTAAGAATTATAACAGAAAAATCACATGGTGTAGGAAAACTGCTAAATATCTGGATGCACTCTACTTTCTCTTTGGAGACAGGGACCTGAAATGCAGAAAACCCAAACTAATGAATATAGGGTAATGAACAGACGTTATCGTCTACCAGTAAGTTATCAAAAATAAACAGGTTATATCAATAAATATACCTGCAAAAATAATGTACATCATATAGACAATAACATATCAAGTACTACATTTCTATTAGACCGACTGTGGAAAGAGAGAGAGAATTAAATAAGAAGAGGTTTTCCCACCTTGAGCTGGAGCTAGACCTGTGTCTGGACTTCTTACCGCCACCAGATTTTTTGGATTTGGGTTCACCAGATCGACTCCTAGACCGGTTTTCCCCGATTTCTTCTGCTTGCTCCTGTGTCCATCATCACTGTCTGATTGGGACTTTGACCTTTTACGTTTCTTCGACTTAGATTTACTACTCTTAGAGTCCGTTGAGTGACGGAGTTTTTCCTTCTTATCATCTTGATATTTGTCACTGCGCCTACGACTATCCCTTCCTCTTGACCTACTTCTACTCTTTCTTTTCCTCTCCCTTGACCTACTGCGCCGCCTTTCCCTTGACCTACTTTTACTTCGTCTCCTGTCCCTTGACCTACTTCTACTACGTCTCTTTTCCCTTGACCTACTTCTGTCCCTTGAACGGCTTCTGTATCTTTTCTCCCTTTCCCTACTTACACTCCTATTTTTCCCCCTATCCCTTGACCTACTTCTGTACCTATCTCTGGACCTGGACCTAGTTCTACTTCTCTCTCTCTTGGACTTCTTTCTCTCTGAATTGCGGTCTCTACTCTCACTCCTCTTGGGGGACCCTCTAGAACTGTCTTTGCGTGAATCTCTCCTTTTGCTTTTGTCATCTTTACTACTTGGTGTGTCCCCATCCCTACCATAACTCCTACCTAAATCCTCCCCCTTACTCTGTCTTCTTTCCCTATTCTTTTTATGATCTGATTCCAGATCTTTACTTTTCCCAGTCCTACTACTCCCACTTTTTTCCCTTTCCTTTCTTTTCCCCACTGTTTTAGAAGAAGACTTTTCTAATTCCCTTTTCTTTTTCTTATCCCTTTTTTTTCTCTCACTGACAGAACTATCTGAGTCATAAGAAGTACTGGAAGAGCTAGATGAACTATTCGAGCTGTCAGAATCAGATTCACTAGAACTCCCCGAAGCACTAGAACTACTGCTTGAGGTCGGCCTACTTTTCTTTGCTTTTTTAGTTTTATCTGCTGGTCGCTCCGTCTTCCCTTTTGAATCCTTTAAACTACTTTCAGGTTCAGATTTCACATCCAAGCCAGGAATTCCATTATATTTGTTCTGGAATGGGTAGCTGTGCTTGTCAGAGATGGGATCCTTGAAAATTTTTGGTGCTTCTGGTTCTACAATATATATAATATTGCAACGATTACAAGTAAAAGAAAGACGTTCAATTCAAATCATAAATACTTGCTAACATAAGATATTGTAAGAAATAATTCCCCCAATAACATTGTAAACGAAAATATTAAAGAATAGGGTTCGACTGACTACAATGCTCAAGAAGTATGCAAAATTTAAGAGTTTATGTGCTAAAGTTTTCTTTCAATCTTGCCTTAAAGAACTTTTTGAATATAACAAGGTAACACATTAGATATACATAATTATGCAACACACTACACATCCACAGTTCCACACACATACACAATCAGTCATGATATATCCCAATGTGAGGGATTATCAAGATGTAAATCTAATGTTAAAAATAATATCTATCCGTACCTAATTCATCCTCATCATAAATGCCTGCTTCTTTAATTTTGCGTTCAAATGCCTCCTTCTTCTGACGGATCCGCTCCTCAAGATCTTCATCCGAGTCCGGCTCTTCCTCCTCCTCTTCTTCTTCATCACTGTCACTGCCATAGCCTGTCAAACCTACAACAACACTAGCCAATCATCACAGGGTTCCAATCAGACACTCGTTATCAGATACATTTACATGGAAGCTCGATGATGCATTACAAATAGATTGACAGTGAGCTATTATTAGGAACTACATGTTGAAAATTTAAAATGGTGTGAATGATGTTCTAGAAATGAAATACTGACAGCTGGATCATTCTCGATGATAAATAAATGCTTATCAGGTATATTAATCCTGGTTTAAAAATTCTTTTAAATTACCGTGGAATTTATTTTGTTGTTTTTAATTAAGAAGATGGACGTCAAATTAAATTGATATTAAAATATATCTTAAGCTTACACCTTAATATAATCTTTTTTTTATATATATAAGATGAATGCTATTCACATGTCAAATACTCTGCAATAATTGTTTTTTTGCTTTGGATCAATTTAACTGTGATAGCACATGTATGAGAAGACTCTTTGATCACTCTGCATGTTAAGATGACTGACAGAAAAAAAAGATGTACATTACTACACAGGTAGCAAAAAAATCTCAATTTACCTGAATCAGACCTATAATTACATTCAGTGTTTAACTCAGTGATGGAAGTTTGATTGCAAACAAGGACATTTGGATTGCTACCACTTGCAAGCAACAAGAAAAATTCCAGATTTACTTACCCAAGCCAGTCAAAGATGCTAAAGCAGTAGACTTGGTGAGCTGCTTTGCTGGAGCTTTTTGTACAATTATACAAACATGATTAGTTCCTCATCATATAAATCATTATCTACACAAACTAGATGCTGGGGGTATGGGAGGATTAACTCCCTTTATATGCTCTCTTTCTTTCTTTTAACGCTGTGAAAATACTCCTGAAAAACAATTTGGTTAAAACACCTCGGCTAGGATAATTTCATCGATAAACTACCTCATCCTCTCTTTTTCCTGCATAGTTTTTTTTAATTGATTTTCCCTTAAAACCATTCATTAATTCAATGTCATCAACCATGACTTTTCAACATCAATTTTTCCCTCCTAGCCAAGATGTTAACAATGCATACATGTATTGTACTTAAACAGATATATTTATTCAAAATAAGACTTAATATCAACAGTGGTAATAAAGTAAACATTCTCCAAATCAGATCCTCTATTGTTTGACTGAATTCAACAGATTTGAGGCTCAGTGTATTTGAAGTATGTGCCACATTAACTGTTACAAGTTTATATAGACACACATTAACATTGTTCAACCAATGGATCATTTGGCACATATACAATAGTGTTTCTATATCATATTGTCCAAAATACGTCTTTTCACCCTTACTCAAATACCACATGAAATAGAGACTACAGAGTCCTCTATCGTTTCTACCTTTGGAGGCCCTGCTTTTTTCTTTGAGGTACACCTCTTTACAAACACTTTTTATTTCAGAGTTGGTCACATCCAACAGAATCTCTGTCAACATTTTCCTCACTTTCATCATCTGCCAGAAGAAAAAACATCACGAAAGATACAGTTTTATGATTCATATATGTACACCTGGAATTGATCAACTAAAATAAAAAAAAAACCCACATTATGTTTGATCACTAAATTTTACTAAGTTGAAATACTCACAAATTCCATCTGCTTTTCCTCCTCTGATTTAAACTCCTGTGGAGAAGGGCTTCTCCTTTTGACCTGTTCTGGTGACCTTGACCTGTCCTTGACAGGTGTTGGAGGTAATGAACTTTGATCCTCTTCATCATCCGAATCCTTCAATTAAAATATCAACACTTTAAAAACAAGAATTATGCACACAAACATTTGTCTTCACATTTTTAATATCATACTAAATCTAAGTAGTGGAAAATATTCTTGCTTAATGTTTTCATTTACGTTTCATGTGTATTTACAATTTATTATTATATATAGTATCCCAAATTTCTTTCAATCAGTAAACATCCTTGAAGTGTTACTTTTTTTATTTGCACCTCAAAAAATAAAATGACGTTCTTTTATTTGGACTTGGCTTTTCTCCAAAAAAAAAAACAACCCTACATTGAAACACTTAATACAGTAGCCCTCATGAATATGAACCAGTGACCAAATATTCATGTGATCATTGCACCATAATGTTTCTTCGATAAGTTGGATACAACACATTCACTTACAAATCGACTCTTCTTTGGAACGTGAGGCTCGCCGTCATTCGTCATGTCATCCATTGCTTCTTTCTCCGCCTGTTCTCGTTTTTCTGCTTCCTTCTTCTCCTGTTCAATTCGCTCTCTTTCCATCTTCTTTTGCTTTTCTCTCTCCATTTTTTCTAAACCTTCTCTGATCCAAGCAGGCAGGGTTTTCCTTTTGGCTGCATCTATTAACAAGAAATAAGGGTTTGTTGGTAATATGGTGTTCAAAATAACACATCATACAATTCTAGTTGGCTACTAAGTAGAACATCTTCAGCACAGACCATCTATATAAAGATTAGTTTATTTTTCCTTGAAGAGTAACTGATGTTATACATTGCATTTCCTATACGTGAGCATATTTTTTTTATTCATTTATAGATAAAATGGCCAATAGACACTGTTAAATCAGACATAAGCCCTTAGAACAAGGTAATTAATTTTTAGTGTGGCATACTATGCTTTCTCATGTTATAATTGACAACTAACTGACCTAGTCCACTGTTTTCATCCTCGGTGCCCGGGGGAGTGGGGTATCTGTTTGGGCGGTGATTGCCTGTGAACGGTCGGCTATGCTGAGAGTCCTCACTGTCCTGTCCCTCCCAGTACTGATTGTAATCCCCCCCGCTTCCCTACAAAACAAAATTATAGTAGCTCAATAGTTATTTCAAAACATCGGCATTAACCCCTCTTCTGTCTTGCAAGCACTTATTTGACACTGAACGTGGGTTAAGGACAATGGATTTCAAGCTTGCATTACTAAAATAAATTGAATATTTTAATTCTAAATTGAAGCTGTTTTATAATCCATAACTCATTGCATGGATTTGGGCACATTAATTTTACATTTACATTACATTTTAAAGAATTTTGTCAAAAAACAACATGCAAATATCTATGTATACATACCTGGAAATTGAACTGATCTCCTCCATGGTTGTAATCAAAGGCTGGTGGAAAGTTCCCTTGGTGAGAATAATCAAAACTCTGCGGATTCTGTGAAAATAAAGTATCATTTTGAATCCTCATTTCTTTAATCAATGATTAATATGGGCACACTACCTTTTTTTTCTACATAAACTTACATGTATAGCCTTGTTCTAATACATGTAATAATCTATTTTCAACAGTGTTCAAGCATTTAATATTGCATCATATTTAATAAATCAACATTTTATTCCCATAACAAATTTGTTGAATCTATGATTAGGCAATTTTTAGAGGAGACAAAACCTCAGAAATACATGTATATCCTTATTTCTATAAAAATTGAATGACTGAAAATTGAGTTCCACTATATTCATTGTTAAAGAACAAAAATTTAAGATGGATTACTTTGCTGCCCTCGCCTAGGTTTACTCCCCACCCTGCTGCCATGTTAACATTCCAGTTAGGAGCTCCATTCCATCCCCAGCCCTGGGAGTTGTAATCTGAAATAATAGAAAGATGTCGTAAAACCAGTGAAGTATCATCCAGAAATCAGAAAGTATCGGTAACATACGATAAAACAATAAAAATAAGTGTTTTATTTTTCTTTAAAAACAATCCATGGGGCTCTGGTGAAAGCCAGAAGTGAACTGAAGAGAGTCTTGAAACATGATTATTGAAACATTGTACGTAATTATCTACTAAATTCTGTGCAGTTAATATATTACTATTAAAAAAAAAAAAGTTAAAATACAACCAAATTTACCTTGACTCTGATAAACTGGCATATTACCGTAGCTGTTGGAGTCTTGAGAATTATTCTCATTGTCCCCCTCAATGTCCATGTCGTCACCCCCTGGCCCACCATTAGCGGGGGGAGGTGGGGGAGGCGGAGCCCCTCCTATTGGCATGGCCGGGGGATGCTCTGCTACAGTTTCCCTCTGGGCGATCCATTGCTTTGCAAGTGCAGCCCAATCAACTGTGAAGATGTGAAAATTGATTTGATACAAGTATATGCATTTCAAATTGATACTTCATATTAACTTACAGTCCTTTTGGAGTTTTTATATTGATTTTGCCTATATTCGTGCATAGGATTCATATTTTTCTTTATATCTTTATAAATTGTGGGGGGGGGGGGGGGGGGGGGGGTCCCTACAAATGAATTCCATTTTTTTTTGGGGGGGGGGGGGGTTAATAATAGAACTGAAATATGATGATAAATAAATCATTGTCTTGATGCAAAATATAAATAAATAGGATGTATAAGATTGTGTTGTTTGATGAGTGACATTTATTTTGAATTTCAGAGACATTTGATGAATGCCAAATTTCATTTACTTATTCGCATCAGTTGTAAATCGGTGAATGCAAACTAAATGAGCTTATTTCACCCTCAGGGAATATTGAAAATAACTAGAAAGTTTGCTCTGATAAAAGATCACTAATTTACATTTTTACACTGTCATTCAAATGACCAACCTTACTGGTAATCTGTCCTCTTCTCGTGCTTGACAATACTAACATTGAAAGCAAAATGTTAAACTTACCTTGGTCATTGGGCATGCCTTGAAAAGCTGACTGCTGAATGGGACCACCTCCACCCCATGGATTTGCCCACATTTTTATGGTCCCCTTTTTCAATGAATGTTTCTGACAAATACCTAAAAGTAAATAAATTTAAAATATCTCAGCAAATCGGCAAAATAGACTATGAAAATGTAAAACTTTTCAAACAACAAATCCTTTCATGCTCTAATTTTGCCAAGATAGTCATTAGTTTACAGAAGTTTGTAGAAAAGTCATGATTCTCCATACAGTGTCAAATGCTTTGCAAATACCAATAAAAACTATAAAATCCTTTCGTTTTTTGTTTCTTTAATGTTCAGATATAGATTTTAATGTAAAAATATGCTTTGCAAAGATCAATAAAAGCTGTAAAAACCTTTTATTTCTGTTTCTATAATGTTCAGATATAGTTTTAAAAGTAAAAGAGATGATCAAATGTTCTGGTGTTTTCCTTAAAACAAATTTGATTTTTACGAATTAGAGATGATTCCTTAATGACTGATATCAAGTACTCTGGAATGAATTACTCTATTAAACCATCTCTACACGTAAGTTCTAGAATATTAATTGTAAACGACGATTTCCCCTGTAAAATGATTAGATTACAAATAAGTTGTCAACTAGAGATTTGATTAGCCAATGCTTGATCTGGTTGGTCAACGCAATTTTCTCATTGACAGGTATGTAAGTTATACCAGACCCCTTGTCTGCTTTCAGGGTCTGTTTCTGAAATCAGGGTCTGCTCTCTGTGTCAATCTGGGTCTGCTCTGCATCACCTTTGGGTTTGCTCCGGTTCTGCTAGTTTGTTTGGGGACAGCCCTAGCAGAATCAGAGCAGACACAGAAAGCAGACCATGGGTTTGGTTGGTGCCTGCTTTCTGTTAAGTTATATCTGGTTGGTACTGCATGTACAAAAATTTGGTGGTAGCTAATCCACAAACCTGTGAAAAACTCTTTAAAGAGAAAACCGGTGCTCACCCTCATTTTCTTGTTATAAAAGTTAAAATAAAATTTTCAACCCATTTTTCATCACTTTGTAGTAGACTGCAGAGTGATTTCTTGGCTTGGTGTTTTGGTTTTTTTTTCTCATAAATATGCAAAAGACATAAAATGTTCCAAGGACTTTTCCTTAGCAATTCTGTTTTGCACACGAAGCAATTGTGAAATTGTTTTAAAAAAGTAGAACAATACAGTAAAATCTATATTACCATAAAACTATGCAATGGAATAACAGTCTAACTACGGACATGCATCTACCACGAACTCCACTGCGTCGGCCATTTTTATCAATTGCTAGTAGAGGGTATTCAAGAATTGCAAATGTGTCCATCCCTCTGATTAGAGAACCATTTCTGTGGATCTTCAAATTCCGAAATCTGATTTTCCCAAGAATGTATTTAATTATTCATAACATGTTAGTAACAATTTTCTAACCTCTAATTCAAAACATTATGAATATAGATAATTTAAAGGGTTAAAGAACAACCACAGGACATTTTTTAAATGCGGAATTCGAAGGACTTACCGTTCTTCAGAAATTTAAAGAGCAGTGGTTTATTTCCGGTACTTTTTTATAGAGATGTTTAGTAAGAGGTGCATTTGTCGAATTATTTCGACTTCAAGGTAAGATTACATTACTTTTTAATATGTTTTACGGTGCTGCCGTTGTGACGAGCGCAGCAAGAATTGCACATACCTTGCATCATTGTCAACTTAGTGTTATTTAGGTATCAACGAACGTCTACGAATTTCTCTACAATAAGTAAGCCAAAAGGTACTAATTTTAATGGTTATGATACATACAGCGCAACCCCCTACCCCTACCGAGAGAGAGATAGAGAGAGAGAGAGACTGGTCCCTGTTTGTAGGTGTGTAATTTCCCACTTTCAAATTTAATAGTTTGACAATATCAGGGACGTATATACTAACATACGTCCCTGACAATATGCAATATCTGCATAAATTTTTCTCTTTATTCCTTTTCATTTAGTTAAAAATGTCCTATTGTTTATTTCCTCCCTTCTCTTATACTCAAGTAACGGCTTACCATGCATGCACTTAATTAGCTTAAAATTAGATCGATATGATAGTAAAGCATGACTCTTGCTAGTATATACATGTATTTATATAATCTCTATATCAAAAAAATAAATAATAAAAAACAAATCATATGTCAACGAGGCAGGTATCGCAGTCTATACTGAAATAGCCAGGGCTCACGCTGCCCATCGCATCTGTCGCTTTTTGCGATTTTTCAGAATTAAATGCGACAGTTTTTTGTAAAATGCGACACCCAGATTTCATTGAAAATCACCTAGCCTTTTGTTTTGATTGCATAATCTCTTCCAAGCGACAGTCAGTGTAGCTGGACTTTACGCTTGACTGACTTAAGACAATGACACAGGTAAACGGTGGAAGCCATCTGTAAGAGGGGTATACACAACTGTCTTAAAAAATGATGGGTTATTTTCACACCTTATTACAGCTAAATGGATTTGTAATTAACCACGGACATATCTAATGCTTTCATAAACTGAGCTTACAATGTGATCGTCATTTCACAAAGAATATGGATACGGACAACAAAAAACTGCATAAAATGAAATATATATTTTGAAAAAGTGTAACTGGTTTAAGATATGATATATGGTAGATCAAAATTACTTAATTTGAATTGTGATGCAAGTTTTTTTGACAAGGTGCTTAGACTTAAAATTCTGACATCGTAAGGGTAGTCTATAAATAGAATTATGTAGCAAACTTAGAATTTTTACATTTGAATTTAGCTAAAATGTCACAGTTCAATTACTAATTATTTGAAACAAACGAAGTATGATTTTGAATGATAATCTTGACTATAAATCAAAATCTTTACATTTAATACCGTCAGCTAGAATTTCCTCTGTTCCCGAAATTAACACAAACTACATATATCTACTTAGATATGATGTTCATACGCCAATCAACAAGACAAGTAGATGCAATAACAATCATGTTTTTGGATTGAATAATATTACAATACAGCAAATTTGACCTCCTCTCTTGCTCTATTTTTTAAAAATAAATTTAATTATAGGAAAACAAACTAAATGATAAAATCTGTATAATACTAATTTTCTAAAAAGATCTAAAAAAGCTTTATATTTGTCACAAGATGCCAATATTCACAACCATATAGATCCATAACTAAGTACATAATTCTATAAATATTTATAATAATGTAATAATGAAATGGTAGTTTGGGGTATGCTATAATAGACATGTACATGTAAGATCTAAAACTAGTATTCTAGTATGGTGATAAACACTATGATAGAAAAAATGAATTATCACGCGAAAGGTTGCGACACAAAATTTTGAGCCAGTGTGAGCCCTGAATAGCTAGTACACGCATTACAGATGTTTGGTCCACCTCTAAATTTATTGCAGGAAATATTAAATGAGAGCACTGTGACGTCATCCATGACCCTTTTTGTCTTTGTTACGTATCTCGACTCAATATAAAGGTGTGGAAGTATGTAACAAATCTCTTGGGTCTCAATAAAGCTTGTGCGGTACTCAAAACATGTCTTAAAGCCTCAAGACACCGTAAATTACGTGTTAAATGTCGGCCATTTTTGGCATAGCACCACGGGTGAAAACATTAGAGAGCATTATTGGACGTAGACCAAAAAATTTGTTTGTTGAATCTGTTGCCTGTTCTTTTTCCTGCGCACACTGGTTCTTAGAGCTTACTTCGCTTGCTATAAATTACATTCATTGATCAAAATTGCATGCAAATTTTCAAAACTTTTAATTAAACCTACGAAAAGCTTTTTGCCTTATTATCTTATTGAATTATTGGGATCACAATAATGAATTTGCAGCTGATCTGATTAAGGTTCTCATAAATAACGGTTATAGCTCCATTTGTGTAATATATGTTGTGTTAGTTTGAACTTTAGATATGTACATATTTGTATGTGTTTGTGATGTTTACAAGAAAATTATGATTTATCATTCTTTTGGATCATATGCTCTACCAAAATTAAACTGTCCTACATTTGGCTTAATATTTGGACGTATGCCTTCACCAAATCTCAAAACAGTCCTTCAAAGTTCATGTCTGGGAATTAGGTTCAAACCTTGGGTTGCTTTTTGTGGTTAAATGTTATACAGTATGATTGTTGGGACTAGCGCAGCGTACATGTTTACAAGTCATTGTACAATGTATTACTAAGAAAAAATTACAAATGTAAAATTACTAGGAATTCATCAATGTGATAAAAAATTGATTAAAATAAAAAAATAAAGTCATATTTTGTCTGTGTTTTTTTAAAACACAATCTTAATTATTATGATCATGATTTATATTTTTATTAATTTATGAGGAGAACTTGGATAATCATTAGTAGCATCTCTGGTACAATTTCTTTCAATTTTGTTTATATCTGGTATGCAGATTGAGTTCTTTACCCATTTTAGGAAGTGATTGTGATAACACATTTCATTTCAGATTTATTGTCGTCTAGTTTTCTTTAAAAAAATTTACTTTCCCGAGAAGAATGTTTTATTTACCTATTTGATGCATGAAGCCCTTAAAATTAATTTTTGCCAGTTCTCACGAAAACATGAAATTGGTAACCACATGCAATTAACACAGAATTATGGGTACGATTCTGAAGACAGAAAATTTAGAATGTCAACCAGAGATGTAGTTTAAATTTTCTCTTCATCCAGGCATTGTCGTTAGATGTTGTCATTAGCGGTCACAATGCTTGCTAATATATGTTTTATGGTTTGTAACATACTTGCAAAGTTCATATTTGAAGTTCATATAAAGTGCATATTTAATATTCATTCATGACGCTAATGGTTGCATACTTTACATACATTATGACTACTGCTGCTTCGCTTGACAAATTCTGCAAGAATGCTTTGAAGAGATATATATATTAATATGGTTTAATTTGTTTTCTCTGACATATTAGTTATTCTGAGTATTCTCATATATCCATATTATCATCTCCTGCTTATTTCCATTTTGCAGCTCAAACATACATCTATACTTATTTATTGCAATTATTGTCAGTTAAATCTGCATTTCTCATCTTATTGAAAAATTGAAGTGTTACTCAGAGTCTCCCACAATTTATCCAGCATGTGGATCTGTTTTGATTTTTGTGCCCAATATTGGCTAATCGTCTAAAGGAAGCTTGAAGCTAATTAGCAATATATAGACATTGATGACTCTATGGGAAATCTTTAAAAAGGTACAGAAATGGTGGCTATAATCAAATCAAGCACACTAAATATACCGAAATAATTAACAGTGCCTTTTGTTATGGTGAGAAATGTAGGCTAAATGATAATAAGATATTAGATAGGTGCTCGAGCTGCAATATTAAGGCAGGTAAGACTTGCAGTTATCCACAAACCATGAAACCATTAAACTTTGAAATGCTAACAGAGTTTGTGCCAAATTTCCAGTCAGAGACATATCTTTGTGGAGGATTGTTCTGAGAGTCAGTGAAGGTGTCACACCAAGCCGAATCTCAACCCAGTTAAGAACTGTCCTTTGATAGGTGAATAAACTTTTTTTTCAGGAATTCATCTCAAATTATATAATTTATTTTGAATAGATTAGGAAGTCAGAATAAAAGATGGCACTCAAACCACGCCCGTCCTGTAGCCCAGAGTACCATTGATGAGGAAGAACGTGAAAAATTCCAAAAATTGTCACACACTTGGTGGAACGAGACGGGGGAATTTCAAGCTCTTCATGCCCTTAATGCTTTAAGAGTACCATGGATAACAAATTCATTAGTAGAAAAACAAGATCAACCACCTCCATTACACACAAAACCTTTGTTGGGTCTACAAATTTTGGATGCAGGGAGTGGTGGAGGCATATTATCAGAGGTATCTTTCTCTCCTTATTTCTCGGAGTCCATATTTTTTGCCTTTTTAACTCCACCCTTTTCAACCAAAAGAAGTGTTGAAAAGAAGTGTTGAAAAGCTCACATATTTTCTTCATCTTATCACAATTATCAATATAACTGAAACATACCAATATACATTCATGAAACACTTCCTGATTTACTGGAGAAGCACATATTTTCCTTGGGTTGGAATATTTGTTGTTTTTTAACCAAACGAAATTTCGTTTGCATTCAGTTTCGTCACACCGTAATCCCTAAAATGTACCGGTATCGCGTATTAACTATGTATTTATTAATACTTGGGTTGAAAATTCTTCATGGATTTAATTTCGTTGATTTATACTGTCAATGAAAATAATGAAACTTAATCCCCAACGAATATTTCTGATTATCTGCTTCTACAGTAGTTCCTCTATTGTAACCACCCCATCCTTCCCCTCCTTTTCCTTTTCAGTTCTACACGTGCACATGTAATTTTCATTAACCAATCTCAACAAAACTAACAACTAATCAAAATATACCCGGTATATATAATTATTTATGTTCTGTCAAATAAAAAGTTTCAAACATGGATGCCAAACTCTGTTCTTTTTCTGCAATTTTTAAAGAGCCCGAAAAAGGGGGGGGGAGCACTATATCTATTACTAAAAATATTTATTACATGTAGTATTAAAAAAATATGGTTTAAGCAGGACCTCTATATTTCTTTTTTTTTTTTACATGAGTACTAAATTCAGCAGTTCATTTATATTATATCAAATTAAGAGAATATGCTAATTAAACCATTATAAAAATGTAAATATGTTTCACATTTGTCAGAAAAATAATAGCTTGATTCTAAATTCTGTGAGGGGTGTCGCAGATATGGATATCAATTTCTTGCATTTCATTTGAAATCTTACAGTACTTTAAAGTCACATAAATGTATACTTCCTAAATAATCATTTCATATAACTCTAGCCTCTTGCAAGATTGGGAGCGAATATGATTGGGGTTGACATGGTGGAAGACAATATAAGAGTCGCCCAAACCCATTTAGAAGAAGATCCATCTATCTGTGGGAGTGTGAAGTATATTCAGGCAACAGTGGAGGATCTGGTGGAGACTAATGAAGAGGCATTCGATGCGGTGGTGGCGTCTGAAGTGGTGGAACATGTATCAAATATTGACACCTTTTTAACTTCATGTTGTAAGATTATTAAGGTATGATCTCGACACCTTTTTAACTTTATGCTTTTGTTGAATGATCTCAGTAGATAACCAATTTAAATAATTATAAACTTGATTGGGGCAGTTAACGCTTTGTAAACAATGAAGCAGTTTATAAACAAAATCGACAATCAGTGGTTTCAGTACTCTGATGATTTTAAATCATTGTTGTAGTTATGCATGATTGTATTAAGATTGTACAATAGGCACTTTCTTTTGTAGCCTGGTGGATCCATTTTCTTGACCACAATAAACAAAACTGCTCTCTCCTATACGACAGGAGTGTTAGCGGCCGAGTATCTTTTACGGCTCGTGCCCATCGGAACCCATGACTGGGAAAAGTTTATCTCACCCGAAGATTTACAGTTTCTATTGGATAAATGTAAGGCTTTTTATGATAAAAAAAATATTGTTTATATGTATACATATTTTAAGATTATTGTTACAAGAAACACCGAAAAAAACCCAACAAAACTCGATATCTGTAAGCATATGATATTAATTATTGATAGTATAGCATACACCTGTAAATGAATTTCTAAACTGAATAGCGTACATGTACCATATATGAAATATAGTCTTGGTGAAGGTGGCTAAAGGACATCAGTTGGTTCAATTCCCCAAAATGCTTTTCTGATATTTTTAAAGTTTAGAGTAGATTTATATTTTATTTTGATTACCAGTTTATCAGTGTACCGGTATATGGTACATTGTATTTTTCAAATAATCTTAGTTTAGTTATTTGATTGAAAGAGCTGCATTTTGTTGATTTGATTGACAGTTTTAGTTGATATGTTAATCAAATTCGAGCAACACTAGATCTTCTGTTGAAGGTTAAAAAATACTTTGGTACAGCCTACAGGTATATGCACTCTGAATTTTTTGAATTCAAGAAACTGGATGCTGACCTTGAAAGTTATAGATTAATACATACATTTGCACTTTGAAATAATTAATTAATTTACAGAAAATTAAGGAAAAAATAGATGTGCCAAAGGATTCTTCATAAATTGATTCTCCATAAAGTTTTATATTCATGGAATATGTTTAATTCACAGGTGGATTTTCCACTACCCTAATCCATGGCATGATGTACAATCCACTGACTCGCAGATGGAGTTGGATAAGCAACTCCAGTGTGAACTACGGATTACACGCCGTTAAGTTACATCCACAAACATCCGAAACCTCCAGTAAAGAAAACTCGACCGATTCAGTTGAGAGAAGTGATTAGCTTTAATGATGAGAAAACTTAAAGTATTTATGTAAAAAGACTACTGCATGGTACCAGTTTATTCATACTCTTAAAGTATTTAATGGAGTATCAAGAGAAATGAATAATTAGTGCAGTGCATGTACTGGGATTTGTTTTGCAGGCTACATATGCAAGACTTGCATAATAACTTTAGATGTTCAACGGTAAAAATGAAAAAAAAAACCAGTGTTTCCATTTATTACAGGCTATATGCATGTATGTATTAGTATGCTTATTTCTAAATCTTGAAATAAATAAATGTTTTAACAACATTAGACAAATTTGTTTGTACAAACTTTTATTGCATAGACCTTTTAGCAAGCTTACTGTGGAATCATTAGATTTCGTGGGGGCTCAATTTTCTTGGAATTCGTGGGTACCTCGCATCCACGAATTAATAAATTAGGGGTAATAAAGTCATATATCCATTGTAGGTTTAAGAGAATACACGAAATTACGTCCCCACGAACCTGTAAAATTTAAGCAATCCACGAAAATAGGCCCCCATGAAATTTAATGATTCCACAGTATACTGTAGTTTCATTAATATTTAAGGGTATCAATTTTCGTGGATAAAGAGAAAATCACAGTTTCAAGGATACGTAAATTTTTGGCCAATGACTTTCGATACAAAATTTTAATAGAAATTGTGTTTCAATGAACATTAAATTTCATGGATCAACTTAACAATGAAATCCACTAAAATTGGTATTCAACGAATATTGATGAAACCACAGTATGAATTATACAACAGAATTTTTTAAAAACAAACGAAAGATTTCACTGGTTCATAATTATATCCTTCACTTTCCAATCATCCTATTTATTGGTTCATCTTGTGACTATAAAAGTACTATGTGCATGTACTATAAACTTATTATATATAGTTTGAATGAGAATTGGTGTAAAAAAATTGATTTTTTGAAAGGTAAGCGTATTAGCAAATCTGATTGCACCTGTTTATACTTGTAAATGATGTACTTAATATAGCAGAAGTCTCTGCTCTGTCAGAAATACTAAAAAGAATACACACATGTATATACAGTGTATACTCATATAATGTGCCACCAATCACTGGCTGTATATAAGCCAATGAAATATCTGGTAACATTGCCAATTTGGGCTGGTTCGATCTGCCTAAATTTAAGATGGATAGGAGTCAATTGTCTTTTTCTGTAAAATGCAGTCAAGGAAAAAAAAAATATTTCAGAAGCTACAATTCACTAAGTTCATTTGATTGGTTGATTACCGGTGTGATACCTATAGCTATTGACTGAGTGTTCAACTTGGTACAAAACATAAATGTAGTAATTATGAACTACACTCAGATGGTTTCTTTCTGAATGATGGGATGATTTTCCATTTTACTGAGGTTCAATATATATGAATTAAAAGATATCAACTGAAAATTTTAAAGATTTTAAAATTGATCTTACATGTAATATATATGATAATTGTTCGAAGAACAAATTAAAATTGTGTCTTCAACTGTGTATTTGAAGTCTTTATAAAGGGGAGTAACTCTATAGAATGCGTAAAGAAAAATAACACACTGTAAAACTTTCACTAAATTTTATTGTCAAAATATTTCAATTTATTACTCTGCTACCCATGTAAAACTCCTTAAGTAGACTTTTCAAATCTATAACATCCATTTTGTCTTAAAAAATGTATAATCAACTTGTCCTGTATACATGTATTATATATGTAGAATTTTTCAAATCTGCAACACCAAAAATTTACGGAAATAGATTTTCAAAACAAATTAAGATGACTAAAAAATTACAGATACCCTTTTACAAATATGTACTGTAATGTATGTACCAAAACATGTATAAATTGTTCAATATCAAAATATCACAGAGAATGGAACATACATGTTTGTAATGGGTACTTTATATAGCTAGTAACATGCTAGCTGGAAATAAAGTACAATTATTATTATAAAAACCATTTTTCGTCGTATCGATATCCCTAAATGTATGACTATCAAAAATAAATTTGTATAAATTAACTATAAATACAACAAATAACAATATATGACATTAACAAACACACTAAAAAAAATATAGTGCGACTGAAAAAATGAACCCTATATATAAATTAATATTACAATTAGACTAACGTTTTGACTAATATAAGATTAACAAACACTACGCCATTTGCACACAATTTGACAATAAGAAAAACAACAACAAACAATATTGAAACAAACTCTCTGTTTCTGAGTAAATTAACAGAAAAAAAAAATAATGAGAAAAACCCACTCCTATAGGAATTTTACACAAGTTTTCCTTTTTGATGAAAAAAGTAAAAAATGTTGTCATGGCACACACAAACAAAAAATACAAAAATATACCGTTCAAAACGGGAAGGACAAGGGAAATCATTTAGTTTTTGTTATTCGCCCCGATCGGTGGCAGTTTGTCACTCTTTGGTAACTCTTGGCTATAATTAAGAAATGCATAATTCAAAATTTGTTAAGCAATTATAAAGGCACATTAATCTTTATATAAATCTGTCAATCACTTTTTTATAATTAAAATAACACTTAATCAAAAAATAGATATCTATAATATATTCAATGCTGCATAAAATACAAAATTATATATTATAAACAAAATCTTTATGTAAACTTTGGCACATAATGGTGATCTTAAACAATTAATTTCTTTTGGAAACAGAATTTACCGGGTCCATATACATCAATATTATGCATATATATAAGCAAAGAATGTGGTACAAATTTGACCAATATTAATTCTTTTAAACAATCAAGAATATGACAAAAAAATTAAATCATTATGTACTAGATACTAATTGTATAGTTAAATTGCTATGTACTGTATATGTTAAAGATAATAGAAGTATAAATTAAATAGAATTAGTATGATTTTAGTTCTAATTTGTATAATGAATTAATTATAGTGATAATTTTTCTATTTACACTAGAATGCAAAGTCTAGCTAGCTTAATTTTCAACATATCAGACATGAGTGATCTACATGTAGTACCAGAACTAAAATCCAATGAAATTTGATTTATTTTTTTTTCACACAAAAAACAGAAAAAATGCAATTAAATCTATACCCTTCTGTTGTGTAAAAAGAAGATGGGAGTGTTTTTAATAACAGATACAAATCAGTACTTATATATCCTTGAACCTGGGTTATTGATTGGTTGTTTTTAAATTATAGATTAAGAATAAAATCCTCACTCTCTGGCAATTAATTATTTTTTTTTCATTACAACAAAATATGGATACTTTTGTATTCAGCCCCCCCCCTCCCCCCCCCCCCCCCCCCAAAAAAAAAAGAAGAAGAAAAAAGACAGAAAGTTAAAAAGGAAGAGAAAAAATGGTGAATGAAATTATGATTACAATGATTTTTTAATGTGGTATTGAACATTGAAATTATTTTTGTCACATACTGGAGACAAGGTTTAATATATTATAATAATGTACAGGACAGTGAAAATCAGAAAAAGGCTTTTTTTGGCACGTAAGAATTGACAGGAGAATGAATATGTGATTAACATCATTTGAAAAAAAAAATCACACAATGTCATATGTAAAAATGTGATGAGAACTAGGCACTTGCTCCTACAGGATGAAACAAAAATCACTACCACACTCAGTGGTCTGGCTGCTACAGTCTGTAACAAAATTTCACTACCACCTACTTGCATAGCAATCTCAGTGGCCAGCAGCTAATTTTCTGAAAAAGAAATGAAAAGGCCCTTTATTTAGATTTTTGTTAGAAAGTGCCTTTGTGTGCAAATGGGAAGAAAATTTTCATTCAAAGTTCTCAGAGTCCTGTTATGACTAGTTTTGAAAGTTTATAAATTAACATTACAATTAAGCATTTTAATTATACATGCCTATGCACAGCAAATCCTTTTCATTGCACTACATATTTATTACCATATTAACTTTCTATTTAGTAAGCTTTCTATTTTTTATTTATGCTACCATATATTGTAATAATTAACATTACATGTTAATTCAAATTCCAAATTGTGAGTACATTTACACACACTGTTAATTAATGAAAAAGATGCATTATCCTCAGAGCATATATCACACCAATAAGCATAATAAAAAAAATTATATAAGTAATTTTTTGCCAAACAAAATTTACAAACCCACTAAACCTGAGTTTGTAAGGAAAAACAATTTGTTTTTGTCACTTAATTGTTATTGTGTGAATAATTTTAAAATGTTACAGATTGAAAAACTTACATAGAAACCTCAGAAAAGAAAAAGAAAAAAATCAAACTTTTTTGTAAAGGAGGAAAATGTGAATATGTCTGACACATTATTTCACATTAAAGATAATTTATTAAAGCACCCACTTGATATACACAGTATATCACTTGTACCAATTTAATACAAGAATACTTTTTAAAATTCCTTATACTATATTAATACATGTATATTCAAAGACAGTTTATACCAAAAATGTAATTGATTTAAAAACACTCTTCTAAAACCTGATTCACACAAAAATCTTGATACATTTTACTTGCACATTTAATATACATCTTATTCGCCCTTTGAACACCCTTGAGGCTTTATAGAAAAGTAGAAAAATTGAAAAGGGTGGGGTCATTGAAATATGGGTATAAGTTTGTGGATTTATAATAATGATGAATGTATTTCCAAGATTGTTTAATAATTAGACTTGTACATGTTTGAATATATGATGAGCAATTGACACTAAATTTAAAAAAAAAAAAGCAAAAATTTTTTCTATCGGCCAAAATAGATTCTAAAGTTGGAATTGGTTGGATTTGGAAGAGGAATGGGGCCTCCCTGTCATACAATTTCTTACGTAGACATGGCTAAACATAACAATATGCACATGCCATGCATGTACAATGTACAAAGATGTTGCTTGTGATCAATGAATGGATTTCTTCTGGGTTTTTTAAAGTAAAAATGAAACAGAAAGAAGGTGCGGTAGGTGGATTTAAAGCACCTATAAAGAAGTAAATTACATATAACTAAATTCAGTCCTGATATAATAAATTTTAAAGAATTATCAAAATAAACTTAAAAAATGGCTTCATTGTTACAATAATAAACATCAAAAGTATTCCATGGCAAAGAAGATTTATGAACAGAGTGGTATGTAAAGTCTTAATTACTGAAAACCATCCAAGTAAATTCACATATAATGTAACATATGAGTTAATTATATTAACCAATTTATACAGTGATAGTTAAGAGGTATCTTCATGCACAATGAAAAATAATAGGGTTTTTTTCCTGGTAATAATGGTTCATTAATAGTAAAAGAATAAAATAAATGACAATGGTAGAAAATATATGCAACACCGTAATGACAATTAATTAATTGGTGCATAAGAATTTATGCAACCAATATAGAACTCAACCCAAATTCAACTGACTGCGTGGATCCCTTATAATTTTTTTTAGTGCCCCACCCTTTCCATCCAACAAAATTATTAATTCTCTTTAAACAAAGATATAATGGAGATTGTAAAGATGTGAAATGTTATATTCATATCAATTAAAATTATTCTACATATTAACTGAATGAAAATGAAAAAAGTTCAAAAAAGAAAGACAACTCCCGAAAGTAAGACTGCAATTGAATGGATATGGAATTCATATCATTTTTTTTTTGGTGATAAATAGTGTAATTAGTAAAACCCTACACCTGTAGCTAAGAATGAATAGAAAAATGACACAGTTTCAATAAAAGCACTATCTGGTTTCTATACTGAGTTTTCAGAATTCAGATAGCGGAACCTGCATAAGAATAATCTACTCTGTATAAAAAAAAAATTCCCATACCATCTAGAGTACCGTACCACAGATAATTGGTTCCTAAAGTAAGATACTCCCACATATGTTAAAAAAAAGAAACTTACCCATGATGAAAAATTAGGTGACTTTACCTCAACATTTTGTAAACTTTTCTACAATATGTCCAATATACATTTTAGATTTACTATTATGTGGCATCTATGGGACCTATCCAAATCAAGAATAAACAATAATATAATTTTAAATCAAATTTTTTTAGTTAAAACAGATAAATAATAAGTTTTTAATGTTCAATTATTGGTAAAATCTAGCTATTTTAGGACTGAGATTAAGGTATTACATGCATTAATACACTCTCAAAAAATAATTGTTTATCACTAGAAGACACTTTTTAATTAACTGTGATTTATATTTGACCAATTAAGTTTACTAGACAGAATGTATATTGTACACAGTACAAAACTGGTGAAAAATTCTAGGATCAATTTCAAATGTCATTCAAATTTTTTTTTCTTTGCATATAGCATAAAAAAATTGTAAATTAAAACAAAAAATTTTCTCATAAAAATTTCTTAAGATTATATTAAGACGAATTAAATAAGATTTACATCATAACCAAAATCTATACTAAAAATATCTGCAATATACATTTAGTTTAGATCAGAAAAATGTGTCAAAAATCATTCATAATTAATCTAGCTAAGACACCTTTGATGACACATGAAGTGATTTAATGAGTCAATCAATTTTCAAGACCTTTAATTATTCATACACGCAGTGTTAATTGAAATAAAAATGCTCAGCAAAGTTAAGAAAAAAATCATAACGCCAAGAGCTTGTGTCATGAAATGTGTATTTGCTCCTGATGAAAAAAAAAACATGAATATGAATCTCTGCAATTCATTTTCTCCAGAATTGTACATTACAATAAAGAAAGAAAGACAAATTTTGGCACATGGACACTTTAGTTTCTCTTTAAATTTGAGGGCAGCCTGTTACAGGCAGATTTTGCCCTCCTTGTTAACAGTTTAGGGGGAGGAGAAGGCAGGCCTTCCCTTACTGACTGAACACATGAAGTAAAAACATTTTCTATGGCAGATTTGGAGGATCGAAAATTTTCTTCGCTATCTAATAAGTTGTACTTTTCTGGATATATGAAATTTTCTCTGCCTGATTCACACACAGTTTTAACTACGCGACATATATTAGAGCACAATTCTGGAGATTCTGAATTTCTATTGACAGAGCCTGCTGCAGGGTAAATTGACTTCAACTTTTTCACATCAAAATCAGTTAGAAAAGAAAACCCAGACAATCGGCTGTCAGACTGCACACCATGCAGCTTTACCTCAGACCGATTGCTCCACTGTTCCGTATTCTCATCCTCATGAATCACCGTTGTGCAGACATTGCTGTTGGTAGTTGTTGTGGTGGACTTCAAGCTCCACATTGACCCAGACAACAAGGGCGGGGATGAACAAGTTGTGAGGGACGACTCGCTCCCTACTGCATTGTTGTTGTACGATCGTTCGGATTTAGCATCAAATGGATCCAGACCTGCGTCATGTTGAGGCAGGCTGTGGTCGGAAGATATCCCACTGTCTACTCGAGACTCCATAAGGAATCTCTGCACTTTTTGCTCACTCCGTGCATCCTCCGATTCCACTTTAGAGTGCAAACTAGTACAACTACCATCTTCACAATCACTCTCTGTAGCTTCTGATGAAAAACTATCAGAATTTTGACCTTTAACCCGAAATTTACCACCTTTCCCCTTTCTATATTTTTTTCTCACCTTGCGAGAGTTCTCGGGGCCGATTCTTCGGCCCCTCTTAAGACGTTGTATATAAGCTAGCGGAGGTTGTATGGATGGCCGAACAGTGTTTAAACCATTCAAAGCTGCTATTGCCCTGAGATTCTTTTTGTATTTATTCTCATTTCTCATGAAAGCCGGCAGTCGGATACAGTCTTGCCGTGCGAGACGTTTACACCGGGACACCTCGTCCACACACATTTTACCACTCATCAGAACCTGGAAATCTATGTTGTCAATGTTGCGTAAAATTTCCACTGCACCTACAATGATATTGATGATGAAAGTGAAACTGCCATTGAATATTGCAAGCTTGTAGGGTAACATTCAATGTTGTCTCCCTAAATAAACATTGTTGACTGGGAGAAAAGGAAATGATTTCCAACTAATCAAATAACAATCATTTACATAAAATTTTCATACATATTTTTGAATTGGATATTGAAACAATATTAAGTTTGGCAGCAATATTCTAATACCTAAAACTGAAGAAGCGAAGAACGTTTAAGTCATACCCTCAAAGTAACACTGATCTTTGCCATAACCTCCGAGGTCATTGGGATCGATCAGACCTCTCTTGATTCGCATACAGAGGCGCCACCTGTGGTCGGGACTTTTGACAAAAAGAGTGAGGTGATCAAAGAGCTGCTTGAAGGTCATCTCTGCTGATTTACAGGCCGCATCTAGACACAAAGGATTCATACAACACTGTACAAATATGTTTCAGTACTATGTAATGACATAAATTCATATGCCCCCGATCACACCCCCCCCCCCCCCCCCCCCCCCAAAAAAAAATAAAAGATGATAGTATATCATTTCATTCCTTAAAGTTATTGACCTAATTAACACTGCGTAATTTTATGATTAAGACATTTAGCAGGTGACTATTTACCCATATTTAGAGCCTAAGTTTCCAAATCCTAGAATTTGGAACCCTCTATTTACCCAGTGTGCAACACAGAAATATTTATACTCACAGTACTGAAGGGCAGAGCTCCACAGGTATCTGACTTTGGCGTTGAGGACTGTGTTGATACAAGCCAGCCCTTCCTCTGTACGCAGCTGTTCAAGGCTTCCAAGACCTCGCACACCGAAACGCTTCCTGTCCATGAACCATGGCTGTAAGCCATCATTGAAAGATCGAAACTGATCGTTCAGGAATTTGATAGATAATTTCGTCACTCCTGATCAACTATAACATTATACTTATGATTGAACTAGCTCTTTTAATCTATAATATTATTACTGAAAGACTTTTTTCTCTAAATTAATAACTCTAAAGTGAAAAAAAAATTAGAGAAGATAAAACATTACTATATCAATATTTTACAATACCGGTACATAGATTGTATACTTATGACAAATTGGTTGTGATAATTTGAGAGCTTTAAAAAAAAGACTAATTCTTTCTCTTTCTTTCTCTCTCTCTCTGAGAGACGCCAACATAATAGGATACAAAATGAGTTCCTATTTCGTGATCTGCCAGACATCTGATGCCCCATTGCCTGATAAAGTTGTTATCATCTGTGTCTTTTATCCAGAAGGAGTAACTTCTGGCCTCTGGTTTGTTGTATTTAGCGTGAGGACCAACCCACATCATACGAGCACTGGGTGATATAAAAAAAAAAACAGGGAATTTTTAAATGAAAAGCCAGTCAGATAAATTAAAAATATTACCAATTTACATATGGTGCACTGATACGTCTATAAAAGATAAGAATTTAATTGTCTAACTTTTGTTTTATAATTTTTGTTGAGCACCAATTTAATTTATAGAATTCTTTTAACAAGTAAATTTTCATATGCATGGTAAATCAACAAAATCATCGAAGTAAGAAATTTTAATGGCTGGGGTAGGACCAATGGTCAGGCCATAAATTTACAGTACTTATTATCTAAATGGACTGGTGTATTAATGCGCTTGGATACTATTAATGCGCTTAAATACAATTGAAACTCCAAAGTTTACAATATTGAATGTAAATAATAAATCTATTGACTAATTAACTCACCTTGCTGCTAAGTTTGTACACCAAATGAGGCTCATAGCACCATCTAGTTTATTTTCCTTGAGGTAATCAAGCAGGATATTATTCGCTTCGTCTTTTGTTATCTTTTCACCATACATAACATCCAAGTATGTATGGCCATCTCCATATTTCTCTTTCACCACATTCAAAATGTGCTCAGCTTCACCAAATAAATCAAACCTAATCTGGTTGCTGGCTTTGAGGTACAAATGTTCAATTTCTTCTTCAGAGCCTTTCATCACAAACTTCGGGAGCCTTCCATGTTTCAAAAACCGCTCTTTTTGTTCCTCTAAGTTAAGAGGACAGATTGCGGTTGCGAATTTAGCCGGCTGCTGATCGAGGTTTTTTATATTGGTGGTTTTACTCCCTGACGAAGATCGTTGCTGGTATTTCTTGGTCATTGTGAAATCCAGTGCAAATTAATGGATCAACAGCCACACTCCTGGTCTTATTAAAATCTGGAAAATTTTAGGTTTTATTTAATGATATATTCAGTAATACATATATTTTATATGAAAATTTTATAACCAAAAATTCCTGAGACCTTTCCCCCTTATGTCATCATTACTTTAATTCCTTGCCTCTGAATATCTTTCAAAAAATCACCCTCATCAGCTCTCTAAAGTGAAATTGTGTGGTTTACTTACAGGTATAAGTGGTGGCTCTTAATGCTGACCTGAATTTAGCATACCTCACTAGGCAAATATACACAGTGTACGTAGTAGTAAAATCTCTCAGGAATTTTTTGGTATTAAAATTGTGCGCAATAAATATACAGTTTTTTGTATGGATGGAACTATAGCTCCACATTCCGTCAACCCAAGTTGCCTCACAGTGGAGCTACAGTTCTGGGGCTAAGAGCCTAGGATCAAATCACAGTCATTATTCTACATCTTAATTGCACCCCTCATATTATAAGGATATATCATTATAACAAAATTTTCTAACCTGGCATTCATCAACATGCCATAATGAAATATCAAAAATTCAAATAAGTTATGCATTAGCCCTAATTATTTTTCCCGCTTAAAAATATTAGAGCTGTCAGCATAAAAATATTCTCGTTGCAGGACTCTAATGGGTAATATTATTTAAAGCAAATGTTACAGCCTATTATCTAGTGGATTTTATATATGTAAACTAGTTTTTCTTTACAGTTTGGTTATTTTTTGCTGACATACCTTATTACCGTTGATCGTTCATTGCCTTCGATCTTTTCGCTCACTCTGCAGATAAAATTCTGCCGCCATATCTAAATAACAGAGTCGCTAAGGGAAGTAGAATGACGTCACAGATTCACATTCAGGGACGGTAACCAAAGAAAACTCAAATGGTTCAATTTTTTATATTCGAAATGTTTATGCATTTATTTTAAACGCAAATATATTGTATAAAATTAAAACTAGAAAGAAAAATATTTAGCACGTGACAGATATTAAAAATCATAAGCTGAAATAATCATGATAACTAAAATTAAAGGTCCAAGGGGGCAAGGGGGAGGGATTCAAATGAGAGAAAATGTGTCGGATCCCCCCTCCCCCTCTCAAACAAGAAGATGGGGGAATAAGATGGCGCAAATGCCCATTCGGTTTAGTAGTGAAATACAATTTTGAATTTATTTTTCCCCAATTAAATCTATTCAAATATGTTATAATACAACTTTGCAAAAGCAAAATTTCTAACTATATAACGTTAGTTAGTTTTTAATATATTTAACAAAAAATAAGAAAAAAAATATTGTCGGAAATTTTGGTGGTATCGAACACATAACATAAAAACCCTAGATATAAAAGGTTAGCTTATGTCAGGTACTCTAACCACTGAGCCATTTCAGACACAACGAAGTGGGCTATTTATACTCTGTCCCAAGATATTTTGGATTCACGTTTGGCTTAATTGTTTGATATTTATACATACCTCAGGATTCAAACGATGTTCATTCAAAAGTATGAAAAATTTCCAAGATTTCTCAGTCAAAACGCCCCTGTTAGCTTATCAGGTTTCAATACAATGCTAAAATATGTGATGTCTATGGAGATTTTGCATTGCAGCATGCCCGGATGATAACGTTGAAATATTGCGCGATGTATTCCGAGTGTATTCCGAATGGAGAAAAGATGTAAACATTCCCCATTATAAATCTCCGTAAGGAATCTGTTTT